>CM052538.1:7676127-7727905 GCA_028533065.1 Trachops cirrhosus | reverse complement strand
GAGCCGGGGGTGGTCCGAGTGCGCGTCTGTTGGGACCACAATAAGGTGCGGCCCCTCACCCAGAAATGCCCCTTGTGGGGGAGAGCGCGCCCATGCCCTCACTAACCGATTTGTTCAGTCCCTCTTTCTGAGCACCAGGATCTTGGTAGGGCACCAATCTACGTATAATATTCTGCCGGTCTGGGTGTAATAATATACTCATCTGGGTTTAATAATATCTTGGGCTAAAGCTTATATAATGCTGACTGTAGGCAAGATGTCGTTGTGAATACTGTGTACATACTAACTCGTTCGACCTTCACTACAGCTTCTGGGGGCAATAGGGTTATCGTCACCTCCACCGTACAGAAGAGGAGACGAGGACGAACCCCACGGTCACACATCCGGTAAGTGGCACCCCCGAGGCTTGGACCCAGGCGCCCTAGCTTTACAGTCTGCGCTCCTAACTGCTACTCTGTGCTTAGCTGTGAAATGCATTTTATATCTACAGTGACAGCTAAGATGTCCTTCGTGGCTGTAAAATGGTTTAGTTGAGAACGTCTATCCCCACACTCGGCAACAAGAACCAAATGCAGCATAATTTTACACGATAAGTATGATATAGTGGGCTTTCGATGTTTATGTTCAATCCGTTTTTAAAAGAATTGGTCGGCTAAATCTCTGTTCAGGGCAGTTCCAGGGATTGTGTTATCAGTTCTATTATTTTCCGTGGAAGGCAGGGAGGTTGAGGACTGAGAGAGACCTAGTTTGCCCTCCAAGCTCCATTGGTTTCTTCACCGGTAAAACGAACCTGTGCCAACTTGGCAAGGCTGTGGACAGGACACTGTAGTTTCTGACTCCGGAGTTGTGCCGCAGTTTACTTTCGCCGTGACTTTGTGCCTGACTCAGAGTTTGCTGCATCGCCGGGCTGCCGCAAACATTAAGTGGGCGGTGAGTGAAAGCGCCCGGAGCAGACTGCATTTCGTGGGCTCTCAGAGTGCTTCGCCGCCTTTTCACATCTCCGAGGCTGGGGTGGTCCCGCTGTTGGTGGAACATTACTGCTACTGCACGTCTCAGCCGGACGGCTGCTGGGACGTGGTCATCGTGGTTCTGGGGTACACTGATGTGCAAACAGTTCGATCCTTTCAAAGGTGACTTGGAAGCCTCGTTAGGTGGGACTAGAGGAGACCTTAGGCCTTACCACCGAGCCAGTGTCCTTCAGACGTCCCATAAATTGCAGAGCCGTGAAAACATGACCTTTTCTTGGCCCTTTCTGAGCCCTGGTGAGACTATCCCTCTGCCTCTCTACAGTGTCAGCACCCCCATCCCACCTTGGCCTCCCCCCTCCATCCCAGGCACCAGTGCTCACTGAAGAGTTCACAGGGAGCGTTTGCAGTTTCGCAGCACTCTCCCTGACTCTGTCTCTCTGTGTCTCCCTCTCCATCTCTGCCTCGGTCTTTCTGTCTCTCTCTCCTCTGTGTGGGAGGCCCTCTGCTTTCTGTCCTGCAAACTCAAGCTCCCTTGGTCCCCCGCCCCAGACTCTCAGCTTTATCAAGTCAGCTCAGAGGCACCGGCCTCTCCTCTCTCCCCTTCCTGCCCTGCGGCTCCCCCAGGGGTGCGGTGGGGCAAATCCAGGGCTCACCGTATTCGTTTCTCCTTTCTCCGGGGTCGCTGCCCTGCACTTCCCGGTGTCCAGGAAAACTGTCATCTCCTGTGTGTGTCAGTCTGTGTTAGTTCAGGGCTTTGCAGGTGGGGAAACCTGGGTGTGACTCCTGGCCCTCGTGCTTCCTACCAGGGGGGCACTGAGCACGTTCCTTCATCGGCAGGACCGAGTGACAACTGCCTTGTGGAGTTGTTGAGGTGTTGCATGTAAAACACACAAGAACAATCTCCATGTGTTATTAAGCACTTATGTGCCAGGGTTTAAAAAGTAGGTATGAACCAGTTTAATCCTTGTAACAATCTCATGAAACACGTACTGTCGAGTCACAGAGAGGGATGCAGAGAATTTGCACCATCAGGGCCAGCGTGCCAGCCCAGGCCGCAGGCTCCAGCTGCCACGTTCCGAGTCCCCACCCTCTCCTCCTGCCTGGCCAGGCAGCGGTTCCTCCAGAAACGATACTTGTTCACGGCCTGGTGGACGTAATTTTTACGTGGGATTACATCATGCTGATCAGAAACGCCAGCTGGCATTGTGAGTAATAAAAATGTATAAAAAGAAGCATTGCTCACCTATAGCTCGGGCATTTAGATATTTCAAAACAGGAGGGAACGGCAGGGGATAATTGCTCTCCATTTGCGCTGTGCGTCCTCATCTGAGGATGGGTCTGCCCGTGACAGGCCCGGGTGGCTATTTAAATTCATTCGAGTGAAACGCAGTTCCTCCAGGGCACTGGTTACGTCTCCGGAGCGCTGTCAGCCGGTGGCTCCCCGGGACAGCTCAGAGACAGGACAGGCGGGTCATCGCAGACGTTCTCTTGGACAGCACTGGTCTAGGTTTTCTTGTTTCCCACACACACGGCCACCTCCCGAGGGAGCTCCAGGTTCGGAGCTGAGCCTTCCTTGTTCATTCAGCGCGCACTTATCCGGCATCTCCCAGGGGCCAGGCACTGGGGACACAGCAAAGAGCCGAGTCACACGAGGGCCTCTCAGCCGCTCCAGCCTCAGCAGCTCTCCTGCAGGCCTTCGCTTCCAGCTTCCCAAGGCTTCTGTTGTGGAATCTGAGTCTGGGGGTGTCTCTCTCCTTGGAACCCTGTAGGAGACCCCACCCCCACCTCCTGCATCTGCAAATAGCGTCATTGCTCCTTAGAGTGCACCCGAGTCCTCCAAGATCTGGCTCCTGCCTCTCCTTCCAGCCCTCGGCCATCTCCAGTCCAGGGGTTCACGCCGTGTCTGCTGCCAGGACCATGCTGGGCGCTGTTGGTGTTTTCTGAGCTCCTGTGGTCTGTTCTGCAGATTTGCTCTCCAGGACACTGAGCACCTGGCGTGGTGAGCTGACCCCAGAGGCAGGAGTTGTGGCGGCATCCCCAGGGACCTCACCAGCCACGCAGTCCCCCTGCTTTATCTTGGTGCCTCCGGCTCATCCTCCTAGACTTGGCTCAGTTGGCACCTTCTCAAGCACATTTTTCCGACTCTCAAGGCACATTGTGCCCTTCTCCCCTGTGCTCATGTAGCACCCTGGATGGGCCTGTATTATGGGGCTTTAAATGCCAACAGTTCAACCGGTATGGATGCCTCCTGGGTGCCACACGCTGTGCTAAACCTTGGGGGTGCAAAGCCAATGAGACTGGCCTGTGGCCTCTAAGAGATGACCCCCTGACCCACCAATATAATCTAGAATGTGACCCACACAGTCATGACGTGGGGAAGCCACGCGGAATCCAGAGAGGGGCAGTGGCTCACGGCAGACTCTGTCCAAACACAGTGTCTGCCACGTGGTAGACTTTCCGCAGACAGCTGTGGGATAAATGTCTGCGTAGCAGTGATAGCCGACGGGTACTGAGCACATGCTGCGTGGCCAGCCCTGTGTGCTCTATCACTTAGTCCACACGGCCACCTGGGAGGTATGTGTATTGGTGCCATGCTACAGATGAGGAGACTGAGACCTAGGTCCCTTGCCCACAGGCACCCTAGCTAGTAAGTGCTGGGGCAGCATTCGAATCCAGGACCATCGGTCTCACTCTAAAGCTTGGTCTTATCACCAGGCCAAACTCCTGCCCTTTATGAACGCACTTGGGTTTTGTAGAATGAATAGGAGTTTCTCATGTGGCCAGTGAGGCCAATAGAGTGACGAGCATTTAAGGTGGAGGGAAAAACGAAGGTATTCTAAAGCTCTGAGAGGTCGATTAACTTGCCCAAGGTGACGCCGAGGAGACTGGAGTTTGAGCCTGTTTCACAGCACTCATTAAATGCTGAGTCTGGAGATGATAAAATGAGAAATTGGAAGGAGTTTTCTTTCTTCAGAACCCCCTTTCTCTCCCAATTGCTATGTAAAAATGAAAGAACTATTGATTGGGAGGGCAGAATGTGCAGTTAGTAATGAGATTCCCTCTGAAAATCCTTTAAAGTGTCCATAATTAATTTATTTGGGAGGCGAAGCCGACTGTGCATGTGAAATGGGTTGGAATTATTAACAGGCCAGCGCTGGGTCTCTTGCCTGCGGCTGCACGGCCCGATGCAGGACGGCGATTCAGGTCCACACGCCACAGCTTCATCACCCTTAAAGCCATGTTCCCTGGATCAATTATTGATCACTCCCTGGTTGGAGCAGGCATTTCTTTCTCAGCTCACGCAGCTCGGCTCTGCTGTGGCTTTCGCTGCCTTTCTTGCCCTGTTGGGCTGAGCCGGGGAGAGGGGGTCGGGGGGTGGGGACTGGGGGCATTTCAGGTCATTCTGACGACCCTCTGCCGCATTCTCCCATCTCGTCTCTGAGTACGTCCAGTGGGAACATGGGATCGCAGGACGTCGAGCCTCTGAGAAGCCCCTTACTGTACCACGGATACCCTGGTTTAGAAATGATGCATTAAGTTTGAGAAGTGGCAACACTAATCTACGCTGATAAAGTCAGACGGTGTTATGGGGGGGTGGGGTGTTAGCTGAGAGAAGGACAGGGTGGGGGTGTCGGGGTGAGGGCAGGGTTCTCTGGGGACACAGAAATGTCTGCCTTGAGCCTGAGGGTCTCCTGCTGCTGCTAAGGTCTGTGCACTTTATCGTGTGTAAATCATGCTTTAAAAAAGAAAGACATGAACTGTGTTTTATTTTCCTTGAGTATAGAAAATTAATAATGACAAAAATAATGATTAGTTCTGAATGCATGCTTTATGCTGAGGATTGTTACAAGCCTTTTCAAACTGATTTTTTAAATTATAAGAGTAGTTCTAGGTTCACAGCAAAATTGAGGGGAAGATGGAGGGAATTCCCATATACCCCTGCCCCTCCCCCGCAGAGTCTCGCCCATGACGGACTTCCCGCAGCAGAATGGAACTTGTGTTACGACGGAGGGACGGGCCTGCATTGAGACGCCTCAATCGTCCACGCCCGCAGTCCATGGTGGAGTTCACTCCGGGTGTCGGGCCTTCTGTGGGTTTGGGTGAATGTGTCATGACAAGCGTCCATCATTACAGTTTCAGTCTTTTTTACTGATCTAAAAATCCTCTGTCCTCTTCCTACTCGTTTCCCTTTCCCGCTTCCTAGCGTTTCCAATCTGTCTAATCCTTGTGACCATACTGTGAGGTGGGTCCTATGAATAAACCCATTTTAGTGGCATCCAGGCACAGAGAGGTCGAATGACCCCTTGCCTGAGGTCATCCAGTGACAGGACCAGGTCAGGCACTGTTCCTGTGTGGTGGGCCGTCATGCTGTCCTGGGACCCTCTAACCCAGGGCTGAGTGTATTGTTGCCTCGTTGTCCCCGGAGAGAGTCAGCAGCACCTGGACGGTGGAGCTGGGGCTGGCTGGAAGGAGGGCGACGCTCAGAATGTTGAAGGGAAAGGAGAAGTCCGCCCCAGGGAGAGTTGAATCTGGGGATGAGGAGGTGGGGGGATCCTGTGCCCCATCCCCACGGGTGTGCGTACTGTGGGCAGTAGAGACGCCCACCGCCCATCACACCTCGCTGGCTTGAACAGCGAATCCTCAGCAGCTTGTCAGTGTCCTGCTAAAGCCCTGGGAAGGGCACGCATGCGTCCAAGAGAGCCTGACACCCAAAGACGGGGATTAAGGTTCCCATCAATGCTGAGATGCAAAATAAGAAATATATTTTACCTGAGTGTCAGAGAAAAAGTCATACAGGTTACATGGCTTCGCAAAATATTTTTATAAATACCATCAGTGAATCTCAAGAACAGCCCCTTGAGAGGAGGATTACCATTCTCTCTGGGCGGATCTGGAGAGAATGAAAGCTTGGAGAGGCGGATAGTGGCTGAGGCCAGGCTGAAATCCAGGAGCCTGACTCCAAACCCATCGCTGGCTTCTTCTCCCACTGTGGCAGGGGCACCCTCTGAGGGGCACAGAACTGCCCAAAGGTGTCCCATGGGAAATTACCTGCACACAGGGCTAACTCTAAGGAAGTCGATGACAAGGCGCTTGTAACACAAAAGTTCAAGGAAGAAGTTAGGGTGCTGGAATCACGTGGTTTAGCACAGAAATGTAAAACACACGGGGCGAAGCAAGAGGAACAAGGTGGATAGTTGGTGCACTTCAGATCAGGGACAAGCAGGGGACCAGGACCCCACTGCTCGAGCCCTCATTTGTGGAAAGCTCCCGTGTCCCCTCTCTCTGCTACGTCCGCCTTCCCTGATGATGGAGAGGTGACAAGGAGCAGAGCTGAGGGTGAAGGAGGACTCTGACGAATGAAAGGTGCTTGGGTCGGCACAGCGTGCTTGCTCAGTGGGAGAGATACGGGGGCGGTTGTGCCTGGCCCCTAATTGTAACTCGCCAGCTACCCCGATGGGCCGCCTGGACTTCACTTGGGAGAGGAATGGGAGTCGCCAAGGGGCAGTTGACTCACGACCTCATACATGCCGAGTGCCTCCTGTACAGCAGAGGTATTATGACTATTTGGAACCTCAGGGGCCTCGTGCCTACTTAGCGAGTCTCAAATATTTGTTGTCTCTTGGTCCTTCCCTTTTTATGTTCTGCATCCACACGCTCTACCTCCTTTGTCAAAGCTAACGTGCCTCCATCTATAACCAACTTATTTATAAGTTCTTAACACATCTACTGAATTCCGCTCTGCTTCCCAAGGTATTTGCTTCTGTGCTTAGAACCATTTATTTTTCTTGTTTGCATTTCTGATTGTCTCTGGCAGAACTGAGCGCCTTGAGGAACATAACAGACACATTCCAAATGTGTGCGGGAGTCTCTGTCAGTGTCTTCGTGGTGACAGGGACGTAGGGACCTTTGGGACTAACAGGCCCACAGAGGCAGTCGTGCGCGAGGTGTGTGTGTGAGCTTCGGGGTTCGACCGTGGCTTGAAGCCGGCTCCATCACTGGTGCTCACCTGGCGCTCACCTCACGGGCCCTCGGTTTCCCTGTGTGAAAAGGGCACAACCACACCCGTGCCCTGGTGTTGTCTGAGGACCTGGCACGGCGCTGTAGAGGGTGCTGGCATGTAGCAGAGGCTCCACGAGTGCAGTTTAGACCCGACGAAGGAGTCACCTCCTTCTTGTGCCCTGTTAACTCCACGTACGACTCTCCTGCAGAGCCGTGGTTTCAGCTACTCAGGGCAACGTTACAACCAGAGAACATGACAGAAGAGAGTTTGAATTTGGGGAATCCACAAATCTGGTGAATCCAGAGCAGCCATTCCAGATACTGTGTGCCTACTCTGTCTCCATGGTGCCACCAGGGAGGGAAGTGTGGGCGCTGTGGGACACTGTTCTCCTGGAGCAGGAGGGAGGCTCTGGAAATGCTTCCTTAGGCTGAAATTGTGGGGTGAACAGATGTCTAACTGGGTGAAGGAAGGTGCAAAGTCCTATTTTGGGCTGAAGGAGGAGCAGCAGTATGGACAGAGGGCAAGAGATAGCCTAGCACGCGTGGGAGACCGCCGGTGATTCAGCGTGGCTCCAGTGAGTGGGACCGCTGGCAGGTGACTTCTGACACCCAGTGACCAGTCCTGAACTTATTAAAGGGCCAGAGATGGAGGTGGAGTTAAAAAATAATACTTGCCTTTATTCAACCCTGAGGAGTAAGAACAGCAGTGGAATTAGGAAAATGAGTGAGGAGGAGTGACAGGGATTTCATCTTTTTCTGTGTACAATGGTTCGAGCCGCCACCATTAACACTCAGGATACTTAATTCTGGGAAGGCAGTGGGAACAGAGGGCCTGAGATGTCCCTTCCAGGATTTTTTGTTAATATGTATGAGGCTGAGATGACAGTGCACATATTCGAACTTGGCAATGGTGGAATGAAAAGAGCAGCTCTGTTTTTCCTCCCTTGGGGGAACGTATACAGGTAGAAGACTTAGCATCAGCCAGACCCATTCTGATTTCTTTCTGGTGGAATATGTCTCCAGCTCCCCGGTCAGCAGCAGTAGGCAGTGGCCTTGAGAGTTGGGGTGGAGGTTATGTTAATGTAAATAGAACTTTAAAAAAGGGCCTTCCAGGAAGCGGGGCTCAGACAAACTCTCTGACAGGTCTGAGGTTATTGCATTAAGTGGGTCTTCCTGGGGAAATATGTGAGTGAGTCTGTCCACTTCTTACCCCGACACAAGCTCTCTTCAGGAAGGGACAAGTGAAATATCATTATGGAAAGCAGAAGGCCCATTATGAACCACTTTAATGTAACTTTTATTTGGTTGGCCATTTGCTAATTTAATAAAGATTGCATATCCCCAGGGGGGCTGATACTCAGAAATTCGAGATGTTAATTCCTGAAAGGTTCAGCAGAGTATCTTCAAGGAGAGCAGGAGATGCATTTCCCGATTTCTAGAGAGGGAGGTGTGTCTGGCCCACGTTCCACAGGAAAAACCATGTGCACTGAGAGAGCCGTGGGCTCAAAGCCATTGACCTGGGTCCTAACTTTGACACTTTGGGGCTATGTGACTTCTCTGAATGACTTGACATCTCTGGCCTTAGTTTCCTTTTCTATAAAATGGGTATAGCGATATCCACTTCTAGAACTGTGAACATTGACTAAGGTAGGTAAAATGCTTAGCCTGGTGGTTATGACACTAAGTTTTAAGTGAGTTGGAGCTAAGAGAGATGAAGGTGCCCTGGGCCCGGTGCACAGGATGGCGAGCTTTGCTCAGATAGATGGACAGCTGTCGCCATGAGCACAGGGCTTTGGGTGAGGGAAGAGACGTGGATCACATGAAAAGAGGAAGTGAGGACGAAGTTTGGGAGGAATAATAAAACCCTAACAACAGCAACAGCTGACACTTATTGAGTACTCACTGGGCGCTAATGCCGCTGAAGGCTGGTTATCTGTGTCATCTCACTCAATCCTCACAACAATTTCAGACAGTCATCAAAGCAGAGGAAGATGGAAGGTAACAGGTGGAGAGCAGTAGGGAACATATTTTGCGTAAGAGATGAGGTATTACTAATTTGTAGTTGAGAAAACCATTCATACAATATTTAACAAGCATTTATTGAGCCCAGATTGTTTTAGATAGTATGCAACTAAAGCATCCCCCAAATGTCTGGTTTAAGAAACCAAAGTTTATTTCTTGCTCACTCAAGTCCATCGAGTATCTGGACAACGCTCCCAGACAGAGTGTCAGTGTGGTGGCACCTCCATGTGATCACATGGCCTCTGGGGGCCCTGTGATCACCCAGCAGGGGAAGAGGACAAAGAGGGGCTGCCATTAAACACTTACGCTTCAGAGCAGACTAGTCACATTACCCCGCCTACCTACAAAGACAATAAGAAGGTGTAATCCTTCTGATGAGAAGAAACGTGGATACGAGACTCCATTGTATTTATGGAGTAAGATCTTTCCTTCCTCCTTCCCTTCCTTCTTTCCTCCCTCCGTCCCTCCCTTCTTTTCTTCTTTACTTTCCTCCTTTCTTTTCTCTCCCTCCCTCTTTCCTTTCCTGTCATTTGTCTTCAGGATTGGGGCTGGAGTTAGGTCTAAGTCTTGACTGTGAGTCCCAGAGACATTCGGGGAACGGGCCTCTGTTTCAGGCCCACACTCTAAATTCAGAAAGTGTAGCATCTGGACCAGGCTGTGTGTGTCCGGGGAGGCTGGGGTGATTAATGACCGTGCTTGTGCTTGACCGTACCGTACTGTACCACGTTTTCCATCATACTGCGCATGGCGTAACTCCGAGATTGATGAGGTGCACCTGCTCCAGGTGCAGTGGTCTCCAGGAGACACCCAGGGCTGCTCCAGGCTGGGGCGGGGGCAGTGGGGCTGCCAGGAAGTCAGACTTCTTTAGCAGTCGTTCAAGTCTGAAATTCAAAGTGTGTGGACAGCCTCTCAGGAAGTCAGATTTCTTTTCAAGATTTCTATTTTGCATGACTGGAGTCTCCTGTGTGTGATGCCCAATCTATTATGCATTTTTTTGGTGCTTTGAAGTGATAATTTTCAGATTATCTTGGTGACTTCTTCACCTAAGAGAAGGGAATCTGTGTGTCACCATTCCGTGTTTTGAATTATGTCACACCTCACTCCTGGGTGGTCCTTTGGAGTCACCAAAGGAAGCAACAGAGACACAAAACCATGTTATTCTCAATACCTCAAAGAAACGCATACCCACAGTTGCCCACGATTAGGTGGCACAGACACACGAAACCATAAATTTTATTTTCTCTTGTTAAGAAAGTATCGGCAGGATAACATAATGGTTAAAAATATAGCTCCTGCAATCAGACTTAGATTTGAGTCGTGACTCGGTCACTCACAGTGTGACTTTGGGGACATAGCTTTTTCAGCCTCAATTTCCTCCTGGACAGAATGGGAGAAATGAGCGTCCCGGTCTCATAGACTTGCTGTGAGGACTCGAGGGGCCACTTAGCGGAACGCATGGCGGTTCGTGGTGCTCAGCGCCCACCGGCTTTCATTATTAATAAGCCCTGCCGTACGTCGTCCTTAGAGGAAGGATGTTCATCTGTGTTTTTGTCTAATAAACCTTCGGAAAATGAACCATTACCTCATAAACAGCACTTATGTACTAGCTGTCTTTCCCCAAGCAGCTGCTGTCAAAACCTGGGGTCTGAGTGGGAGAAACCGAAATGGGGCTGTAACGGACCAGACAGAGGGCCGGTCCATGTGGTGCCTGCCTGGGTGAATGACCCAACAGTTAGTGCTGGAAGCCACGGTTTTATTTACAGTGTTCCTGTCTTGGAGCAGGGGCTGACAGCACTTGTGCTCGGAGCCCTGTTCTTCCCTGACACCCAGCGTTTCCCTCGCTCCCCAGAAGGCTGTAAACCAAAAGCCCCCAAACCAGAAGCTCCCCATTTCCTTGTCTGAGTTTAGCTAGCCGCACAAACAGTTCTGCAGTCCTTCTGGAAGGTGCCAAGTTTGCCATCCTCTCTGAGCAGCTCTCTCCTTCAGGATCTGGGGAACGTGGTCATTGGCCTCCGTGTCATAGTCCAGGAAAGCGTGTGCGTGTTACTCGGGATCATGGTGCAGTCCAGGCGGAGTCTGGGTCTGGGAGGCAGCGGCAGGTCCGCGTCTTGCAAGGAAGGGTCCTTGGTGGCCGCGCAGTGGCTAGAGCAGGAGTGGCCGGAGCAGCGCGGGTCCCCTTTCTCACTACGCGGGGCCGCACGGCGGGATCCCGACCACAAGTGCAGAGCGGCTTGCTGGCTCCTCCCTGCTTGCACAGGGCCGCTGCATCGCTGCTCTCCATGCTCACGGCTCCGCTTACTACGCCCTTTCCAAACCGCGTGGCGGCTCTCTCCCTCCTGGCTGCCGGCCCTTCGTGCACAGCCTGACCCGGAGCTCCCACGTGACTCACACTCGGCGCTGCACGCACGTACTGACACTCAGGCCTGTACCCCGGTGGGTGGCAGCAGTGCAGCTTCCCTTCAGGACGCGGCTGTCACTGCTCATTGTTATGAAAAGTCTCTCGTGCTGTGTCATCTGCTTCTCCCCTTCCCCCAACCTCGAGCTGTGGGGGGAACGTGCTCTGTACCCTGTTTCAGGGCTTATGGTGGTAAGAAAAACATTAGGAACCATCAGCCCGTAACATAAGGCAGAGGTTGTAAACTGCGGTTCACGGGAAGGGGGTCTCCAGAGCACTTCGGTGTGGGCTGCGTTTGTTTGAGGTTTAACTTGATTTACCTGCCAACGTTTAAGGAGCAAGATATTTCACCTAAAAACCAGCATCTCCTTTTCATCTTGTGTCTGGCCTGTTTTTCTCCTACGCGTTGTCTGCCTGTGGAAGACAGAGTCACGGTCCCCATAGGTGTCCGTGTCCTCCCTAAGTCCTGAAGCTGTGAAAGTGTTAGCTTTCCTGGCAAAGGGAAGTTAAGGTTGTAGATGGAATAAATGTTACTATTTATTTGCCCTTAAAATAGGGGGATTATCCTGGATCGTGTGGGTGGGCCAAGGTCCTCCCAAGGGACCTCACAGGAGGAGAGATAAGACAGAGCACCGTGGTTGGGGAAGAATCCTGGGAGAGAGGCAACGTTGCTGGCTTGGAAGACGGAGGAAGGGGCCACGAGCTGAGTCACGCAGGAGCTGGAAAAGGCAAGAGAAACGGGCTCTCCCGGACCCTCCAGAGAGGGGCGCAGGCCTTGCGACACCTGGACCTCAGCCCAGCGAGGCCCGTGTTGGACTTCTGACCTCCCGAACAGTAAAGTAATACATTTGTATTGTTTACACTGCTACGTGGGAGGTGATTTGTCATAGCAACAATAAAAATGAAAATGCTGCCTTGTCCCCGTGGGATAGAACCATTTTTTGCCTGTTCTTAATCTTCACGTTTTGCATGTAGTTCTTTCGAGGCGCTTCATGATCCTGGCGAAGTCACTACGCCGCGCAGAGCTGCAGGGGCTCCTGGCGTCCCTGCCGGAGAGTGTTGATCGGTCCCCCGTTTGCTGCCTTCCATGTCGGGCTGCGTGACGGCATCGGGAAGGGACTGCCGGCCGCAAAAGACAATGGCACTTCTGAGGTTTAAAGAGGTATTAAGTGATAACAATCGATGTGGAATGTTGTACTCCCTACTGTTGGGATTTCAGCCCTGGCTTTCACTTGGTTTGGAGGAGTTCAGCGTTTTTCTCAGAGACAGCTGGCCTGGCTGGCTGGGGGATTTCGGTCAGGAGGGGAAGAGCTTGTCTGAGAAGGTGTGGTTTCGTTCGTCTCTGCCTAAATGGCCATGCAGACCCTTGGAAGGAGCAGATGCAATGGGAACGCTGATGTGTGTTGGAAACACGGAAGGACGTGACTTGTGGGCAGAGAGGAGCCACGGTTCCTTCTGGAATGGGATTCTGACGCCAGTTCCAATGTGTGGATTGTTCCCCTCCACACCAGCAATCGATTCTCTGACACCAGCCGGGTGTCCTGCAGTTCAACTGAATGCTGACACCGTCTCCCTGGAGGCAGTGTCAGATTCCACAGGTTGGGGGCTCTGTTCTGCGAGACGGGTGTCCTGCCCTGGGCCTTGCTCATCCTCAGCCTGCAGACCCAGAACCTACACTGGTGGTTCTGTGGGTTTCAGGGCTTTGAACGACACCATCGGCTCTCCTGTGCCTCCACCTTGCAGGTGGCAGAGTGTGGGACGTGGCCATAATCACGTGAGCCAATGCCGTAAATCCATCCCTTCCTGCATGTCTGTATTTATCCCACTGGTCTGTCTCTCTGGAGCCCCCTGACTGCTACAGCAGGGGACAGTGCACAGCCTCCCCGTGCAGAGACTTAAGGAGTGGAGAACAAATGTGTGTTCCTCACATGTCCCTTAAGCTGTGAGGTCGTGTTTGGCATAGGGGTTCTTGAAAAAAAAAAACAAACCACCTTGTGACAGCTGTGTTGGGAGCCATTCTGATGAAGCCGACCTCTCTAGGAGATGGTGCTCCTGGTTTATGTTGAGTTTTGGTCTTAATCTTGAACAAATAATCATGATATTGATGCCACCTCAGGATAAATGGAACTGTGACATAGTCCACAATGTACTCTTCTGGATCCATTTGCTGTATTTCACGTTCTCTCTGGTTTCCGAGTGTTATCGGACCCTGGTGGGATGTTGCTGAGCTGCGCTGGGCCTTTGGGGGGGGCAGATTGTGGGGCAGGGATGCACTTGTTATCGGACCCCCTGCTGTGCTTCCCACCACCAGCCTCTGCCTGGCTCCTGAGTCTCAGTGTGGAAGTTCAGAGATGATAAAGTTCAGAGTGTCCCTCTGAGCAGAGAAGTCTCTCTGAACACTCCCCCCACTTCTGTTGCTAAGACTTAAAACTTGGGAACACCAAGACCCTTCAAACAGAGTCTTATATTCTGATGCTTTGATTGCTGTCAAATCCAAAAGTTTGAAATTCACTCCAAAGTGTTAAATTTGCCACTAAAAGGAATGTTTGTAATCTGTATTTCAAAAGCACGTGACTTTAAAATTCCTTTCCATCTCTCTAGCCCTTGCACCATGCAGCTGAGCCTTCCTTGGGCATAACCCAGTCCCCTCCCTCTGTGTGACAGATTTCAAATGCATTTTTCTAGATACCTGTACACACCAGCACGATCTGCCAATGCTGAGGTCTGCAAGCCGGCTCGGCTGAGGAGGCCGGCTTAGTCACTGGCAATGGCTTGAGCAGTGGTTGTCAGAGGTTTCTGACGTCAGCCCAGGGGGACATCGCACTCCCATAACCACTGGAAGCAGAGACCCTGAGCCGGATGCTGGCTGCCCTGCGGTCCTCCCTTGTGGCTGGTACTTCGCCAGGAGAAACAAAAGGACTGTGGGACTGGACCGCCTACACCGAAGACAAGCGAAGCAAGTGCCAGTCGGGTACTAATTACCTTTTGCAGAGACGACTAATTACCTTTTGCAGAGACGACATGTTACCTGATGTCCCTAGGCACAAGGAGGCGGTTCCCGCTCCTAGGAGGATGCTGCTGAGATGAGACTTGAAAGCGAATCCAGGGGCAGGCTGGATGCACCAGTGTGTGCGTGCTGGCGGTTCTCAGCAATGTGATTATTGTCATCGTCGGCCCTCGCTGCTGCTGCCTCCGGTTTCTGGGAATAGTGCTAGGATATGTCCCACTCGGTGACGTTCATTATGTCACCTCTTCCTAGCAAAGCTCCCTGTTCATCTTCCATCGCTCAACCTCCGCTGAACCTCACATTTAAATAGAGCCCGTAGTCTTGTTTTCAGTTGTTAACGCTGAAGTACGAATCACGTGACGAAGATTCATTCTTACAATTACTGAGGTAGATTTCCACGTCTCAGGCAGCTGGGGACTCGCTGACAGTTTCCGATCCAAGTAAGCATCTGGGCTGCACCGAGGTGGGCGCCCCGGTGCGCGGAGCCTGCCTGGGGCTGTAGACAGGCCTGTGGGTGGCAGTCACCCGGTGACTTCAAGCCTGGATGCACGAATGCACCATGCTGGGGGTGTTGCTCTGAGAAGGTGGACTCAGTGGCGGGGATGGTCTCATGGGCGTGCCTGTGTGTGCGTGCGCACACAAGTGTCGTCACCGATCTCCAGTCCTGTCCTCACTCTGGCTCGGAGTTGGAGGCCATTTTCCATGTGCTCACTCCATTTTTGTTAACTCTACGAGCTGAGGAGCCTATTCAGTGGGAGTGTGCAGATGAGTAAGAGCTGGTCTTGGTTTTCTTCTGTCGGCGTCCCCATCCTCATCCTCATCTTCACCATCACCTTCATCACAGTGGTCGTTACCGCCGTCGTTATGACCGCTGTTCCTAACCCTCACCAAGAGTCGTCTCTGTCCAATGCCGTGCTCGGTGCTTTACAAGTATGATCTTATTTAACTCTTGCAACAGCACTGCCAGTTAGATGTCATCATTCCTGCTCGGCAGGAGGCCCCTGCGTCTCAGAGTGCGTTAGCATCTTACACGAGGTCACAAAGTGAGTGACAGGCCAGGAGACCGGGGCACAGATGTGTTTGACGTCAAAGCCTAGGTCCTCAAAATCAGACCACGCTGCCTCTCTTAGAGATCTCACTAACCAGCTTTCTAAATAGAGGTTTGGTCATGACCCCAGTCAGTGGGACTGGCAAAGCCAGATTAAACAAAACATTTCTTAAAGTTGCATGCTGAGATGAAACAATGCACTTCTTAGTGATTTAATTAATTAGGGTGCATCCAGTTTTCACTGTGGTCTGTGGGATACAAGTGTTTTAGACCTTGACAGCGCCGTTTGGTTCTATGTTACTGTCACTCTCTGCAAATCTTCCAACTACGTGTTTGCACTAAATTTCTTTCTTTCTTTCTAATGGGGCATTCGCATGCATGGGTGTTTCATTGGTTTTCTTGCTTTCAGGGAAGGAAGAGGTTGGGGAGATTTTTAGCTCATAAGACTTCCTAACATTTCTGGCTCATAAATTTTATCTCTGAGCTACTTTCTGCAGAACTCCATCATTGTTTCTTGATGTGTTCAGGAGCTTGGCCTGTGTCCACTTATTTGCTTTGTAACAGAAACATTGGACTGAGGTAAAAAAGAAAAAGTCATTCTGGGGATAGGCTGAAAAGAGAAGGGGAGATTTGATCAGAAAAAGGTTTAGGGAAAACATATAAACTGTCCTTTTCTCCAGCTTTAGTTTTTATCTTAGAAAAATTACAGGAGAATACTATGCTGTCAAAGGGTGGAGTCTTAAATATGAGAATCATTTTATAAGAGAGGATTATTTAAAATTGAAACTGAAATGTTAGCTGGCAAGGGTCTCTTGGTTCTAGTGAAATTTGTGGAATATGTTCTCTAAGCTGAGAGAACTTTGGGGTCCTCCTGATAGGCACCCTAAATTCTTTTGGTGGGCTCAGCATCCTGGGACGGGTGCAAGCGGGTGGGAGTTTAATCAGTGCAGGGAGCTAGTAACTCAAGCTGGTTTGCAAACAAGCCCTGGAGGCAGGGCTCCTCCTGCCTCGGGCTGCAGAGTTCGGTGACGGTGGAGGAGGAAAGTGGGAGGAGCTCTGGGCTCCCATTAAATTATTCATACTCACTGCGCCCCTGTCAAAGGAAGAGGCCCTGCAGAACATAAGACGTGCTCAGACTCTGGGACCTGGGTACGGTGCCTGATGTTTACAGTCGGGTTTATTTCCTCGTGATCCCGTCCTTTGCCCCTGAACACCCACTCGCAGACTTCTTCTGAGCCCCATCTCCTGAGCTAATTAAGCCAAACGTTGCCTTTCTGTCTGGTTTCCTTCCTTTGCTTTGTTACCAAGGCAACCGGGTTTGTTGCTTGTGCTTTTTCAGTGTCACATGGACGCTCTGCTCAATTTGCTTGATCATTTGTGGAGGGTAGTTTCTAGGCTACAGAACCTTTTTAAAGCTTTAAATGACCCAGAGCACTGCAAAATCTTTTCATTATCCTCAGGATAATGGGTCACTGGGAGCCCAGGGACAGAGGGATCTAGAAAGACAGATTTGAGCAAGGCCAAGTTCTACTTGTCCCTTATGGTCTGGGGTCCATGCACCTGGCCTTAGGGATAACGGGCCGTCCCTGTCAAGCACTGTGACCCACTGGGCAGCCCCGGCACTTGGATCCTTTATACGACCACCTGGCCCTTGGCTGGCATCTTCCTCTCACTCTGGGTCTCAGCAAGTTTGCATCCCTGTCGCCTCCTTTCAGGTAACTGCTGTCAGCTCACCAAGGTCATGGGGCCACCGCCCTTTGCTACCGAGCACCCAGGCCCTGGCATATGGCAACATTTGCTACTATGTACTGAATTGTGTGTGAGATAACCAATTCTTCCCTTGACCTTTTCGAGACCTCAGTACCCAATATGTCAGTCAACAAATATTTATTAAGCACTGTATTAGTTTGCTCTGGCTGCCGTAACAAAATACTGGGTGACTTGAACAACAACAGTTTAGTTTCTCACAGTTCGGAGCTGCAGCATCCAAGACCAAAGTATCTCTAGGTTTGGTTTCAGAATTTTCTTCCTGGCTTAGAAATCACTGCTTTCCCTCCGTCCTCTCTGTGTCATCCCTGGTGTGTTGTTTGTGTCCAAATTTTCTCTTCTTACAAAGAGCCCACCCAGGTTGCATCAGGGCCCACCGTAATGGCCTCATTGTAACTTAATATCTCTTTAAAGGCCCTATCTCAAAACAGTCACATTCGGAGGTCCTGGGGGGTCAGGACATCTGCATACAGATTTTGGGGGGACACAATTCAGTTTCTAACAAGCGCCCACTATTTGTCAGGATCAATGCTGAGCCCCACAGGCAAAAGAAAGGGTGATGTTCGAAGTTCTTGACAAGTGCCATGGAATGGATACGGACAAGGACTGATCACGGCTGACCAGGGAAAGCAGGAAGGATGCCCCCTGCATGTGACTCGTGCCACGTGTTTGTGCGCACCGGCGTGGTCTGGGCTGCCCATATGGCATCAGAGGGTCCCGGGTCCCATCCCGCTTGTAGTCTGGTGGGAGAGCCAACAACGGAGGATGGTTTCTAGGAGTGCCAAGTGTTAGAAGGGTCGGTTCAGGCTGCTGGGGAGGTACACTGGGGGCTTCACCTTCTGAGTGTCTGTGAGGGACAGGGTGGGGATCCATTCCCTGAAACAATGCTTCCTCCCTTGGCCAAAGTTTTCATCACCAGGGCCTCTTACACAGATGCAGGCGTTAGCTGCCCTTCTCCCTGGAGGGATGAGATGGTCATCTGGCTCCTTCGTGCCCGAAGCGCCCTGAAGATTCTTACTCCTTCTCTCTTTCAGCTGAAGTGTGACCGAGAATACCTGAGAAGATAACATTAAGGGGTTATCTTGTGTTTTGCGGAATGGTATGGGATGTTAATAACTAAATAAAAATAGGTGGGGTAGCAAGGTAGGATGAAGTAAGGGGATGGGCACAATGGGACCGAAGTAATGAGGGTACAGGAAACCTAGTAAGAAGACTTGGGGAAGGCTTATGAATCAAAATAGTAGCTAACGCTCATCACGCATCTTCTCTGCATTCACCCAACATTTGTTAAGCACATACTGTATGATGGGAACTATTCGAGACATTGGGAAGATGCAGCAAGTAGCAGGGAAGGTGGTTGCTTTTGCAGTGTTTGCAGTCTGGCGGGCTGACGTCCTTTGTGCGTGAGAGCGGCTGCTGCTTTATACCTCCCCAGTCCCCCTGCGGGACTGAGGCACTCATTCCTCCAGCTGTTGGCCGGTGTCGACAGCTGCTGGTGCACAGGGACTATCCTTGGCCGAAGACCCCCGCCTCACGTAGAGTTGTTCCCCTTCCTGGGGGCAGCCTGCATCCAAAGGTCAGTGGATGAAGAGTACTAAGGACCAACACTTTGTCTCAACTCTGAAGAGCTGTCTCAGCCCCAGAGCTCCCTGTGGGATCAACCGGGGGCTCTGCTGTGACTGCATCATATCCCCCTGTCAATCAACCCTGCATCCCTCACCACCCCCGGGTGCTACCTTGGGTAGCACTCTCTAAAGACTCCTGCACACAGTCTCCGCCTTCGAGTCCCAGATGGGACACCTGACCTAAGACCCATGTAAAAAAAAAATCCTAACCATAGCCTCTGTTTTCTATAAATTAGGAAATTAAGGCTTAAAGAGGTTGAGTAACTTGCTCCAAAGCAAAGAGTTAAAACGCGGAAACTTTTCTGCTCAATACCCAGAAAGGTGGTGAGGAAGCTGGGCCTCGAGGGATGAGCAAGACCTGGGCAAGCGTCAGCATCGAGGGTGACTTCTCCCAGCTCCCAGGCGGCCACGTGGATGGGCTCATTGCCGGGTAAGGGTCAAGTCACTTACTATTGATCCTCAGAAAGCCACTGTTCCCTTTTCTTAAAGCGTCTCTGTGAATGCAGCATATTGATTTCAGAAAGACAGTCTAAGTGGATTTTTAAAAACTATGAAAATACAGCTTTTATTAAAAACTCGAACCTGTAACGCCATTTGGGTTTTTCCCACTCGTGCCCTACCTGCCGACTCCCACCCAAGAAGACCACGTGTTCGCAGAGCGCAGGAAGGACCAGGACTGAGGAAAGGCTCCGCCCACGTGAGGCTGCACCCAAGTCTGTGTGTTTAGCAGCCAACAACATGCTTTCCTGTCGATTGTGTCACTCGAGAGTCACAATAATCTGGCAGCAGGTTTTTGGAACTTTTAAGCGATTTTATTTATTTTACTTTTGGAGAGGGGGTAGGGAGGGATAAGGAGAGGGAGACGCACAGCATTGTGAGAGAAAAACCTCGGTCGCTTGCCTCTCGAAAGCGGCCCAACCTGGGCCCAGGAGTCAAACGAGCGGCCCTTCGCTTTGCGGGGCGCGGCCCCACCGAGCCTCGCCCGTTGGGGCTGGCAGTGGGCGTTGACACCCCTCTTTTACAGACAAGGAGACTGGGACTTGGAGGGGTTGAAGCGCTCCAGTTTTATCACTGCCGCTGTTATTTTTCCCTTCAAAGAGACCCGTCTTCCTTGTACGGACTTTTTAAAAGTAACTTTTCATTTACAACTTATTTTATATCCCATCGGTGTATACTTTATATGTAGGGCGGGGAAAAGTGGGGTTTACAGTGTTCTCATGGGAAATGTGCAATAATTAATAAATAACGTGCAAGGACAAGCTCCATGTTTCTTGTGCTCCAGCTGGGAACCTGCTTTTGCCCCACCCTGTCTGCCTTTCTTTCTCTCCCTCTGTATTATTTTTCATGTTTTGAATCTTCCCCTGATATGTTTTTTATTGATTTGAGAGAGAGAGGGAAGGAGAGGGAGAGAGAGAGACATCAATCGGTTCCCTCCCGTATGCACCCCGCCTGGGTATCAAACCCACGACCCAGGTATGTGCCCAGATTGGGGATCGAACCCACAACCTTTTGGAGTGCAAGACGATGCTCCAACAACTGAGCTCCCCAGACAGGGCATATTTATTTTTCATTTTTAACTTATTGAATTGAATACTTAGATAATTTAACCTAATAAACACACCAAAGACCTTTGAATACCATGGCGGTGGCATCTCAAAGATTTTGTTATAATAGTGTTGTCATTGGTGTTAATTTTGAAATCATCTGTAATTTTGGTTTTGATATCTGCCTTTACTCAGACGTTATTTAACAGAGCTCTTTAAAATCTCCAAGTAGTCACTTTGCGGTTGGATGCTGCTGGTCATCTTTGTTGCAAATTTCTATTGCCATCGAATTGCGGAATGATCTCTAGTTTTCAAATTTACTCAGATTCTGTGTGTCTTCTCTATTTTTAAATGTTTCATGAGTGTTTAAAAATGTACATTTTTGTTGTGCACAACTTCTTAGAGTGATTTGATTAAGCTTGCCAGTTGTGGAATCCAAGTCTCCAGCTCCATATAGAAACACAACAATTTTTATGAGATTATTTGTCATTCCATCCTACTGCTTCTGAGGATTAGTTAGCTTCTGCTTGCTTTTTGAACAATTTACTTCATATATATTTGAAATTATGTTGTTAAGTGCTGTTGTAGGTATATGGTCGATTATAATTTTTATCAACATAAGAATTTCTGTGTCTTATTTAAAGTCCACCCCATTGAATTTTGCTACACCTGAAATTAATATTGTGAGGTTGTTCTCTTTTGAGGAGGATAGACTGGGGAGTAATACCCAGCATTTGCCTGATTTATTTTTCTGCAACACCTTGTCTTTAAACTTCCAAGGTCTTATTTTAGTGTGATTCGTATAAAAAGCATGCAGATAGGTTCCATTGCTTGGTTTGGTTTGGTTTGGTTTTCATGACCAGTCTGGAAGTTTCTGTGTGATGAATATAACCCAAACATATTTGTTGTGATCAATGATACATTCAGGCTTATTCTCACTGTCTTATTTTATGTTCTCTTATATTCTTTTGTCTTTCTTTTCTCTATTGAGTTTATAATATTCTGATTACATTTTTTCTCTCCATTTCTTTGGATTACAAACATGACATTTATATTCTTATAGTAAGTCCTTTTAATTATTGATACGCATATATATCAGTAATTCAACACATATAAATATCAACATCTAGACTCATTCTCAATGTCTTCATCTGTCTCAGTATTCAATGATCTAAACTTGTTATCGCAGGTCCCGTGATTCCTGGTCTCTTGCATTTTATGAAATAGTAATATTTCTGAAAAATAAATTGTGGACCTGTACAGGGTTGTCAAATTTTATTTTGTTAAATAAGGACGTTAAAACAACAACAACCCTGCTTGTCCTCTGGCACCTCCCATTGCCACCACTCATAACAGATAGGATATTTTCATGCCAACAAATTAAGGAGGACATAATAAAAGATGATTTGAAAAAATTGAATAAATGCTTTATGTATTTAGCTTTATAGAAAAATCTATGTTTTTTTTTTTTCATTTCGCTGTGGATCTGTGGAAACTCCATAATGGCCTGAAGCTGAGCAAAGACTGGCCTTGGGAACCGCAGGCTCACAGCTGATCATTGCCAGCCTTGCACGCCCCTCACTTCCTGCCGCTGCTCCCGTAGCCCAAACCCTCTTCCTCGGTTGGTGTTTTCCTTCTCTCCCTCCCTCCCTCCCTTTCGTTCTTTCTTGTCCCTGTGTATTTGCCAATAACTTTTATCTCTTCCTGAAATGCCTTCCCTCTGCTCTCATACACAGAGCTGACATTTTATGTGAAGGATAGACTTTTGAAGAATTTACATGATTCAGAACTAACAAAATTAAAGGTGGATTGTCTCGCAGATGTGACAAAACTACTTCTGATGGTGGGTGTTTCTGTTTCCCAGCTCAAGGGGCAATGGTGCCCGCACTGCTACAATGCACTGGCGTGACAATATTGAAAATAAACAATCCTAGATGAATTAAATAACAGTTTGGAAATGGCATAATTTCAAATTTTGTGCATAAGTTGGGACTTCATTCATAGCTTTATGTCACAGACTTTCAAATTAATTTAATGTTGCATAATATGCAATTGCCCTTTTATCATACTCACTTCTCTGATTTCTCGTTGGTGCTTGATTGTACCTGTGATATCATTGCAACAGTTGCAGCAGGAACCTTCACTCATTATGCCCAAGAGGCGAGATGCTGTTCTGATTGGCTAGAGTCTCAGCCTTTATTCGGCAAGGTGAGTGTTCACTTAGAAAGAGCACCCTGCCTTACGGTGAAGGTGACCCTACAGTTAGTTTTCCTGGGCCAGCCCCGTTTGCTGACCTCAGCCACCGTGTGGTCACCCCCATCCGGACTCACCAGCAGCAGAACCCCTTGTGAGTACCCCACTCTGTGCATTTTGTTTCCTGTGGCAAACTGACCTTCCCGGGGCCTGCCTCATTCTTTGGTCCTGCCTGGGTCCCTGCATCTGAGAGGACAAGTTAGGGATGCTCTGTCCCACGGACCCTGCATCCCGGATTCAGGGCAGACGACCAACGTTTCCAATGCAGCGTTTACCTGAGCACGAGGTGTTAGGCGGTTCCAGTTGCTCCCCCTTCTACTAATAATGGTGTGCTTGGTTTTCTCCTGGTGGCTGCAGTGTGCAGCTCCCAGTGTTCGTGGTTGTGTGTGAGGCAGCATGTCCTTTCCCCACCTTCCCAGGTGAAGCTCCCGGAGCTCAGGGCTTGTGTCTTGCTTCTATTTTAGGCTCAGCACCAGCAGACCCCGATGCCCAATATCTCTGATTAAGTGAAGCTGCTTTCTTGTTAAACCATTACCTCTAAACAGACACGTCTTCCTTCTGGCTAAATGAAATATCTTCCTGACTGTGTATTAAGAGTCATTTCTCCCTCCACATGCATGGGGACCATCTGGCAAATACCACTTATTGTGTCTCTTCTGGCACCTGAAGGCAGATATTGTTAGCCTGAAATTCTATTTCTCTGGATTAAAAAGCCACAATACATTCAATATTGCCCCATTGTGCTTCTGTGATCCAACAATTGAATCATTTTGTTCTTCCTTGGATCTTCTCCAATTTTTTCTCATCTTTCTATAGATGTAGAGGCCAAGAATGCAAGCCAGGTCTGGAGGAAGCACTCCTCACTGGCCCTTTTATGTCCTTATCTCTCACCCTAGCCCCGATCTTCATTCCAGACACGCTTGTGCCTCATTCCATTTGTTGTTCGTTGTGGTCCCTGGGGGCTTTATTCTCTTTCTGTGTCTTCGCAGGTCATCGACCCTCTTGTACCTCTGGGGTTTTTTTGTTTTGGTTTTGGTTTACAATCTAATATCTTATACATAAAGCCTATTAAACTACATCCTTGATGTGTGCGTTTTGTTGCGTTCAAAGACAGCTTGACAAATTATATTGTGGATTTTTAGCACATCTGCCCAAATCCTCGTAAACTGTGCTGATTGCCACCAGTAACTGATGGTTATATCTTTGTTTCACACTCTTCCTGATACAGTGGCTACTGGCCCCATGTGACTATTTACAATTAAGTTAAGATGAAGTATAAGTGAACATTCAGTTTGCCTGTGCCACGGGACACATTTCCAGCGCTCAGCAGTCAGCTGTGGCCACGTGGGACAGCACGGGTGCACATTCCCGTCACTGCAGAGAGTTCCATGGGGCAGCACTTTTCTGCCAGGTTTGCCAGCTGGAAGAGTACTTTTTCAAAAAAAGATTTGTATTTTTAGACAGAGGGGAAGGGAAGGAGAAAGAGAGGGAGAGAAACACCAATGTGTGTGGTTGCCTCTCACGCACCCCCTGCTAGGGATCTGGCCTGCAGCCCAGGCATGTGCCCTGACTGGGAATTGAACCGGTGACCCTTCGGTTCACAGGCCCATGCTCAATCCATTGAGCTACATCAGCCAGGGCTGGAAGAATACTTTTGGTAAAAGGAAGTGGCCACATTGATGACTTGAACTCATGGATCAGACACTCTAGTCCAGTAATCCCAATATTGTTACTCCTAAGAACCTATGCATATATTTTCCTGTTAAAAAAAGTCCTGTTTCTGCCCTGGCTGATGCGTCTCAGTGGACTTAGTGCTGGCCTGAGAACTGGGGGATCGCTGGTTCGAGTCCCAGTCAGAGCACATGCTTGGGTTGTGGGCCAGGACCCTACTTGGGGGCCTGTGAGAGGTAACCACACATTGATGTTTCTCTCCTTCTCTCCCTCCCTTCCCCTCTCTCTAAAAATAAATAAAATCTTTAAAAATTTTTAAAAAGCCCTGTCTCACAGGGTTTTTATTATTGAATAATAGATAATATCTTCCCCCACTTGTGAATTCAAGGCATAAACAAACATTATACCATCTGTTAGCAGGAAGATAGGACCACGTTGAGCTGGTAAAATCCTAGACAAAATTAAAAAAATATTCTTAATTTGTATGCGAAAGCCTAGAAAAGGCAAATCTATAGCAATAGAAAGTGGCTCAGTGGTTGCCAGGGGCTAGGGTCTGGCGTGGGCCAGGGTCTGGCGTGGGCCAGGGTCTGGCGTCAGCCAGGACCACCGAGGGCAACGAGGAAACTTTTAGGGGGAATGAAGATGTTCTACAGCATATACTTTTGTCAGAACTCAGGGAAATGTATACCACGAAATCGCTAATCTTAACGTGTAACTTAAGCTCAATAAAGCTCATTAAACCTTTTCTTTTAATTATTTTAATTTATCTTTGGTTTTAGTGGACTTATCCCAGGTAAAGGTATATTTTACATTCCAAGTCTTGAATTTCTGAATAGGGCTTTCGGATCCAATTGTCTGCCCTCCTAATTCTTTAAACCAGCCCGAAGCGTCCCCCAGAGTGGGCGCCCCGCTGCTGTCTGCGCCACCGCCACCGGGTGGGGCTGGCGCCCTGCTGCTTTCTTGCTCTCCCCAGTCAGCCGTCTCCCAAGTGGCTGCTTTCACTCCAGGAATTACATAGTTTTAGAAGCTTTGTTGTTTTCTCATTGGTTACACTGTTCTGTGCTCTGCATATACTTTGTAATGTATATGACTTAGTGCAGTTTTATACATACAAAATTTGCAAAGAGTACAGGCATATCCTGTACTCAGTTTTTAAAAACTACAGGATACGCAGCAGGGGCCCACTGCCTGTTGCTTGGTCTTGGCTGTACGGCCGAGCTTGTCTTCGGCCTCTCTTCCTCTGGACTCGGTGTGTGTTTTTTGCCTCTCCCTAACCACTGCCAACCTCTTGCCCTTCCTGTTTGGACTCCGACCCCTGGCAATGGCCTCCGGACCAGCATCCTGAGAAAGCGGCTAAAACCATCAACTTCTCTTCACAGAGGGGTGACGTGGATACCCGCTATGACCTACGAGAACCACAGCAGCCCAGGACTCCAGGCTGGAAAACTTTGATCATGTTCAATGTCATTATTTTTTGTTTGATTGTTTACTGAATTACACATTTTATTCAACATTTATTGAAAGCTTCAGAGAACCAACCTATTTTTGCAAGAAATGTGACCTATATTTTAATATTTGTCCAGTCTCATGGCTTCTTTTGCCCCTAGTGCTGCTCCCAGAATAGTGTATCCCATATAAAAAGGTGGCACTCTGCCAAGTCTCCGTTCTTAGTCTCACTTTTGAACCCCTCACCTTGAACTAGGCCATGGACGTCCTTTCATCCCCATATATGACTGACACTCCGTCCGCCCTTCTGGCTCAGCTTTCGTTTCTGCCTTTTTCTTATTTACTTGCTTTTGCAAGGCCTTATCTTCCTGTGTCTGAGCTGGATTTATTTTAACAAGGATCTGGACCCGCTCCCAAGTTGGGTGGTAAAGTCTTGTTTGGCAATGAGTTTTACCCATCTTCATACCTTGTACCTACTTGGCCTTTATTCTCACCTCGGTCTTCCCAGTCCTTTAAGTGAAGCCTGATTCTTCTTCAGCCACCCAACTCCATTCTCATTGGACCGCCTCTGGATCACTTAACATCTGAGCTGGAGGAGACTCCATTCTCATTGGACCACTCTGGATCACTTAACGTCTGAGCTGGAGGAGACTCCATTCTCATTGGACCGCCTCTGGATCACTTAGCATCTGAGCTGGGGGAGAGCTGGCCGCTCCTCTGGCCCAGGCCTTCATCATCTCGGAGAGTGAACCAAGCGGAGGGACTCCCTCCATTGGTAGAGTTAACGGAAAGATGGCCATTCCTGGGCTTTAAATCGCCTGATTTTTGTCCTGGTTGTCTTTTCATTTAACCAACATTCCCAAAATGTTGTTGCTCAAAAAAAGATTCTGTGATCAAATCAATGTAGGCAACAATGGATTAACCAAATTTCACCAAGTTTCTTTGCTGCCAGAGTTGTTTTGAACATTTAAGGAGATCCATATGTGAAATTCAGAGGTGGGGGGTATGTTATATTCAATAATTTATTTATTTCCAAGTTATTTGACAATAGAATTCTATAGTCATCCAGAATTATGCTGGATGGTGTTTATTAGAATACTTGGCAACCTTTATCATTTCTTCGAGGACAGAAGACCTTGAATATTTTTATGGGTAATCAAGTACTCTTCAAATATGTATATGTTTTTCTTTTACCCACCAAGAATTCTTTTTAATAGTAGACAAATTGATTTAAAAAAATTTCTACCTGAGGATATGTTTATTAATTTGAGAGAGGGGTGGAGAGAGAGTGAGAGAGAGAGAGAAATATCTATAGGTTGCCTCCCACTTGCGTCCCGACCAGGAATTGAACCCGCAAACCTGCAACCTAGGTATGTGCCCTGACCAGGGATCTAACCCACAACCCCCTTTTGGTGTGTGGCTCCAACCGACCGAGCCACCCAGCCAGGGTAATGGAGGACTAATTGCTTCCTGAATCGTCTTTACTTGATGAGGTCGAGGTGCAAGATGTTAAAAGAAGATGGTTTCATTCAGGTTTACATTTTACCCCCCAGAGGGACTATGTGTGGGATGTTTGGCATTCTGCTTTGTGTTTAAGTTGGGTCCCCATCTGTCAAGTCTTTAGGTTTGGTTTATGAGTGTCGAGGTTAAATGGAGGTGAAACCAAACAGTTGTAGGAAAGCCCAGGGGCAAATGCTCAGTTAGTGCAAGTCTGCTCTCAGGGCGTCTAGCCTCTCCCAGCCCTTAGCACCCGGACACTGTTATTGGCACGGAGACGCCCGGTCACCCATGTGCATCGGCCAAATCCGATCTGTTGACTAAAGATACAAATTATGTGATATGTTTATGCATCAAAATAAGATGGTTTTAAGTTTACAGGAGAGCAGTTGCTTTGTGTGTGTGTGCATGTGAGTGTGTGTGTGATTGAGAGAGTGAGCGAGAGGCAAAAAAGATGCAATAAGTTACCAGAAAAATCTCTGTTTTTGCAATATTTTTTAAAAAGCAGTCTCTGGCAAAAATCTATTTTCCCCTATCTGTCATGGTATTATAGGGAGATCATTTTAAAAATTAGTGTGACTATAATGTGAAAGTTCCAGTGAGTGTGAAATCAGTTAAGAAATGAAATAAATTGAACATTACAGTAGCCAAGTGGGACATTGTAGTGTCCCGATGAGTGTTATAAATCTTCAGCTCTGTGTCACTCACAGCAGACAGTGTGATTCTAGCTGGAACCTTGTCACTTTAAGGAACGCTCTCATGGCATAAGGAGACACGTTGAATGGAACTAATAAATTGTTTATCACCTTTGAAAAGAAGCTGCACCTGCGAGCGATCATTGGGTGGAGGGAGGAGTTACAAAGGGCTTGGCGAGGTGGTTGAATTATGTTTTATCCTTCATGAAACTCGTAAAACAGGGTGACAGGGGCGAGAGATGATCCGCATTTGGAAGATAACACAAATGATAGTGGAGGACTGACCTGAGTGTTTAGATGTGGCTTGGCTGCCCGCCCCCTCACTCTCTGAGGGCAGGTCCTTACGGGCTGCCGGGGTCAGGTTCTCCACGCTCACCTTCACCAGGTGTTCACCTTCTAGGATCCCCGCGACCTTCTAATTGTAGTTACTTGCTGTGGAAGAGATGGACAAAGTCCTCATAAATTGAGCCCTTATGTTCTCTGATATTTCCTCTAAGGAAGAAATGCACATACCATCATTAGTTGTCCTCGACCTGGCACCTTCGTTCATCAAGCCTAGAACACCATGGGTTTTAAGACGCACCATTGTTTTGTGTTCCACTAAGAGAGCTTGGTTCTCCGTGGTATTTCCTGTGCTGTTTGGGAATTAGCTCGCCACCCTGACATCGCCGTTAGTGATATGTGCAAGAGGGTTTAATTTGTTTGCTTTCACCCATGTATTTGAATCTTTTTATAATTATATAAATTTTCATCTACTTAGGCTTTATCTTCCTAATGGATTGTCAGGTTTTTTGAATGAGGCCTCCCAATCTAGCCTATATCAGTGACCCTGGCAAATAGTAGGTACCAGTACGCATTTCACTTATAGATATGTTCATTCCTCATTCCTTCAACAAATGCGTGTTCTCATTGAACACCTACTATGTGCCACGTCCTGTGCCAGGTAGAGGGAAGCTGGAGAGTGTGGTACAGCTTCTTTTCAAGGACCTCACTCCACGGTGGTCTCCCAAAGCAAACACACCATCACGATGCAGAATGTGAAGCAACGTGATGTAGAGGTCCTGGGTGCATGGGAGCACGGAGAGGGCCCCTAGCTGAGACATAAGTCAAGGAAGGCTTCCTGGAGGCGGTGACATGAGCTGTGTTGGGGGAGGTGGGTGTCAGTCTTCTGAGCAGAAGCACAAAAAATGAGGAGAATATGGAGGGTTTAAAAAACAAAGGAGGCTCAGCAAGGGGGGAGCTCAAACTTGAGAAGGGGGCGGGGTCAGATCATGAAGATCTTAGTTCTTTAATTTAACAATTTACCCTGTCTTGTCAGTGGGTCCGTCAACAAGCATTTGGCCTCTTTCGTGTAGTAGAAAAAGAAGAATCGTGGTCCTAAGTGCATGCATAGCACTGACACTGTACCTAGTGTTTTGCATAAATTGAGCCATTTAATAATCACAGCAACCCAGGAGGTAGTACTGCTATTCCACCTTTCAGAAGGGGAAACTGAGGAACAGAGTGGTTAAGTAAGTGGCCTGAAATCCTGCAGCTGCTTAATAGGATTCGAACCTACGCAGTTTGCCTCCATAACCAGCTCCCTTAACACCCCCGTAATTCTTTAACGATCTGTCACAGCTGTGCCTCTTGATGGCTTGTTGGTGCGATGATGAATGAGAGGGCCAGAATTCTTCCTTCCTACCAGGGCAGTGTGCAACAGGATGAGGCATTTAAATGAAGTGCTGAGAAAGCAGCCTGCAGCCAGTAACTACGTGGAGATGCCCACACAGGAAGGGACCCCCAGCCCAGGACCTGTCCCCAACCTTGGCAGTGGTGGCTGAAGAACCTGTAAGGTTTATACTCTGTATATCTCAGAGCCGTTTGTTTCTTGGTCTTGATTTCAACAGAAAGAGCTTCATTCAAGACAGCATGCTTCAATAGGTCTGAATAGGAAATGGATGGACTCGACAGGTAAGGATCTTGTGCTTAATTTAGAAACCAAGGCACATTGCTTTCCCTGGTGACATTTTTCTCCATGATGTGTCATTTGATCTTTTGTTTCCTCCTGAGGGAAGGGACCATCAGTCCATTTCTCCTTCATTCCATTTTTTAGACATTTTATCAGAAAACATGCATTTGGAAGAATGCCAGTCTGTTGTAAGTTAGCTGAGATATTCATGCAGATATCCCACAGTGCTTATTAAGTGGGAATAAATACTGGAAGGAACAATATAGGTTAATTCCTAGTTTCCCCAGTGTGAGGATTGGGTTTCCTTTTCCTATCACCGAGTATTGTGACAAGGACCAGGGACGTCACCTGAATCTGGTCTGGTGGCCTTGGGAGGCGATGTAGGGCAGGTTTGGAAGCTGGAGACCGTCCCACGATGATTAGGGTACAAGTCACAAAATGAGTGTTGTGCATATAAGAGACAAATTATAAACTGACTTCCCTAATTTGTTTTCATCTTCCCTTGCTAATTGTAGTTTGTATATGTCTTCACCTCCCTTTATTTCGCTGCAAGCTTTTCTTCCTTTGAGGCCAAGCACTGAGTATTTTAGCTGTGTCTTCGGGTTCTCTGATACATCTGTAGAGGGTCCACATCTCACTTCTAAGAGTCAGGATGCAGAGTTTCCTTTGAAAGAATTGGCTAAACATGAAGTCATTGAGAAAGTGATATTCTTTTCCTTTGGGGATAAAATGTGAGTTACATTTTTTCAAAGTGTTTTGACAAACAAGGTTGCTGATTGGACTTTAGAACTCCTCAAGTCCTGATGGCTGGTGTCAAGCTCAGGGGTAAAGAAAAGCAACATCTAGAGGCCACAGACTCGAGCTGATTTCCTGCTGGGGCTGGAGAGCTATCTCTTACTGTCTGGGTGTCTTTGCTGCCACCAGTAAAGGAAGTTTGCTCCTTGATCCCACCCACTGAATGCCTCTTAGCCCCTGCTGTGCTGGAGTGGGCTCACACTGGGTCTGGCATCTCTTCCCAACTCCCCATTTCAGTGGTTTCCCGCTGGTAGCTCAAAACTGGCCATGGCGGAAATATTTACACCAGGGAAATTGGCAACTCCTAAGAAGCAGGCTTCCTACCACCCACTCCTACAGGGATAGCTGGTAAAACTTTATCAGCACGCCACTGTTGATTTTACTTTGAAAAGTGCAGAAGGTAGTTTAACAATAAATATTGTACAATTGGGTTTACTCTTAGCCAAAAGGCAGAGTTAAGTAAACTAACAGTGTGAACAATAAATAATGCAGCCTGGGTCTTCCTTCTTAGCTTGATACAATGCTAGCGGTTAATGTTTGGTGGGTGACCGAAAGAGCCATTTGTGAATTCATGTTCCACTTTTCTGTCACCAAAGTTAGTGTGGACTGGTGTGTTCACACTGCAGGCTTTAATTTACCCTCAGAGCGGAGCTGCCCACCACTTTCCTGCCCCTTCCTGCCTGGATTTCCAGCCTCAGGCTCGCTCTCTCTCGCAGCCTCTGGAAAATATGATGTTGATTCAGTTACAGGTGCATCTCTGCATTCTAGATTCCTGACAGAGAGCAGGTGGGGCCCTTTATCTGCTTCTCTGTACAGAGTCTTTGTATGTCAGAGGAAGAAAACAGACTGTTGTTTATGGAAAATAAATCTTTTGGGCTCACGGAGTGAAATTTTCTACCCTGAGGGGGCCTTGAGGGAGGGTCTCTGTCGGTTCTGTTCCATGGCTATGAATTGTGTCACTTTGAGCTTTGACTTCATGGGAATCTCAGAGGCCAGAAGCCCCAGGATTGGGCAGAAAGCTGGACTCTCTGTGCAAACAGTTCTGAAGAGTTTCCCCTTGATCTAAGTAGTTCGCTCACCCTGTGGCTTGCCAGTGCTTTCGACTCCAAATTGTGAACCATGAAGGGCACATAGATCTTTCTCGTTCCCCATTCTACTGATTGATCTTCAACTGCTGCGCTCTTCTGTCTTTGTCTATGTGGAAAGTCAGTAGTATGAAGAAAGAGGCAGCCTGGCTTAACTGAAAAAGCAAAGGTTTGATGTTAGACCCGTGTGGTTCCACCACTTACCAGCTGCAGGAGCCCGGGGCCAACTTCTTTGGAAAATGGAATTTGGAGCCAGTAACACCTGTTCTTCAAGGTTGTTTCTGTTGGGAGAAGTGAAAATTACATGTAAAATGATGAGCCCTGGGCCTGGCCCACATCAGGTACCCCACGAATGGTGTGCCCTCTAGTGGCGTTTCCCTGTAATAGCAATACAGGGAAATTTGCAGAATTTATAGTCACTATTCAGCAATTTACATGCATTTATTTCCTTTAATCTTCATGAAAAACCCTCTGTAATTTAGGAGATTAAATTTAACTCCCTCAGTGAGGCTTTTTATTTATAATTTTATCTAAGTTTATCCCACCTACCCATCAATGCCCTGGTATGTTTTCTTTGTACCACTTACCATTATCTGGAATTATACTATTTGTCAGTTTCATATTTGTTGTTTGTCTCCATTTGTTAACATTTAAGAAACTTTGTTTTGATCTGAACTGTACCTCCAGTACCTGACATATAATAAATAATTAATAAATTTTTAAAAATGAGTCAGGTAAGTACTATAATATTATTACAAACTTATATTTGTTAAGTGACTGGTCCAAGGTCATAGAGTAGTAAGAGGTGGAAAAAAACTCAACGGGAATATGGATTACTGGGCTCTAGAATCTGTCCTTAATTCCTATCCTACTCAGGCTTTTGTTCAATGGGTGAAGTTTTTATAGAAAGTCAATGTGTTTCTCAAAGTCTTTGTTAAGTGATATTACTAGCCCAGCATTCCATTAGAGGATATGAAACTTAGATAAGAAGCTCAATTCAAAGATCTTTGTTCAGCAAGACCTTACATCCTAACTGGGAAAATAATGTGTTACTCACCGTGAAATGGAGAGTAACACAAGAGTATGCTTGGCTAAGGGCCCTATGAAAATCTTTTTAATTATATCTAACAGACTGCATCATAATTACTTCTGCATATGCCTGCATTTCCCATTAATCACAAGCTCCTTAAGAGTGGAGGACCACCACTTGTCTATCCCTCTGTATATGCAAAGTGCATAACAAATAGAGTATATGGCAATTAGGAGGAATTCAGAGTTTGTTGGATAAATGAACAAATGAATATTCAGTGGTTTGGGGTCATTTAGTTTGGAGGCACACAATGGCACACTTTCTGATAAAATCTGAGAGTATCGTGGTGATGATAATAATGACAATGTTGACCACACAGAGATAGAGCTCTAGTTAGGAGATTCTAGGCTTGGGACTCAAGATGCTGAAGGCCAGACCCTGACTAATTCCCCCTGTGGGGTCTCTGGGAGCCAGCTGGCTGATCTTCCCCAGGTGGTGTCTGAGCTGGTGCTTCCTCCTCCCCCACCCTGCCCCAAATTTCAGTGGCACCTACAAATCAAGTGATGTAACTCTTGGAGAAGATAGGAGTAGAACACCTGAGAAAATGAGATGAAACTCAATCTTTTAAGTAACCCAATAACAAGTTATGATCTTAGCAACTAAGCCACCGAGAAGTGTTCCTCCAACAAGAATGGCAGTTCAATATTAATGCTTTCTGATTTGGAAAGTAATAATTCATGGGTTTTATGGCCCTTGGAGGCGGGGATGCAGCTGTGTTACCCAACTCACTCAGGCAGGAGCATGTGCAATACCATGTGGCCAAGAGCCCCTGGCAAACCGCAGTTCCAGTTTAGAGATACAGATTAAATTGCGGATCTTGTTATAGGCAGTCATTTCCCAAAGCTTGACTTCGGATCTGATGGCACCCCTCGAGGTCTTCAGAAACTCTCAGCATTGTAGAACGGTGGGCAGGACTCCAGGCTTCTGGGAGTTCCTCGCCGCTTCCTGATCGCTGAGCCCCGCCCTCTTGCCACGGCCCTTCCATGTTTGATTCCTCTCCTGGGACATCCTTCCTCCACTTTCCACCTGGAAAGCTCTCAGTCAGTATTAGGACCCAGCTCCTCTTCTGAGCTTTTTCCAAGTTGGCTTGTACTTGATCTGTTTATACATGTGTATCTGTCCCTTCCATCAGATCAAGGGCCAGCGTATTTTATTTTTTTCCCAAAAGGGGCCAGATAGTAAATACTTTAGGTTTTTGGTTTATCTGGTCTCTGTCACGCCCACTGAATGGTGCCATTGCAGTGCTTCAGCAACCCTGGAGAATAAAGAAATGAATGGGTGTGGTTGTTTTCTTTTTTAAAAAAATTAAAAAAAATGTAAAATTATGTTTTGTTGATTATGCTATTAAAGTTTTCCCAATTTTCCCCTTTGCCCCCCTCCACCCAGCACCCCCCCACTCCCTCAGGCAATCCCCCCTACATTGTTCATGTCCACGGGTCATGCATATAAGTTCTTTGGCCACTCCATTCCCTATACTGTACTTTCCATCCCCATGGCTGTTCTATAACTACCTATTTGTACTTCTTAATCCCCTCTCCTCTTACCCATTCCCACACTACCACCCTCTCCCATCTGGGAACCATCAAAACCCTCTCTGTATCCATGATTCTGTCTCTGTTCTTGTTTGCTTAGCTTGAATTTTAGATTCAGTTGTTGATAGATATATAGTTTTTGCTATTTTATTGTTCATAGTTTTGTTCTTTTTCTAAAATAAGTTCCTTTAACATTTTTTATAATAATGGTTTGGTGATGATGAACTCCTTTAGTTTTTTCTTATCTGGGAAGCTCTTTATCTGCCCTTTCATTCTAAATGATATCATTTCAGGGTAGAGCAATCTTGGATGTAGGTCCTTGGTTTTCATGACTTTGCATATTTCTTACCAATCCCCTCTAGCCTGCAAAGTTCCCTTTGAGAAACCAGCTAACAGTCTTATGTGAACTCCCCTGTAGGTAACTAACTGCTTTTCTTTTTGCCTCTTTTTAAGATTCTCTCTTTATCTTTAACCTTTGGGATTTTAATTATGATGTATCTTGGAGTGGGCCTCTTTACATCCATCTTGTTTGGGACTCTGTGCTTCATGGACTTATATGTCTATTTTCTTCATAAAATTAGGGAAATTTTCTCTCATTATTTTTCAAATAGATTTCTGATTTCTTGTTCTTTCTCTTCTCCTTCTGGCACCCCTATGATACAAATGTTGGAACACTTGAAGTTGTCCCAGAGGCTGCTTACTCTATCCTTGTTTTTTTTTGGATTCTTTTTTCTTCTTCTTGTTCTGATTTTTTTTTTTTTGCTTCCTTATGCAAGAAAACAATCAAATCATTGATTTGATTCTAGGCTTCATCTACTCTACTGTTGTTTCCCTGTAAATTGTTCTTTATTTTAATTAGTGTATCCTTCATTTCTGACTGGATCTTTTTTATGCTCTTGAGGTTCTCACTAAGTTCCCTGAGCATCCTTATAACCAGTGTTTTTGAACTCTGCATCTGATTGCTTATCTCCATTTTGTTAGTTCTTTTTTCTGGAGTTTTGATCTGTTCTTTCATTTGGGCCATGTTTCTTTTTGTAAAATATATGTTTTTATTGTTGTTCAAGTACAGTTGTCTCCATTCCCCCCCACTCCCCTCCACCCCAGCCATCCCCACCTCCCACCCATGATCCTACCCCCCTTTGGCTTTGTCCATGTGTCCTTTATACATGTCTCTTGACAACCCTTCATTTGACCATGTTTCTTTGCTCACTCTGGCGCCTCCCTTTGTTTGTTTCTATGTATTAGGTAGAGTTGCTTTGACTCTGTGTCTTGGTAGTGTGGCGTAATGTAGTAGGTGTCCTGTAGGGCCCAGTGGCACAGCCTCCCCTATCACTCAAGCTGGGTATTTGAGGTGCGCCCTTTGTGGGGGCTGGTTACACCCTCCTCTTGTAGCTGAGCCTTATTGCTGTTGGCAGCTCAATGGGAGGGATTTGCCCAGGCCAGTCATCTGCACAACTGGCTCTGGCGACTGACGACCAACCCCACTCTCTGTGGAGGATCCGTTGTCCAGGGGCAGGGTGGTGGTGCTTCAGGGTGGTCTGCAGCTGTCCAGTGGGTGCACAGGCTCTGGGGTTTCCTGAGTGGAAAAGTCACCGGGGTGGGCTCGTAATTTGGGTGGGACAGAGTCTCAGGGGATCTCCAGGGCAGGGAAAACAGTGTTAGCCAGGTTGATGGAGACTCAGATATGGTACCTGCCTACTGTCTTTGCGGCTCTATGGCTCTGTGGGGGAAGGGTTCAGAAAAGGGACAATAGCCTTTGCCTACTTTTCTGTCTGGAAGAAAGCTGTTCCCCAGCTACTACCTTGATGTTAGACACTGAAGTTCCTCCCTCTTTGCCACTAGTGTCTTTCAAGCTGCTACCCTAGTGCTGGAGCTCAGAGGGAGTCTGAGCAACCTCGTATGTGGGTTCTTTAAGAAGAACTGCTTGGGACTCCAAAAGTTTCCTTCATTGACTCAATTCTTACTTGTTTTTGCAGACAGAACTTATGGGGACTTATCTTCCTGGTACTGAAACCCTGGGCTGGGGGCTGGTTGTGGGACTGGGACTCCTCACTCCTGAGACATCCTTCCCAAATTTTTATCCACCACACGTGGATATGGGATCAATCTGTTCCACGTCTTCACCCCTCCTACCAGTCCAAATGGATGTGGTTTCTTTCATTCTGTAGTTGTTGGACTTCCATTCAACTTGATTTCTGATGGTTCTGAGTGACTGTTGTTCTATAGTTTAGTCGTCATTTTGATGTGGTTGTGTGAAGAGGTGAACCATGTCTGCCTATGCTGCCATCTTGACTGGAAGTCTCAGCAGTTGTTTTCCAATAATACTTTATTTACAGACACTGAAATTTGAATTTTATATCTTTTTCATGTGTTGTGACATTCTTCTGCTGATTTTATTTGCCACTTAAAAATGCAAAAATTGTTCCTAGCATTCTTAGGCCATATGAAAACAGGGAGCCAAACAGATCGGGCTGTTGCTTTCCCTGTCAGTTTTCTACTGCTGTGTAACAAATCACCACACACTTAGCTGCTGAAAACAGCACCCATTTATTACTCCATTTCTGTGCGTCAGGAGTTGAGGCACAGCTTAGCTGGGGCCTCTACTTGAGCCTTAAAAGGCTACAGTCAAGGTGTCAGTCAGGCTGTATTTTCATCTGGGGGCTTAACCATGCAAGAATCTACTTCCGAGCTCATTCGGGTTGTGGGCAGAATTCATTTCCCATGGCTGTATGACTGGGCCTTGACTTGGCTGACTGTCAGCTGCAGTTCCTTGCCAGGTGGGCTTCCTCAACGGGGCTCCATACTGCATCAAGCCAGCAACAAGGAGTCTCATGCACTGTAATCTAATCATAGGGAGTGACAGCCCACCAGCTTTGCCATTGGACTGATTAGAAGTAAGTCTCATATCTGCCTCTATTCAAAGGCAGGAGATTATAAAATACATAATACAATATACTATATATAGTATAATATATAATATAATACACAACACATATAGTATAATATATAATATAGTACAAGTAGTATTATATAATATAAAACATATAGTGTATATAGTATTTTATATACATTACAGAAGGTGGGAATCATGGGCGGGATCACCTTAGGGTCTAGCTATTACACCAGCCCTACATTCGTTGAGGAGTTCTGGAGACAAGAGCTGTGGAAGTTGCTGTGAATCATTTTGGTGTCTTCAGCATCGAGCCCAGGCTCCAGCACAGAATCAGTGCTCAGTCAGTGTTGACTGAAAGAATGCATGGATGGCTGCTTATACACAGTCAAAATAGTAGAATAGAGTTCTTGTAATTCTTCAGGAAAATAGTCATAATATCTCAATCCTTCCTGATTTAAGGCTGTTGGTGTTGAGACATGCTTGTGGGAAATGGGATTCAGAAAATGAAATTAGCCCCCCGTTCTTGGATTTGGGTCCGTAGCTAGATTGAGCTCATCAGGTATCAAAAAAACTTTCCATGTGGCGAATATTCCACTACTGAAACCACACTTCAGTCAGTCAGCATGGGAGTGGGGGAAAGATACGAAGAATAAGTAGCAATGAAGGTAGATAGAAAATAGACGGGGAGGGCAAGAATAGTATGGGAAATGTAGAAGCAAAGGACTTATGACACATGGACTGAAGTAAAGGGGGGAATGTGGGTGGGAGAGGGTGTTCAGGGTGGAGGGGAATGAAGGGGGGATAATAGGATAACTGTAATAGCATAATCAATAAAATATATTAAAAAAATAAAAAAAAAAACAAAAACAAAGTGGAAGTAGCTCTAAATAGGGTGCTGGTATGGTGAGAACTTCCCCAGAGCAGTTTTCCAGGACAAGCTAAATGTCCCTTTTTTTGTACTTATTTCCTCGAGTGAATATAGCTAAAAACAAGGTGATTTTTCATGTAAATAAAGACTATATACTTTTAAGCAACAGTAGGAAGTAAGAGAGAGCCGGAATGTGAAGTTGATAGGCCAAAAAATACTGACGTAGGTTTCTGTGGAGTGAACACGATGATGGGTGGAAGCTTCCGAATGGCCAGACTTTCCCCGGAGCCTCATTTACGGAAAATTTTCTCAGTGAGGTACATGGAACCACAGTCTGAACACCTGTCTCATCTGCCAACTTTTATCAAACACCTGCATCGCCTGCCCTCTACTGCAATTTTTGTCATGTTATTCATCTAATTACGTATCTATCTCTTCAATCTCTGTTTATGGTTCCCTCGATTAATTTTTTCCCACTCAGAGAAGGACTGGAGGTGAGAGTTCCCTTTGATGTGGTTTGTTTTGTTCCCTGAATGGAGCAGATGGTTCCTCTCAGCCCACAGCTGGTTGCGGATGATTAAGAGTTCACACTGGGCTCTGCCGATGTAAAGCAAGCCTTGGCTCCCCTTTTCTTGTTGGGAAATATCCTCTTTCACTGAGAGTAAGACAAGTCTTCTTTCAATAAACGAATCATAAAAGTCAGAGCCTGAATTTTTAGATTCAAATAGCCCAATGGCCTTTTGTCAGCTCTGATGTGAGTGGTTCTGGATCATCCTCTTGCCAACTCTGTCCTTAGCATCACCTTCCCAACCCGAGGGGGTAGAGAGGACAGCACGCATGAGGGAGAAGCAGAAATCTGCCTTATAGTTGGAGTTCTGGTCTTGAACACTCAACTTCTCTCTGTCTGTTTCACATTTATTCTTTGAGATGACTGAGCTAGGCTCATCTTCAGACTCAAATTCCGTAATTCAAGGGTTATCACTGGAATTCCTAAGAAAGTGAGTGACTTCAGATGATGTTTAGATTTGCTTTTGTTCATTTTGAAAAATTAATTTATTATTTTTGCCTTAATAAAATGTATGTACAACTAAAATTGTGCCTTTAGTAGTGAAATCCACACAGGAAAATACCTTTGTTGTAAATCTCTAAGTCTTGATCTCCTAACCACAGTCACTAAATAAGTGCTTTCAGTGAGATTTTTGATAAGATGCTGTTGCTTGGGAATCTTATTATTATATAATAGCAAACCAGATTGTGCCATGCCAGATATGAGGGGGGCAAAAACGGATACACCCTGGGCCACCCTCACCTTAAATCCCTCCTCCTCACTGTTGCCGTGGACGCAGGTAAAACGTGCAAGATGTTTCACGTTACTCTCCCGTTTAAAACTCTTCAGTGTCAGCCTAGGTTTTACCTGTTTACTCACCAGATGTTCATGGAGCATTTACTGCGTGCCAGACATTGGGCTGGGCTGGGGCCACAAAATGAACGGGGCAGATGAGGTCCCTGCCTCCGTGGTGCAGGCTTCTCTAGTGGGATGCCTCGTGGAACACACAGACAAGCAACAAATAAGCCAGATCTTTTCAGTTATGAAAAGTACTTGGAAAAAAATGAAGCGATGTGTGAGACAGTTAATCCCAGTCCTACTTTACAGATGTGATTGGGACAGGCTCTCTGGGGAGGTGCCCTTTCAACCAACCCTTCAATGATGAGGGGGACACAGAAGCTACGGTGGGAGCACCAGGTGTGAAGGTGGGGATATCTAGACATGTTGAAAGGAAAGCCACTAAGGAAAGCAATAAAAATAGGCTTCCAAAGCTTGGTAAGCAAGGGGGAGAGTAAGACGAGAGAAGGGATTGTAGGGGCTGGGCCTGTAAGGACTTACAGACTGAGACGCTTTCCCGACTGTAGGGTGTGAACTGGGTGAAGGGCATGACCTGACTTACGTTGTGAGTGGATTATTCTGACAGCTCTGCGGATAACAGCCAGGTGTACCAGTGGGTTAGGTGGCAGCAGGGAGGGGTCAGTTAGGGGATGATGGAGGCAGGACAGTGAGAGATTTGGGAGAGGCTCAGAAACTGCGGGTGTGAAGGTGGAGGACACGGGTAGATTGAGGGAGTTTGTAATAGAGTTGATGGGACTTGTTGAAAGGCTGAGTGAGGAAACTGAGGGAAAGAAAAAATACTCACCGAGGGTAATGCCAGGTGTTTGGCTGGAGGAGGGGTAGGCACTGATGTCATCTGTAGAGATGGGACAAAGAAGAAGAAAGAAGGATTAGGAGAAAAGGCAGAATCAGAGAATTCTGGAGGACATGATACGTTTGAGACACCTTTGGCCAATTCAAATGAAGATACAAGGGGGGTGGTTGGATATCTGAGGGAAGAACACAAATTTGGGCTTGAGAGAACATAAATGGTATTTTTACCCAGGGGCTGGGTGATGGTTATCAAAGAAAAGAAATTAAAGATAATCAAGAGAAGCAGGACCTTGGACAGAGGCTTGGTGACACACTAGCATTTTTGGTGGCAAGCGACAGAAACCCGAGTCGCATCACCTTAAGCAAACAGGAGAAAAAGGGAATTTATCAGGAGGATTCTGGGATATTTTAAACATTGGAGGGAAGAATGGACTCTGGACTTACCTCTTTTCTTCTGGCTGCTTCTTTGCCGGGCCCTTGTGCTTTATTCTTCTCGTCCTGAGAGCAGCTTTTAATGCTTCTCTCAGTGCGTGGCCACCACCCAGCTTTCACACTTTCATTTCTACTCAAGAGAGCAGCCTGGACTTGTGGGTGGGTTCTCATGCCAATCCCTCATTTCCCGGAATGATTTGGTGGGTCTGGTGTGGGTCACACGGGCGTTATGGCCCAAAACACTATGCCAGGAGGATCATGGGGACCACATGCCTGCAGGGAGCCTAATCCTGTGTGTGAGGACCACGGCTCAGAGAAAGTGGGTGCCTGTCAGCTGGGCATTTACTGCCATCGCCGTCGAGCCACCCCTGCTCCCTGTCCCGACTTTGCACACTTGTCCCATGCAGTCGGACACCTCTGCTGCACCCAGTGCTGGCTCAGGCCCCCAGGTCCATCCTCAATGGTTGCTGGTGGTGGAAATGCAGGCCGGTCTTTCTTTGCCTGTCTGCCTTCGTCTTCTCGGGCCGCCATAGAAAATGACCACACCAGGTGGCTGAAAGTACAGACATGCGTTTCTCGTAGTTTTAGAGGCCGGGCCTTCCAAGATCAGGGCGCCGGCGAGGTTTCTGGTGAAGACTCTTCCTGGTTGCGGACAGCTGCCTTTTCACTGTGTCCTTGTGGGACAGGGAGAGAAGCTCTCTTGCATCTCTTCCTATGAGGGTGCCAGTCCCACTGTGTGGCCCTCACCCTCATGACCTCATCCAGCTCTGATTACCTCCCCAAAGCCCCATCTCCAAGCACCATCACATGGGGGGGGGTTAGGACTTCAACACATCAATTTGTGTGTGGGGGGCATAATTCAGTCCATAGCATTGCTTAAACCCTTTCTACCCTTCAGAGCTCAGATCCCCTGCTGCTTCCTCCAGGAAGCCTTTCTGGATTCTGGGGGCGGGGGCATGGGCTCAGCTACTGCTCTTTCAGGTTAAAAGCACCCGGGGCACACGTGGATTGGAGCACTGGCCACATTAGGTTCCAACCCCTGTGTCCACCCTGCCTCCCCCCAGGGCAGGCAGTGCCGGGTTCATTGCTGTAGGCCCAGCTTCTGGCGCACGGCAGCCTCTGAAATATGCTGGCTGAGCTCAAGAAACAATAGTGGGGAGACAACTCCCGTAAATAAATCACAACACAGTCTAATCAGGGCAATGATAGGAGCAGGGTCAGGGTAGAGCAGGGAGACATGATTACTTCCATCACCTGGGGAGGGGGCAGAGGTTTCTCGGGGGTTGTGACTTCTGAGCTGGCATTTCAGGGTGTTTAGGAACCGGTCCACTGGACACTGATGTGGGGGTGGGATAGTCACGCTTGTGCTTTGCACGGTGTCAGAGCATAAGGAGGCATATGTCCCAGCCCTGCCTGTGGGGGGTGCATTTTGTTAGGTAGACGGGTGTGACTGAGTCGGAAAGCAGGGCTGCCAGAGCCAAGTGTGGAATCGTTTGCTATTTGCTGACAGGAGAGCCAGCCCGTGGTTTGCGACAGGGAAACAAAGGTACCTGCACAATGATGAGGGAGAGAGCTTCCCGGCCTCTTCCCTCTGCCTGCAGAGAAGGGCAGGGCCCAGCCACGGCAGGGTTAAATGGGGTAGGATCTACGGGCAGGACATGCTCGTTCTTACATGTTTTGACCACTGGGCGCCATTCAGCCACAGCACTTTATCCACCAAGCCCTGGTTGTAAGGATGTGTCCACCACCCGGCCCTGTCGCTGGAGCCGGGCCCGTTATTTGCACCACCGCCACGCAAAGCACACAGTGTCTCGCTGAGTCCTCGGAGCAGCTGTCCGGGGCAGGCCGCTGGGCGTGGGCACCCGGAGAAAAATCCTACTTTTCCCCCTGAGAAAAATGAGGCCTGGCCAAGCGTGAGGGACCTGGAGTTCTCTTTCCCCAACATTCCTGGCTGGCACCTGCTCCTCGTTCAGGCCTCTGCTTAAGTGCACTCCCCCGAGAGGCCTGTTCCCACCACGTAGTCTCAGCAGTCTCTCCCTGGGCTCCCTCCAAGCCCCCAGCTCTTGTGCTTTGTTATCAGTCTTCTATTGCCACATGTAACAAATCACCACAAAGGTGCTTAAAGCAACACAACATTGATCATCGCCTTGTTACTGGGGGTCGGAACCAGTTGCCCAGCGGAGCCTGGTGGGAAGCAGGTGCGCAGTAGGCACATGTCAAATAGATGAAGGATCACGGTGATAGCCTGTGGGCCGGTCTGTCGGCAAAGCCTCTGGCCTGTTCACCGCCCTCACTCCCTCCCACGAGCATCAGGCGAGAAGATGAACAACGGTGCAGGAGGAACCACTGTCAGTGAGATGAAAGCCATTGGGGACTCTGTTCCCACCCAGAGTGTTCAGTGACAGTGTGACCGACTTGGCAGACGGTGACTTCCCGGAGCATGGCAGACCGACTCGGATGTTCACCAACATCCCGTGCATTTCCTTCAGCTTTCTTTTCTATGCGTCGTCATCCTAATTCAGGATCTCAAAATTCCCCTCTAGGATTTGAAAAGATCGAGGAAAAATCCCATTGTTTTAATTGTCTCATAAACGTTTAACCCTGGAAGAGGTGAAAGCCAGTTAGGACTTGATAAAGAAAATACCTACCGTGGTGTAATGGGACATGTCCGATGGAGTAGGTGTGAACCATAGTTCCAGCTGTAGCTTTGTGACCTTGGGGAAATTTCTTAACCTCTCTGGACCACAATGTTCTCATCTTAGAATGCTTCTTAGGAGGAGGCAGGGTTGTGGTGGTTTTTAAGAGAGATGATGTGTATGAAGCTGCTGATGTTTATAAGGCTCCCCCAAAATGGTGCTTACTTTCGTTTCTCATGAAAGTAGACTAGAGAAGAGTGAAATAACACAATGAAAAAATGAAATGTGCAGATAAGGCAGGAGGTAGAAGTACCTCCTCGCAGAGCTGGGTTGAGGAGAATGTGCCCTCCAGCTCCAGCTTAGGGCTGGGGAGGAGGGGACCGTCCGGGAAATACCTGCCTCCCGAACACGGGGAGGCGGCTTTGCCTTTAAGTCGCTGCTGAGGGGACAGCAGTCCTCAATGCAGCCGACTTCGCATGCTGTTACTCACGGAGACGTTCCAGAAGTGTGTGTGCGTGGGGCTCTTTAGCAGAACCCATCAGATCTTAGTAGCCTGGAAGGGGGTGCCGTGTTTTCACCGTTCCTTCTCTATGGAACAGCCTGGAGCCGAGCGCCTGCCTGTGGACTAATTTCATTCTGGAGCTGGTGCTCCTTCTCGTTGTCTCTCCCTGCTTCCAGAAGCTGACTGAGCCTTCAGCGTCCTCTTCTTCCAGGGACTTGTGCGTCCAAGCCCGTGGACAGCTGCATGGTATCTTGCCTTTCGTTTTGGTGGCCTCACCAGGAATTAGAGAGAGAAGGGGGTGCCTCTGGAAGTAGGGAGGTCGGATCTCTGAGAGGAGAGAAGGGGATCCAGGACTAGAAAAAGACAGGGGTTGGTGGTTTTGTAAGTCCAAGGGACCCATGTCCTATGCCTTCACACGACCTGGGACAGGAGGTGGCAGGACCCCAGAGGAGGGAGGCTGTGAGGGGCACGAAGGTTCGGACTCAGGTTTCAGAGCCTCCAGGGCCAGCCAGGCTCCCACATGCAAGCCTGGAGGAGAAGAGGTGCTCTCTGCTCTGCCCATGCCTGCGGACCCTGCCGCTCCACGCGTGAACTTCTAACCGCCAGTGTGCACATCCCTTTGCCATACGTGTTTCTCTACAGTCTTGGAAGTCTGCTGTGCTCCCCATCGGAGCAGGCTAAAGTCTCAGGGCATTAGCGTCTTCAGGACCAGCTTCTTCCAATGACTCCAGGGAGCCAGAGCTTACATGCCCCGGCTCCCTTGCCCTTTGGTTAGAATAACTCTGAGCGTATTTTGCAAAGATTCCACTTTTGCATCCCACTTTTATGTGGGATGAGGTTCCAGCTGCCCAGTCATTGAACCGCTGTCTTTACCTCCCTGCCTCACTCCCTCCTCCTATGGAGTGGCACCAGCACCTCCGAAATAAACTATGTGCTCTGAGTTCTGATCTCAGGATCTGCTTCTGGAGAACCCAAAATAGAGCATTATGGAGCAACAGAGGGTCCCTCCCCTCACAGAACCATGACAAGGACATTGAACACAGCAGTGATGAGTGATGACCAAAGACTGAAGTGGCCTTCACGAGTTTTCTGTTGTGAGATACATCTCTGCACCTTCACACATCGCGGAGGTGGGCAGAGTGTAGTGGAGGAGATAAAGATCCTACCTGAGGGACCATACAGGAAAATTGTTGTGGAGAGCAGCACCAATAAAATGGCATTGGTCTGGTCAAGAGAGCATAGAGTATATAAAGCCAGATGGTATCACTCATGTCAACCAGGATGGCTGCCAGGCAGCCATGACACTTTGGTTCAAGAGGGAAACTACGTAAGTCAGAGCAGACACAGCTGGCAAGGAGACTCACCTAGGATACCTGCACATGTGATCAGAACAGCCCTGACTGCAGAGCGGGACCACCCATGGACAGGCTCCTGGGGAAACTCCCCACTTGCCGTCAGGGGTGCGAAGACACTTATCAAGAGACCCAGGAGGGTGGAGTGCTCCACTCTCAAGGGTGTAGCTGAGGTGGGTTCCAGACCACTGCTGAGGCAGCTGAGCCCCACACACCACGGTGCTGCTCCACGCCACGCTGGTCTCCCTTGGCATCGGCCGCCAGAGGCTGTGCCCTGCTGGACTGAGGACTCCGTCTGCCCTGCTGCCCGCCTGGCTCCGGAGACCCTTCCTTGCAGGACGCTGACAAGTCCCCTGCCCACAGTGCCGTCTCCCGGACCCCCAGACTGAGACTGTGGGACTTAGGTTCGTCATCCCCCAGTTCTCTCATGTGTGTTAGTGCTGATTGTTCCTGAGTGATTTGTGTTGCTATTAGGTTGGTATGCATTTGGAGTGAATCTGCATTAGTAAAAGCTGAGTGAACCTTCGTTAATAAAGTCCGAGTGACTAGCAGAGTCACCTGCGTTGGCTCCCTGTTATTTCTCAGTGCCCATGTCACCTGTAGCACTGGGGTTGCACAGGCACCTCTGCGCCTTCTGTTCTTAAGGCCGGATCAGGCATCCGAGCAGGGATGGAAGGCTGAGTTACAGGACAGACTGTGTCGCAAACATCAGCTCTCGACAGTTGTGAGAGACCGAAATGGGCGAAGATGACCGGGCGCTCTGTCCAAACGCAGCACTCTCTGCGACGCCCCGTCTCTCTTGGACTCGGAGCTGGTTTTCAGCGCTGTGAGTGGCAGCAAGCCGATGCTGGTGACGGGACTGTGGTCTACAGCAACGCAGACGGGCTGTGTCTGACGGGACCGAATCGACTGTCGCTTTGTGACACACCCATTTTGCGTCCTTTGCAAACTCCCTTTGGCTTTTCTTACCTGCCTAAGTAGGTGTGGTTCTTCGAAATCCTCTTTAGACTGGTTCCAACACCTGACTGGTTCCCTCCTTATTTAATGGGTTTCGTAGAACTTTCACGTAAGTTCATTTTCTATTTGTATGGATGTCATGATTACACCTTTAACAATTGGTCCTTTATCATGGCTAAGATTAAACTCTCCCCAGCCTGGTGTGACGGTGGCTGGGTCAGTTCCGAGGAGGGACTCACTGGCCTCGCACACTGTCCGCTTCAGGGAGGAAAGCGGGGTGGCTGGGGGCTGAGGTAGTGTTTATATGTACTTTTTTTCAATTTTAAGCTATTATGTATTCGAATGAATTAAAATTGTCAAGAAAAAGCTAAATAAATAAAAAACAAATTTAACATTAAATGAATAAACACACACAAAAGACTTTTAAAATATTTAATAAAATAATAATTTAGTATCTCCAGTGGCCCCTCTGGGGCATGCCTTTGGGGTGAAGACAGGGTGGATAGATTTGCTTATTTTGGCCATTCACATTTCTTTTGTGGACATCTTTAGAAATATTTCTAGTGTTGGGAGATTTATTAATGCACATATTTTGGGCAAGGATAACCTTTGCAGTTGCACACAGGCATAGCAGATGAGAATTCTCCACAAATTCAGGTGTGCCGGGAACAGTTATTTTAGTTTTGTTAAAGCGTTTTTTCCAATGTTATAGCTTTACAGAGTTCGTTTTTCTTAGGGGTCACACATCAAAATGGTGCCAAATTCAAGAGGCATACTAGTTTTAAAGTGGAGGGGAGGTGCTTAAGTAGATGATGATTTTTTATTTTAAAAACTCATGCAATTTTGTTTGATTTCATAGTGTAACCGTGCTCATTTTAGAATAAATATATGTTTACCTCCTCACGTCATTGGAAGAATGGGGGCAGGTCGAGTCCGTCCACCACGTCGCTCCCCTCTCGGGCACAGAGCCTACGGTTCAGGAGGCCCTGCCCGTCCCACCCGCTCCTGACAAGCACGGCCAGCCTCTCCGTTGAAGGCGTGCTATTTTCCCTTGGTGAGAAACGAGGAGCGAGTGAAAGCCACGCATGCCTTGCTAGCTGATTAGAAAGAAAAGAGTCGTTTTCATTTTATCAGAGTTTGAACAACAGTAAATTTTGGGAGGTCAAGGTTTAATAGCTGAGCAACTTATTCAGTGGTAGGTTCACTTCCACATTCTGACGAGCCAAACGAATCTAATTCTGGGCTCCACTAATTACTCGTTAGATGCTTTACAGATGTAATGTGGTTTATAGAAACGCTTAACTATAATGTGGTGTTGCTTTTGGTTTTGTTTTCTTGGGGATGAGGATCCCAATTTTCTTTTTGACTAAGTAGGTAAAATAAAGTAATAACATTGACTTTTATTGTAGGGTGTTAATTACCTGATGAGATGGCATGATACTGACACTGAAATGTGTACCTGGTTTGGATTTTCCCTATTCTTAGTGATGTGTAAACAACTACAATGTCCACCAGAGCTAGAACTTGCGTTTTAATCCAGAACACTCATGATTCACCTTCATTTCTAATTTTTTACCCAAATCCAAAGAGCTTCACCTTAAACTGAGGTCTCTAAAAAAGTACATCTTCTAGTTCTTTCCTCTAGATAAATGACAACATTTTTAAGTGTTTCTGAAAAATAATTTACTCATCAAAACAGATAGCTAAAGTTGTTACATCCTTAGCTGGAGTTGCACGCATACATATAGGATATTTATGTAGTTTGAAGTTTTGCATAAATACAGATTTGGAAATTCTAACACACCTTGGCATCTAAGCCTCCATTTGTTTACCTGTAAGATTGGCATCACTAGCTGCCTCCTACATTTGTCGAAAGGATGAGATGACCTGTATGTAACATGCTTAGAATAGTGCCTGGAACAAAACAAGTACGTGATGACGATGAGGAGGGTGGTCAGTGGTAGCACGATTTTAATTGTGCCGATGAGGGACAAGCTTGTTGGAAGACTTCCAGAAGATGGTGATGTGTTAGCTGAATTTCACAGCTGGAGAAAGAAGAGGGAGAGAGGAAGTGAAGTGGAGGGTAGGGACAGGAGGTCAACAACAGCAGGAGGTGCCAAGTGAGGAAGTGAAGGGACACAGGGACGTGAGGCTAAGAGTGAGCTAAGCTTATGCATTTGTAACTTACCCTGAAAATAAAAATTCATTCTGGAAAATCAAGCTATTAAACGACTCCCAGTGATAAGTGAGATAATCAGATCCTTGTTAGCGTTTACCCTGCAGAAATAGCAAAGCAGGCGCCCACAGGTATGTGTTCAGGGGTGCTCAGGTGAGTGTTGCCTATAATACCACGAATTTGGAAACTACCTGTATGTTCAGCAAGAGAGAACTAATTAAATAGTTTGCAATGAAATCATGGTCCTGTTTACCTGCTTTTATGTGATGAACATGAAAAGTTGTGCATGATAGCTTGCTAAGTAAAAAACACAGATTGTAAAATAGTCATATTGTGGTGTTGCTTTAAGAGTATAAATATGTATATACATACTCACATGTACATATACAATCATACATGTATACACATATACATATGTATATATACACACATATACACTAGGAAGAGTCTGGAAAGACATATACCAACATGTTAACAGCAATTCTCTCTTGGAACTCTGGGTGATTTAAAACTTTAATAATTTTAATTTTCCTTATCTATTTTTCTACTCATTTTATCATACATATGAACTAGAGATTTATTGAGATAACAAAAGGAAAGCATGGTGGATACGTCCTGTCACACTAATGCTGCTCCCGGATGAAAGGAGACATCCCTGCGTGCTGGAGGGAAGGGTTCTGTAAATGGTGCTGGGGAAGGCAGGTTGAAGTGAGTGGGGGGCGGGAAGCTGGAGAGTCGGCACACCCTGCTGGGACTGAGGAATGAGAGGGAAGTGCTGTCCAGTTGTGCCCTGTGGCGCCCGTCCTCACCACCGTCCCCAGGAAGTCCTTTCTAGCTTGATGGAAGCCGATGCTTTGAGTGACAGAAAGCAGGGCAGGGGCCTGCCACAGACGTGGTGACTTGGAAGGGGGGGATATTGCTCAGCGTGCTTTAGGCTCTCGCTGGAATATTAACAGAAAGCCTGTGGTCAGGCTTATTCCACAGTGCACCAGCATCTTTGGATGGCAGTTTGTTTAAAGTTCTTTCACAGGATAACTCCACTGGCATAAGCAAAACTACCCTACACGGCAAACACCATTCTAAATGCTGTACATATATTAGCCACTTTAATCCACGCACAACGCTCTGACATGGGACCTTCGTATTTTTCTGGTTTCAGCTAAGGAATCCGAGGCATGCACAGGTTAAATGACCTGCCCAAAGGAATGCCACTAGCAGGTAGCAGAGAGGGGCTTTGAACTCAGGGAGTCTCTTTGTTGAATCTGAGTTCTTAACCATTTTGCCCATTGCCTCTTCAATGTGACTTTCACAATGGCCCTTAGAATAGTGTGAAGATCGATGTTCTTATTGCCGTGTCGTTGGGTAAAACCCCAAGTTTTGGGAAACGTAAGTGACTCAGCTCCAGGTCATTGCGCCAGGGCCGGCCAAGCCCAGTGCGAGTCTGTCTGCTCTGCACCGGACCTCAGTTAATTATCTTGATCGTCAGGAGAAAAAGGCCATCGGGCTTTATAAATGTAATGCCAGGCTATAGTACCCAGCCATTACCTCCTGCGGGGTTGGGGTGTGTGACCTCCCCACGTGAAATGTTTCCTAGCGCCACGCTGCTCCGTGAGGGGCGCTGGCCAGGGGCACATCGCTGGGGTTTTGCCCGAAGCCGACAGCCAAGGGCCTGGAGGCGCCGGCCCTTCCAGGGTGGGGGCTACCCAGCTGCCTTTAACACTTCCCTTTAAGGTCATAAATTGTGAGACTGTTGACATCTGATTGGAACCTATAGGGCACCTTTCTGGGGATCCATGTAAGTGAGCCAGATTTCTCAACAAAGGGCCTTTTAGGCAGGAAATTGGCAGATGCCATTTATTTTCCTCTGTCACTGCTGATGTGTGGTGTGACTTTCAGGAAGGGACACAGGACCTTGGCATTCCCCGCCTTCAAGATCAACGGTCCCCTTCTAGCAAGTCCATGCACCTAGGAGAAGGAGAAACACGGCCGTCTCAGACCCCGTTGAGGGCCTGTGGAGGGCGGCACACGAGAGTCACGACCTAGTCGCCGAGGGAGTCAGGACAGAAGCCCGGGGCTGTGGGTCCCTCATCTGTTGCCGTTTCCATGACCTCCGTGCCTCTCCTGAACCTTTTGAAAGTAATTTTGGTGTGACTACTCAACGTTCCTCTGTCGTACTAGAGTCGCCTTGGCTATGTCTCCAGCCCTCAGCTTTACAGTGTTTGGCTATGCCACTTTCAACTACCCGTCAAATTTCCTCTATAAAATGAAGGCTGTTTCATGGGGTTGCTGTGACAACTAATGACTTACTACATAAAAAGCACATAGTAAGTGCTCAGTAAACAGCAGCTCTTATTATTGGTAGCATGGGGGGAAGGAACTGGCACCTAAGAATTTACCATTGGACTGGGCAGTTGGCGTTCGTTACGTCGCTGACCACTCAGGGACCTCTTTGAGGCTGGCACGATTGCTGTTATTTAATTGGAGTTGAGGCCTCTGACATTTTGGGAGATGATGGATATTTATAAAAGTTACAGAGTCTGGTCTGTCTGTAAGGGCTGTGTGTTTTCTTTTCTTTTTTTTTTTTTTTAAGATTTTATTTATTTATGAATGGGAAGGGAAGGAGAGAGGGAGAGAAACATCAATGTATGGTTGCCTCTCATGCGCCCCCTGCTGGAAACTGGCCTGCAACCCAGGCATGTGCCCTGACTGGGGATTGAACCATGACCCTTCGGTTCGCAGGCCCATGCTCAATCCACTGAGCTACACCAGCCAGGGCAAGGGGCTGTGTGTTTTCCACTCCCCTCTGCCTTGCCTAGATGTACGGATCTGCATCTCTACATTTGTGTGGCAGCTCGTTGTCAAAAGTGTCTAGTAAAAATCCGTATTATGATTCAGTTTCCCAAAATCTTAAAAAGTTAGTTTAAGAGTATGAAGGCAGATATGAATTCTTAAGACATGGGAGGTGGTGTATACCCCAGTAACTTATATGGTAAGAAAGATGCTGTGGAATTTGGAAATGCTTTCCAAAGGCTGACTGAAGGCCAACAGTGTTTTGAATTATGACGTGTGGAGGTTCGACAGCCGAGGAAGGATGTTTTGAAAGGGCATGACGGTGTAAGGACGGTGTAAACAAAGTAGGTGAGTGGACGGACTGGGGGGGGGGCTGCAAAACCCGCTCACTTGGGCTTCACCGAGGGCTGGTGGTTTCCCTTTCCGCACCTTCTCACATTTCAGGGCTGCGAACATTCTTGGCAGCGAGAGCCCTGTTCTTCGTCACAGGCCTGCTGTCACCTGTGGGTGTGAACTTGGCTTGGGAAAGTGCTCTGAGGACCCCCTGTGAAAGCCGTGGGTCCACAGAGAAGAAGACACTAGTA
>CM052538.1:7547275-7675627 GCA_028533065.1 Trachops cirrhosus | reverse complement strand
CTCACTTGGGCTTCACCGAGGGCTGGTGGTTTCCCTTTCCGCACCTTCTCACATTTCAGGGCTGCGAACATTCTTGGCAGCGAGAGCCCTGTTCTTCGTCACAGGCCTGCTGTCACCTGTGGGTGTGAACTTGGCTTGGGAAAGTGCTCTGAGGACCCCCTGTGAAAGCCGTGGGTCCACAGAGAAGAAGACACTAGTAGCCGTGGCCCCAGGGGATGCTCGGCCAATCACCGGGGCGGACTGGGCTGGAGCCCGCCCCTCTGGACAGACGTGGTGTGGGCTGGCTGGTCTGGGAACAGCCCCATGGCCGGTGCTCCGGGGGCCTCCGCCAGCTCACAGTGTCGGTGCCCCAAATCCGGGGAGCTCGTCCCCACTGCTTGGTGCTGGGACGGGGCTCATCCCAACATAGCGCCACCTGGATTCCTACAGCCCGATTCTCTGCAGACTCCCAAATTCTCAGACTCCCGGAGTCTGAGCTCTTATGGGCCCAGTTCATGTCTTGTGACCTCATTTTTCTAAGTGCCCTCGGTGGGTAAAAAAGTGCAGTTCTGTGTAACATAGATGGTGTCTTCCTACTCTTTTCCTCATCTCTGCACTGACTCTCTAGGGACACGGGTTTGAGCATTTCTGGGTGCCTCGTCCAGGGCACTGGGGCTCTCAGACTCCTCACGGGAAGCTGACAGCAACCCAAAATGCAGTCACCGTGGGAATGAAGGGAAATGACCACAGAGTATTACTGGCAACGAGAGAGAACAGACCGGCCTGGGAGAGCATGGAGGCGCAGGTGTTTGAACTCAGGATGCACCCAGGGCTGCAGGTGAGGGAAGCCAGACAGGGCGGGAAGGACATGTAGAAGTCAGAGCTGCTTTCCCCAAACCCAGCTTATCTGGGATTCATTTGTCCCTCGACAAGTTTAGTTAACAGTCAACCCACTTTTCCTCCTCTCTCCAACTTTTTAATTTGAAAAATTGTCACCCTCTCACATTCCCCTTTTTTTCTTTAACTGCATCCTTTGAGAAAACATTGCAGCCACCATGGCACCTGAGCCGAGCAGTCCTACCGGGGTCCCCTCAGAATAAGGACATTCTGCTCTGCAACCACAGGGCCACCACACACCTGTTTTTTTCTTTAACGTTTTGCCTACATTTGAAGAACTTCCTTTTTTGGTCTTTTTGCAACTTTAAAAACCATAAAAATAAGACCAATGAAAGTAAATAAATAGTTTAAATTGTGACCAAATTCAAGGGGGAGGTGACTGAAGTGTTCAAAAGGAAATGTGCCTAATGAACCACAAAACAATCCTTCAGTTTAGAAAACGCCGTAAATTGGCGATGAGAGAAATGATCCAGGAATTCAAATGACTCTGATGTGGCTGGAGCTCGGGTGCAGGTCGCTGCCAGAGGAAGGGTGCGGCTGTAGACGCAGGGGCAGGGAGGGGTCGGTCAAGGGGACCCTCGGGTGCCCTGCTGAGAAATCAGATTTTATCCTGAAGACCACGTCCACGGCCTGTTTGAATGTACACTTGGAGAGACACTCTAGTATCTCAGGCCGGACAGATTGAGAGGTTTCGGTTTCGGGAAGGGGCGGGATGGCCAGGCAGGAGGCTAGCAACAGCAGGAGGGGAGATAAGGAGGTGCTGAACCGGGGTGAGAAGATGGGAGGGGAAGGATGTTACTGTTGCAAATCAGAGGAAACCAACCATCTGCTTCAGGCCCTCTGACCTTCTGGAAAATTACCGAATTGTGTCAAAATTACAAAAATAAATCCTGGGGCTTTCAATGTTGCCTCTCCCACATCGTGGAGAGAACCGCTGATATTGCTACGTGGTGCGCACCTTATTGTCACCCAGGCATATTCCTGATGGAAGAAGCCCCTGCCGTGTTGCAGGAACGGGGACTCTCTTCGTGTCATCTGCCGTCCCTGTGTTCTTGCGACCTGATTTTCTGGGGCCTGGGGGCTGGCTGAGTTAACGAGTAGGCATATTACCTATCTTCACCTAGCAGCTAAATTATGGTAGGATTAGATATTGACTTTTACAAACCATGTATCACAAGAAATACCATTCGTGGAGGCCAGCACACTTCCTATTTAGTCAGCTCCCAAGTTTCAGTTGAAGAAGTAACTAAGAAAATGCCTTGAGGACCAACATACATGATTTTGAAGCTGAACATGTGTTGTAGGTAGACAAGAGGAGATCCTCCTTCTTCAATTAATGCTGCTCTAAAATAGCAACTGCCAGCATTTTCAGTGCATTGATGGGGCATGGAAAATGTGGGAACCATGTTGGCTCACCAACGCCCACGGGTTCTGTGTGCTGGAGTCCGCCATGGGTGGAGCACACACTTGGGAGAGAGGCAAGGTCAAGGTTGGAATGGGGTAATCTCGGAACTTGCAGGAGCACGTCCTAGGGGAGGCATGTGGACCAGAGGAGGGCGCTGCTGCCCTGGGTGTCGGGAAATAGACCCAGAGGTTGAAGACTGGTAGTGGGAGGAAAACTGTCACACGTGTCAGGGCCACACACGGTTGCGGACTCCAGTGGGGCTCCTCCGGGGGCGTGGGGTGTAACAGAGTGGGGGGAGTGGAAGCACAGGATAGTGGAGTCAAGAAAAGGAACTTGCTTATTTCTAGAGGAATGATTTACCCACATGGATGGGGTGGGGTGGGGACGGTGAAGCAGGTTAGATATTCATGGGAATTTCCAAAACCAAATCATGTCATAAACAGGCAATTTTTTGCTCAGGCACATAGGCCTCGCACGTGTGTTCATATTCCAGTTTATAGTAATTTGTTGTACTGCTTTCCTGCGGCTGCTGTCACCGATGATCACAAACGTGGCAGCTTCACACAGCAGGCATTTATTCACTGGGGGCCGGAAGTCCCGACCCAAGCATCCACAAGGCCACGCTCGCTCTGGAGGCCCCAGGGAGCATCCTTTCTCGTCTCTCCCTACCTTTCACGAGTTCCCAGGTGCTCCTTGGCTTGTAGACTCCGCCTTCCCATCTCTGCACCATCATCCGATGGCCTTCTCTCTGTGTACCTCTCTGTGGCCTCTCCTCTTCTCATAAGCTCGACCAAATCTAGATGACCTCATCTAGAACCCTTAATTACATCTGCAAAGACCTATTGGCAAATAAGGTCACATTCACACATAAAGGGGTTAGAACTTGAATGTATCTCTTGGGGACTACTAATCAAACCACTATGCTGTTATTACTAAGTGAGAATAAGGTAGTGTTCGTTCAGCTCTGTGTGCTAGACTCTGTGCAAGGAGAGGAAGAGGGTGAAGGCGGTCTGCAACACAGCCACGCGTTGCTCACAGTGTAGGGGCTGGAGGCAGGCGGAGAGACAGGCAGGCAGGCCCTGCAGATCCAGGCTGGCCAGGTCTGCGGCAGGGTGTGTGCAACTTGTTACGGAGCCCGAGGGCGGGGGCACCTGACTCTGCCTGGGGTGGGGCTGGGGTGAGCCCCAATGTGTTCCGGAAGGAAGAGCAGGCAGGATAGAGATGAGCAAGGTGAAGGAGATGGGGGCAGGCTCTCCAGGTAGAAGGTACGGCACGTGCACAGGTGCAGATGGAGGTGAGAGCGTGTGATACGGGGAGGGGAAACGGGGGTCAGGGCCTGAAGAACCTGGCATGTCTCAAACAGGGGTTGGGACATTGCTCTGAAAGCAAAGGGGAAACCAAAGCAGTGCTTTAGAAATGAAAAGTGCTCTAAAAAGATGAATAACATTACTAATGTTGGCTTGTGCCGGACATTTGTACTTAGTATAAGAAATTACATTGGCTGGAAAGTTACGTTTGGCACTGGAAGGAAAATATGAGTGTTTTGGTATTGCTAAATTACTTTTTCTAATCATCCTGACATTAAATTTGAGAAGAAAAAAAATATTTAAGAGGAATGACTGGAAATGGCCCCTCCCCCCCCTTCTGGTAGGAGAGAAAATTCAAGAAGGCAAACGGGCAGACAGTCAGTTGTGGCTCTGTCCACCCAGGAGCACTAGGGCGGGGGTTGACGAGGTGGGTTAGGCCCAGGAGATGTGCAGGTCGAGGCCAGGGGTTGGGATGGGGCCCCAGTCCGGGGGGGCGCTGGGCCCTGCCAGGGCAGGGGAGCGGGTTGTGGAGAGAGATGCAAGCCGGAGACTTCCTAGGGTTGGATCACCGTGGCAGGCAGGGGCTGCCGATCCCCAGGGATTCCCCAGTGTCCTGTATGCAGATAGCACAGTAGACACAGGAAACAGTCAGGGCTGTCCACCAGCTCAGCCAAGCTTGGACAATAGGAATAAACCTTTACTAGAACCGTCTCCCGTCTCCTTCACACCCCGTCTCATGCTGCTAAGTTTTGTTAATTTCACTTCCGTTCACTTGTCTCCACTCCCTATTGTCTCTGTGCCATCCAGACACCTCCTGCTCCCCTGTGGCCCTGGTTCTCTTCTTCTTAATGGCCCTCACACTGGCCTGCCCCCATGCATCTACGCTTGCTGCCCTCTCTGCTGCCTCTGTCCAGACTCTCTCTTCATCTTCAGGACCAGCTCAGCTCTACTCTCCTGCAGGAGCCTATGCTCTATCAGTGCCATTGTCATTGTCGCTGTGCTCCTCATCCCACGTGACATGTAATCATTACGTCTACGCTGTACTCTTGTAACCATATATCGGGGGTTCATCTCTCCCACCGGGCGGTGGGCTACCCGAGACAAGGCTCTCGTTCCTTCACCTCATCATCTTCAGCCACCAGCCAAGTGCCTGACCTGTGATGATGGCTCAGTGAGCAATGGGTGAGCCAAGGGTGAAAATTTACTTTCTGAACAGGGGCCTTTACAATCCCAACTTTAAAATACGACTATGTGAGAAGGTCAAGGTCCACCGCACACTAGGGAGACCTCGATTCTCCCAGCACTGGGCCTTGAATGCTGATTCTTCTTGAGCTGGGCTGTGCATTTCTGGAACCCCTAGCCACGTGGAGCTACTGGGGCTGTGCCCTGTGGTCAGCCTGAAACACAGCGAGTGCTCTAAGTGTAAAAAAGACTCAGTATAAGAAGAGAATGTAAAGATATCTCACGAATAATTTTTATATTGAGCTCACACTCAAATGATACTATTTTGGTGTACTGGGCTAAATAAAATATATTATTAAAGGTTACTTCACCTGTTTTTTCATACCTTTAAAATATGATGAGGTCTGTCCAGAAAGTATCCAGCCACACAGCATGAAAAATAGACATTTATTGAAGAAGAGAGAAGATATGAGAAACATTGTACATAGGGCAATGTTTATGACCTTCAAAGTTATGACCTTCTTGAGGACATCCAGTTCACTGGTAGCCGTTTGAGTCAAGTCATTAGCAATAGCAGCACGATGCTCTGGTAGCAGAAGCTGCAGAAAAAATTTTGCCACGACACGTTTCATGCCAAGATCCTGCGTCAAAAATCTCGGACACGGTGATTTTTGGAATCTCCAGATCAGCTTCCAGTTCTCGCACTGTCAGTTGCCGATCTTCGTTGATTGCAGCCAGTACCCGTTCAACATTCCCAGGTGTTCGGCTTGTTGCAGACCTTCCAGAACACGGGTCACTTTCAACAGATTCTTGACCACCTTTCCAGCATTTGTGCCACACTTGTATTTGCGCTGCACTCATTGCATTGTCCCCAAAAAAGCCTTCTGAATCATCTGAACAGTTTCTGCAGAGGAATGTTCAAGCTTAATGCAAAATTCGACGCAGATTTGTTGCTCTACTCACTCAGTCATTTTGCACATGACGGCCACACAGTACACATGCTCACTCAGTGGTGTCTGCCACCCCCACTGACAAGCACAGTGAAGTTGTCATTGTTCATGCATGTGCATTCCAGTCCACTCTCCTTGGCTGCCAGGTTACGTCAATGTCACGCAAACTGGTCTCTTTATATTAATGATGGCTGGACTTTTTCTGGACAGACCTCCTATAGCTGCTAGGAAATTTAAAATTATATCTGTGCCTTGTATTATATTCCTGTTGGACTTCTCTGGTACAGAGTCTGCCCTGGTAAGATCAAAATTTAAATTGTTACAGTAAATATTTTTAATTGGATACAAATATTTTTTGCTCATTGAAAAACATTTTGACAACATAATAACCAAAAATAGAAATCTTCAACAGTGTCATCTCTCTGAGATAGGCAGATATGCATTTTGGTGGTACTTATTTCCCGTTATCCTTTCATATATAAAACAAAACTGAAACCATACTACGTATCCTCTTGAGCACTAAGTTTTGTTTTCTTTTATAATTATATTCTTAGAGAAACTGACTTGGGTAGGTGCAGAGTATTCTGGTAAGGTGCAGAGTTCCACCCACCCTCCCCCTTCTCTGCGTGTCTACCAGGGGAACGCACACGGAGGGATCAATTGCCCATTGATGAATGAAGAGCTGTTTCACTAAGTGATGCTCAGGCAAACTCCCAAGAACCCACCTGTCATCATTTGGTGAAAGATGGATTGGGGAACCTAGATTCGGCTTGAATTTGAATTTTGAGACCTGTGTGTGTGAGAGAGACAGAGAGATTGAGAGAGAGAGAGGAAGGCCCCCCCCAAACTTTATACGGGAGAGAGGGTGAGAGGCTTCCCCTGTGGGCTGCAATGCAGGTACAGAAGCACAAGCATTATTCAGCTCCCTACACATTCCAGATAGTATTAGTTCAAGCTGAGCTGTGTCAACTGGCTTGTCTATTTATCAGTTCAGAATTGTCATGTTGTTTTGGTGGATATTGGTTGCCTCCGAGACTCATAGGTAGACAAGAGCCATGGTCCCCTTGGCCATGACCTTTCTACCAGGTGACGTGTTACTGTGAGGTTGCAATGAATTCTGCTGCCCATGCAAACAGGTATCAGAAGCAGGACCTTCGGCAGTCGTGGCTCTGATCTTGTACAAGCCTGGGGAAGTTCTGGTTCTCTGCTCTTTGACACTCTTAAAAGCACCTTGCCAGAAAGGTTTGCTATAAGCAGATGTAGCAGTATTCCATCAAGAGGTTTAGCCAGTTTTCCAACTGGGTCAGGAAGTAGAATTCTCTGACAAGTGGTGTAGTAGAGTAGGAAAAATAGACGGAGCCGGGGTGTCCCACTGAAGTCGACCTGGGGCTCCTCAGGCCCAATTCACGCTGCAGTGGAGGTATCTGTGTGGCATTTCAAGTCAGTCTGCTCGTTGGAACACCATGCATTTCAGCAGTGGGAAGTCATTTCAAATATTCCTTATGCTAAGTGAATAAACCCTATATTGCAGACTAAGAAGTTGATATTTGAAGTGATTGTGGAGTTCCTGTTTCTGGGGTTGGGACTTCTAATGGGGGTCTTTCAAATGTTAATTAACACTCCTGGGGTATGTATGTCTGATAAGGGTTCCTCAAGTGTTAACTAACCTACTATATAGGATAGATTAAAACTAATTTAGACACGCACATTTCCTAGACTGAGGTACTTTAAAATAAATTATAGATATCCTAATGTGAAAAGCATGAAGAATTTGGAGAGTTGCACACTCCTGAACTCACTTTTCAAACACTTTCAAATTGAAAAATTGGCCAAGAAAAAAATTTTAAGTATAGGTTTAATAATGATTTTCTTGGTTCAAACTATGGATTTATTGTTAAAATAAAATAAGTTGAGCTAGAGTAGGTTGATGCATGAACTATTTTCTAGTTTTTCTTTCTCTAGCCCATTTTAATATTTTTATTTATATTTTTTAGGTTTAGGTATTTGGGGGGCCAGGGGTTATGCTGATCAAAAATTTATGTTAAAAAGCAAAACAAAACGTCCCCACAAATGAAAAAAATGGACTAACAATGGCAGGAACCTGAGAAATAGAGTCTCCGGTCTCTCTTCCCCGGGTGGATTGACTTTGTTCGCGCCGCGGCGGTGCAGACCGTGGTTCTGTTTGAGGACCGGCAAGGAGTGCGCACTGCCGTTCGCTTCTGCTAACACAGCTCCGGCCGGCGCCCCTGGGGCTCGCGTGGGCATATTCTTTTATGAACTGAGTAATTAGGCCATCTGATTATGTTCTCGGGAAGGTGCTGGGACTGGAGGATTAACCTCGATACTTGCTTCGCAGGGCTGTTACGGGAGTTCAGAGATAAAGTTTATGCGAGTGCTTCGTGCACTGTAAAGAGGTATTTGTTTACCATCATTCGGACTGCGGATAGCTTCCTAAACCCTTTCTCTGCAGAGGGTGGTGCTCGTGTGCATTTCATCAAGAGGTCCTATGTGTCCACAGACCCTCACATTTTGAAGGTTTATCATTCAGTCAATCAATGAGTCCGTTCGGGACACTCACTGGCGGCCACGCGCTGAGCGCAGGCATCAGCTACAGCTCTGCCCTTGGGCCCCATTAAGACAGTGGAGAAGCAGAAGCGAGCCCTGACCCGTTTAGAGGACAAGGCAGCGTATGCTTAAGTGTCAACCCGCTCTTTGGTTTAAACAATTAGGGGAAGGTCATTCTGGAGGCCAGAATCAGTAGGTGGCAGATTCCAGGGGTTCCTTTTCACTTTAAATATTTGCAGGAAAGCTGGGGGATGGGTCGTTCCCTTCACCTTCCCACGTCTTCCTTGGGAGTTGGCAGTGGATATCTGGGATGTATTTGGAGCCAGTTCCATTTTCATCTTCTTGAGTTTTCTCTAAAAATTTTCCACGGGCCTGAGAGCGGCAGGCTCTGTGCTGGTTGCTTGATTTATGTCTGTTCACCCTGCCCCCCGCCAGCCGCCACCTTAGGTCACTTGATTTCCTGTTGGAGCAGTGACGCCTCAGGACGGAACCTTCCACCTTAATCTCTTACAATCAGCTTCAAGCCATTTTCCGCTCTGTTGTTTGGTGCTTGATGAGTATTTGGGAGATTTAGTGACAGCTTTTGGCCCAGTGGAAATCCCTATTTACGTCCAGGGAGAAATGTTATGGAAATTGCAGAAAAGTTGGAAAAATTTCTGAATGGAGGCTACGTGACACCACAGAAGATCTGGGACAGGAGGATGGGTGTGAGTGTGAGAGAGAGAGAATAAGTGTGTGTGAGTGTGTGTGTGTGCGTGTGAGTATGTGTGTGTCAGGGAGTGTGTGTGTCAGGGAGTGTATGTGAGTGTGTGTCAGGGAGTGTGTGTTTGTGTGTGTCGGAAATGTGTGTGTGAGTATGTGTATGTAGGGGAGTGTGTGCGTCAGGGAGTGTGTGTGTATGTGTGGGTCAGGGAGTGTGTGTGAGTGAGTGTGTGTCAGGGAGTATGTGTGAGTGTGTGTGTTGGGGAGTGTATGTGAATGTGTGTGTGTCAGGGAGTGTGTGTTTGTGTGTGTATGTGTGTGTCAGGGAAATGTGTGTGTGAGTATGTGTATGTAAGGGAATGTGTGTGTGCCAGGGAGTATGTGTGTATGTGTGTGTCAGGGAGTATGTGTGAGTGAGTGTCAGGGAGTGTGTATTTGTGTGTGTCAGGGAATGTGTGTGTGTAGGGGAGTGTGTGTGTGTGAGTATGTGTGTGTCAGGGAATGTGTGTGTGTAGGGGAGTGTGTGTGTAGGGGAGTGTGTGTGTAGGGGAGTGTGTGTGTGTGTGTACCTGTGAGTTTGTGAGTGTGTGTCACAGTGTGCTGTTGGGAAAGCAGAGTGAGTAGGAGATCGTCTCTCCTCTTTGGATGGTCACTGTACTGATTTTCTCAGTTTTCTTAAATCTGTTATACATTTGATGTATGCTGTGTATGCTCCTAGGGCCTCAGACTGATGAAACTTAATAAAGATGAAACTGTTATGACAATAGTGATTTTAAAGCTTCTGTTACTCTCTTGGCAAACAACAACTCATACAAGAGTAAGCAACAGGCTTCCTACAGACCATTTCCAGGAGTCTTCTCTTTGGCAGGGACATTTAAGTCTCAAACACCCCTTCCCGGTCCTCTCTGGTCTCCCTCCCTTTGCCACATCCCTTGTCAGCAGCAGTGGGGAGTATCACCAGGCAGCGGGAATGGCCAGCTGGCACTGCCTTTCCAAGCCTGCGCAGCTCTCCCCTCCAGAGCTCTTGGCCTCTTCTGACATTCACCACTGGTGCACGAGCCACAGAATCAGGCCATTCCAGCCGTCTTGGCATCACAGTACACCTTGTATATCCCCTCCCACCTTTGTCCTCACAGGTCTGAAGCGTAACCATCCTCGGTGGCCACCCAGTCACTCCTAGCAGAGTGTCATCAGAGCTGATACTATTTTCATCAGTGCTATTACTTATTATCTATCTGCCCAGCTCCTGCAGGAAGGGACCTGCTGGGACAGGGCCTGGCACACAGAAGACCCTCCATAAATATCTGTTGAATGGATTCCAAGTTTACACAGACCCTGCCTTTCAACCAGGTAGAGGGGAAGAAGCATTCTATGTCAAACAAGGAATGTAATTTTCCTTGGAGTCTTCTGTTTAATGGCACAGAATGGAGAAGGGGCACTAGCACCTTGACAAATGTGACTCTGGGGTCCCTCTATGTGCCATGTCACTGGCTGGTCATGAATGAGGGTCTCTCAGATGGACAGGCAGAAAGGAGGGCAGAGGTGAGGAGAGTGGCAAAGGCGTGGAGACGGAGCAGTGAGGTGGCAGGATGTGGCCTGAGAAATGCATCCATTTGTTGAGCTATGGGATCAGTATCTTAAAAAAGTTATTTTTATCTTCAGATTATACATTAATGCAACATCATTATAAAACTAAAGCTAAATATAAGTAGACAAGAAATCAGCATTAATTCCAACACTTGGTCATAGGTACGGTGAACACTTGGTGGGTATAGATTTGTCTCCTTTTTTCTCTCCACATACTCATACTTCTCTTATTTGATCACATAAGGTACACCAGTTTTGCGCCCTGCTTTTTTCACTTGACGCCATTGAAATTTTTTTGGCAGAGTGTTGTTAAAAATGCCTTGGAAACATCATTTTTAATGGTTATATAATCTTTCACCTTCTGGTTACATCACAGGCCCTGTACAATGAGCTTCCCTTTTTTTGTGATTATAGGCATGTTAGTGAGGACCACCTTCCTGCACTCCTCTCTGCATGCACTCTGACCGTTTCATTCCAGCGGACGGCTAGAAGTGGAACTACCGGCTAACAGGTGGGAATCTTTCACGGACCTAGAAACACGTTGCCAACACGCTGCCACTTTGCTTTTCCAAAGGGTGGGAAATGATTCTCGTGGAGCATTTCTCAATGAAACCCTTCGTGGAAAGGTGCAGGATCTGAGCGCTTTGGGGAGATCCGAATTTAGGGCTCTGGAAACCTGACTGATTTTAGGTTTCTCCCACTCTCCATTCCTTTACCTTCTACTCTTCTGCATGATTTTCGGAAAAGCACTGGGAAAATTCCGGACTGTCTCCCTGGTGCTTTGGCACAGAGCCAAGCGATAGCAGTGTCCTGCCAGGGGTCCAGCTTCCTGACGCAGGAGGAGAGCGAGGGAGGCACCTCCAGGGAAAGGTGGCAGATGGGGCAAGAGTGGAGGTTTGATCTGGAGCACAACTTGGAGATTCTCGTTTTCGTTTTAGGGAGAGTGGGGTTTCCTGGGGTTTGTTACAACAGCATGCGTGTTTTCTTTGATCGACTTTATCATGAACAGATATGAATCATTTTTTATCTGCTTTATAAACCGGGGATCCGTTTTGTTAGAAGAGGAGCTCCTCTGGGGGCCCTTTCTAACATCCACGTTTTCTGGTTCCGCAGGCAGACTTCAGCGTCCCACGCGATGGGTGGGCAGTCATAGGCAAGGCCATGCGGACAGTTGGCTTTGCAGTTCAGTAGCTGACTGATCCCGGGCAAGCTAGTTACCTTCCCTGAGCTTCAGTTTTCTCATCTCAAATGGGAGTGACAGTGCCTGTGAGCGTGGGAACCAAATTCGAACTTACCCTTCACCGCAGGCCCAGGCTGTGGGAATGAGCATCTAATCCACATTTGTCAAATGCTGATGTCCCTCTCCTCCTCCGTGCTGGCCTCACACCTGACATGGTTCAACTTCATATGCTCTGCCAGTTTAGGCACAGGAGAGGAAAAAAGGGGTGTGTGCACTGGGTGGGTGTGTACCTAGTGGTGCCCGTCAGATCTGTTAGAATGTGCCTCACTGCAGGGCTCTCCTGCAATGGCAGTGTTTCTGTGTGGCCGGGGACACTTTTATTCTTCCGTGAAAGAACTCTCCAGGAGCCATTCCTTGTGCCGCTTCCTAACTTGACCCCAACAAGCTGTATGACCTTTAGCGCCCCTCTTTACCTCTCTGGACCTGTGCTTCCTGTAAAACGGGGTGGTTGCATCAGGTAACATTAACAGTCCTTCCAGCTCTACAGTTTTTATATTCTATAAGAATTTGGGAGTGAAAAATCTTGAAGTACATGTTTCTTTTCTGCAGAAAAAAAAAATTATTATTTTAAGTTGGCCACTTGGGGTCGCTAGTGATCTAAGAGACTGGCTGGTGAAGAAATTTTTAAAAAACGTGTGCTACAGCTAACAGATTCTGGGGGTGGTTTATGAAATTTTCTTTTTGTCCTCTCCCTTTAACCGCAGAATTTACTCAAAGACTTGATCATATCATTAATGTTGAGTGGACCATAGCACATGCCAGAGACAGTGGGCGGAGGCAGAGCCGGGCCACATCTTAATACCCACCCCCCCAAACAAGATAAAGAGAAGAAAGAAACTATGATCTTGGGGTACGATGGGCTCTCCTTCTGGTCTCCAGCTCAAGTTGCAACACACTGTGGCTTTGTAATTCCTTGACTTGAAAAGTAGGTCCCGCAAAGTGAAATTGGATAGCATGAAAGATGGCTTCGATGATGGAGTGAAGCTTTGTCTGGAAGAATCTGGAGTTGTCAAAATCGGAAGCATGGGAACATCCCCACTGAAGGGCTGACACCCAGTTTTCCTGCTAGGTAGTTTTCCTGCTAGGCTTTGCTGATGGTGGAGGCTTGGAGGCCCCTGGTGACACTGGGGATGGGTCATTGAACAGGAAATAAAATAAAACAAAAATGCAAGAGGCTCAGTATCTGCCCACACCGGGGAGAGGGTCCGACGGCACACTCAGCACGGGCAGGCCCTTCTGTGGAAAGTGGATTGACCTTGCCCTGTGGGCACCAGGAAAAGTGTCTCTCCTGCCAGGAGCGCTGTATAAACATCCTTTTCCTCCAGGATCCCGTGGCTTGGGGGTCCAGGGAGCGCAGGGAAAGCATCCTAATGGAGACCGATTTCAAACTCCTGCTGTCCCTTTGCAGGTCATAAATTACTGTTCGTTCTTTTTATGCTCCCTCCTTTCCCCCTTAATAGTTTTAGAAACGGTAATTGGCAACAAAATTGAGCTTGGAAAGGGTGTAAGGCTCCTGCTCCACTGGCTGAGAAGCCCCTGAGTGTCCCTGCAACGCCAGTTAAATATTTCTGTCCCACAGGTGCCCTCCCTTGCCTCCTGTGATGCCCTTCTGTGGTTTTGCTGTTAGAGCTTCAATTTCCAGTTAATTGGAAAGGGAAAGGTTTGTTTGTTTGTTTGCTTCCCTCCGCTCCTCCGAATCCAGCAGGGCGCACCAGCCTGTGTGAGTGGTGGGTCCCGGATCTGTTTGGGTTCTCCTTGCTTAGGCACCATCTCGTTTTGTAGTGCACAGCCCTGGTGGGGCAGTCTGCTCACGCTTGGAGCTGGTTGGGTCTGGGTTTAAATCCTAGGTCAACCCAGCCAGAGCAAAGATGTGTCATCAGACAAAGAACATATATGTATAACTCATGGACACAGACAACTATGTGGTGATGGCCAGATGGAAAGGGGGACTGGGGACATCTGTAATAGCATCAACAACAACAACAACAAAAAAAGGTGTCATTAGAAACCTAAGCTAAGATTATCCACACGCTTGAATTCCCAATGACTGTGGGTGGATGTGAAAGCCAGACAATGAAAACGGCGGACAGGAAACAAAAATAGACACGCCGGAAACGCGGAGCTGGAGCAGAGCTCTCTGGGTGCCCTGGGCTGCCAGAAAGCTGGACTCGGGGGTCTGCGAACACAGTCAGTCAGGGACAGCACTGGGGGCCAACATGGCAAAACTGAGGCTGTCCTACTTCGAGGACATCATGAGAAGGCAGGGTTCTGTAGAGAAGACAATAATGCTGGAAAAGTGGACGGCAGCAGGAGAAGGGGAAGATAAAATACGAGACGGTTGAACTCCATAAAAGAGGCCATCGGCATGCGAGCACAGGAGCTGTGCAGGGCGGTTGAGGGCAGGACATTGTGGACGTCACCTAGAGAGTCACCAGCAGTCCGAGCCAACTCAATGGCACGTCACACACACAACCCACTGACGTAGCTGTTGACTTACTGCCTTAGAGTCTCAGTGTCCGCATTTGTAAAATAAGGGTAACGGTGGTGTTTCCTGAAGGGGGCGTGTGGGCAGATTATATATATAAAGTGGTGCAGACAAAGTGATGGAGGCCTGGGGAGACGTCAGCCGACGCCGTCATTTTTCCCTCCTGACCCATGCTGTCCAAGGTGGTGGCCGCCAGCCACACAGGGCCGTTGGATACGGGACATGTGGCTACCTGCCACTGGTCAGGGCTGTAAGCATAAAACACATATCACATTTCAAAGACTTTCTCAAAGGAAAAAGAAGGAAAAATATCTCATTAATAATTTTTTATACTGAGACCATGTTGAAACGATGTCTTCGCACAGGCTGGGTTACATCAATACATTGGAGAAGTTAATTCCACCTGTTTCCTTTTACATTTTCAAAAATGTGGCTATGAGAACATTTAAAATTGCACATGTGGCTTGTATTTGTGGCTCACGTTATATCTCCATGGGACGAAGCCTGCCCTAGTCCCTCATTCGCCATCTCCGTGTGCAAATTCTTTCCGGCCTCTAAGGCCTAGCTCCGGCTTCACTGTCTCATGAGGCCTTTTGTCCGCTCGCTTCCTTCTCTCATATCTGCTGGGGGTTTTGTCACTGAAGAAAACCATAGAATGGATGTCTGCAAACCGAAATTGAGCAGGAAAAGCATGTAAAGTGCTGAGCCCAGGGGCGGGCGTGCTGTAAACACATAGGTATTACAATTTGTATTTTCCTTGTTCTTATCACTGGAGCCTGGCTCCCTAGGCCTGCACTGGCTATGTGCTGTGTTGGATACCTCTCACCTTCTTTCTTGTGTTTAGTCTTGTTGAATCTAATGTCTGAGAGGACAGAGGCCACATTGCGTAATTCTCTGGGGTCTGTCTGTCCTTAACCTTGAGCGCAGTGCCAGGCACAGTGAATTCTGCCCACTCTCACTTGTGGACCAGAGCAGAGCACCTGCTGACCGGACTCACCGCACATAGGAGCCCTCTGTCAGTCTTTCCTTCATTCTGCAGGTATCCGTCCTGCCTGCTTTCTCTGCCTCCCCTTCTTCATTGAGCTCCCTAACTCTTCTGCATCCTGAAAAAGGATAATAGTGGTCAACTCCTGTGACACTCACCTGTACTCACCCTGTTCTAAATAGTTGACATGTGAACTGATTCTACCCTCACGACTCTCCTCTAACAAATCAGCATTACTCTCATTTTATAGACGAGGAAACTGAGGCATGGAGAGATGAAATAACATCCAAGGTACACAGCTAGTAAGTGGTGGGGACATAGCTAGGTTACACAACCATCTCCCACCCCCAAGCACAACAGTTGGGGATTTCTCGGAAAGACACAAGCTGGTGTGTGGCAGTCAGAGATAGGGAGGGTCTCCTGGAGGGGACGTCGGGGAGCTCAGGCGCCGAAGAGACAGGGTCACCAGCTACGCAGACTGTATGAGCTGGATGCAGTTTGAACATTTTACTGAAATCTGAACCCAGCACTTCTCTACTCTAGTCATTTTGGAAAAAGAAGAAGAAGGAAGAGGAGGAAGAGGGGGAGGAGGAAGAGAGAAAGGAGAAGGAGAAGAAGGACAAGTAGGAGGAGGAAGAGGAGAAGAAGAGGAAGAAGAAGAAATGAGTGAGAATGGGAATGGATTTCCCTCCCTTTCCCAGCAGGACAGAGACCTCAAAGCGCCCAGGTTAAAAGGAAACAAACGAGCTCATCGCGTGTCCTTTAAGCTGTGTTTACACTTGCAGCATTCCGAGTTCCAGCGGTGCTCTCTCCTAAGACCCCTTTCTTATGAAAGGCATCCGAATTCAAGATGACAAAGGATTTGTGGGGCTTTAGCCAGAGAAAGTTAAGCTCGGCAAACACACCCGGATGCTGCCATTCTATTTGTTAAAAAACTGTATTCTGATCCCTGTTTCTATTTGCTGTTGGGCAAAACAAATGCATAATCAAGAACGGCACCTTTGACAGTGTAGCTCTCCTTTACTTTTTTCTTTTAACGCCTATAGGAGCTTTCCATTTTCATGTGGTGATATCAAGATATCCTGCTACACCGAGGCAACCAGTCGGTTTTGAAAGTAGGCATAACAAACCCATAAAAAAAATAAGAAAATCCACTTGAAGATTTTAGATTCATGCCGTTTAATTGTTTGCCTGTTTCCGTGAGAAGGTGAGGCTGGTCCTGTGTCATTGGAGGAACTGTGCCCCACTGTGTTTTCCCATCCTCATTTACAGTGATTATGTTATCGGGCTAGCCAGGCAAAAGGGTGGAGCAACTATAATTTCAAAGCAGGATTAGGTTGAAATAACGAGATCACCAAGTTGTGGTTACCAAGGCAACGTCACATCTAAGAATATGGGATGCTTCTAGGAGATGAGGCGAAGCCTGGAGCCTTTTTCCCCCTTTGCACAAAAATCACTCATTTCCTAGATAAAAATTGCTTATTAATTGCTCTTAAACACATTTAGTGTCTATTTTTAGGAATCAGTTTTCAAAATATAACCTTGACTTAAAGTTTTTCTTTTTCTTCTTGGTTTTTAACCAATAATAAATATCAGAATAATCGATCAGACCATTGTTTGTGTCTCTCTTTTGGGACTCATCTTTTATTTTTCTCTTTTTCCAGTTTTTTTCTTTTTTCCCCTCTCTCCCTCCATTCCTCCTTCCCTCTCGTCCTTCCTTGCTCTTTCGATATTGCAGAGAAAAGATATGGATCAAAAAGTAATAATTGAAAGTTAGGAGCTCTGACCAGATTTTGAGATTACAAAATTATGATGAGTAATGAAACTGTAATCTACACCCAGAATATTCATTTTCCCCCTGAAAAATACTGAGATCAAGAGAGAATAACATTGGTCTTCATAGTCTTTTCTTAAAATTTCAATCCACCTTAAAAATTGGAGATTTTGGAGGCAAAGTAGCAGATAGGGTCCATATGTCTGTTCGGATCAATATTAGCTATCAGTCCCAGTCCGCACAATTCCCACCAGTCAACTTCTTTCCTTTCAATTCTGTTCAGAGTTTTCAGATAATGGGTACAAGTTTCTTCATCGTATAAACTGCAGGCTTGTTTTAATAGGAACTCATTTTGGGAAGCACAGATGTTACTTAGGTTTTTTTTTTTTTCCTTTTTTGAAGAACATTTTCAACCGAGCACTGAGTGGCCAGACACAGCGAGGTGTGATCGGAGCGGTCAGTTCCCTGATGTCACAATACGGCTGCTCTTTAGGACAGGGCGGCTGTTCACCTTTTGCCCTGGCTTTGCATAAGGAACCTGCTCTGTACTCCCACCTCCTGGAGATCTGGGTCAAAGGGTTCTCTCCGTCTCCACCACGCCTTCAGTTTTGAGCCTGGGGATGAGAAGTTTAGGGGTTCCAGAGCCTGCAGGATCTGGATTTGAAGCCCTGCTGTGTGACTGTGGATGGGTGAAGTAACCTCTCTTTCTCATAGGACTTGTGGGGACTGAGGGAGATATCATGGAAGCTGCTTTCGGCTCAATGTAGACACCGTAGGACCTCAAAAGAAACCCCTCGTTTCAAAAATAATAAAGATGTACATGAAGTTAATCTTTACCCTCTGGTCTTGTGTCCTCCCTATCTTTATCCTTATTATCTTCAGAACAGTCTTCCTATAGTGCGAATCAGATTATACATTTCCTGCTGAACACTATCCTCTCAGAATGCGTGGTGATGTGGAATCTGTGCAAATGACCTTCTTTGGAAATTGGGTCTTGCAGGCGTAATCAAATTAAGATAAAGTCATGCTGGATTAAGGGAGCCCTAAATCCACTATGGCCCAGTGTCCTTCTGTGAAGAGGGACATTCAGACACAGAGACACACCCAGCGGGGAAAGGACTGTATAATGACAGAAGCAGAGATTGGAGTGACGTGTCCACCAGCCCAGGAACACTGAAGATCGCTGGCCACCTCCAGAAGTCAGAAGAGGCTGGAGTGTTTGGAGGAAGCCCGAGCCCGTGGACACCCGGGTTTCAGACTTCTAGCCTCCAGAGTCACAAGAAAATAAGTTTCTGCTGTTTTACGCCATCTGGTTTGTGATAATTTGTTACAGCAGCTTTAGAAACCGATACCTCTCTGCTGTTGTTCTCCTTGTCATCAGGGTGGGGTCTAGAATTCCTCGCCGTGCTCAGATGCCCTAGGTCTGCTCCCAATGGCCTCACCAGCCGTATTGCTCCTCGTCTTTTCCTCGGAGCTTAATGTCTTTCCGTCTCTCCAAGCAGAGCTCTCTCTCACCCTGGAGCCATCTCTTCTCAGGGACCATCTGCCCGTCTCTTCTCCTTTCTTTTTTTTTTTAAATTAAAAACAAATTTTCAGTTACTGTTCACATTCAAAATTATATTAGTTTCAGATGTACAGTGCAGCTGCCTATCGCTCCTTAGAATATCCTTTCTCTTCCTGCTTACCTGGTTAAGTCCCACCTATCTTACAGGTATCAGCCGGAACACCCCTTCCTTAGAGGTCTTCCTCGAGACCTTGGCTGGCGTAAGCCCCTCCGAGGGCTCCCACAACGCCCATCAACATTCCTCCAGTTACTCAGATCGCAGGTCGTCTGTCCTGCCAGACCCTGAGCTTGAGCGGGCCCGGCTTTGCTCTTGCTGGCTGCTGCCTTCCCATGTCCTGGTGCAGGGCCTGGTGCAGGGCCTGGTGCAGGGCCTGGCGGGGCACAGGCCCATGGCTGGTGGGAACAGAATGGCTCAGTGAATGCACGGCTGCGTAACTGACTGTTCGGCACAGGGTTAAAACTCGCAGCAAGATGTGGTGAGGTGTTGAAATGCTGCCGATGGTAGATGATTTGCAATTTGAATTGATTACCACTAACTGAAATTGATAGGAATTTTTGTTAAATATAGACCCAATGTTTCTCCTCCTCCCATTTTCTTGTCTACTTTTAGCTAAAAATTTACATACCCTCATGGTAGAAATGAAAACATTTCAATGAAAAATGAAATGAAATTTTCCTTCTATCTCAGAACCATGTCTCCCACTGCCTTACCCAGAAGGAAAAATTATTATTTTTTGGGTGACCCAGTAGAAATACCTAAGCATGCAAAACACATATCACATGCAATGTTCTGCGGTTTGCTTTATTCACTTAAAATATATCCTAGAATTCATTTCATATTGGCATGTGTAACTATATCATATTCTTTTTTATTGGCTACTGTTTATTTACTTTATTTAGCTCATCCCCTAATGTTGGAGATTTACATGTTTTCCTGCATTTTGGTATCACGCACAATGCCACAGTAAACCTTCTTGTATGTAAATCTCTGTGAGAGTGTAACTGTAGGGTAAGTTTCTAAAGTGACCCAATCACAAATGTATTAGGCCAAGTGATCAGCTGTAGAAAGAGGATAATTTTGATTAAAAAAAAAAAGACCTTTAATGTGTGGCTCAGTGGAATGAGTGCTGGCCTGAGAGCCAAGGGGTCGCCGGTTTGATTCCTGGTCTGGGCACATGCCTGGGTTGCAGGCCAGGTCCCCAGTAGGGGGCGTGTGAGGGCAATAGATTGCACATCGATGTTTCTCTCCCTCTCTTTCTCCCTCCCTTGCCCTTTCTCTAGAAATGAATAAGTAAAATCTTTTGAGAAAAAAACCTTTAATGTATTGATAAAGTACAAATAGAGGGTAAAATGACTAGTGCAGGTTAAATTTATTTATTTTTTTGTTTCAGAGCTTATTTCTTTCCCTTAGAAATAAAGTCCAGCAGAGTCCAAAAGAGTGTCTCCTTGATAAATGCTAAAATTATTCTAATTTTTTGTTTTTGTCAACCATATTGGCTAGATTTTTAATAAAGTATATTAAAGATGATGATTAAATTCGGTAAAAATAAGGTTCAAAATAATATTGCATTTTAAAAAACTAAACACAAGCAAAATCTTATTTGAATTCCTGAAAGAGTTAGGTAATCACTGTGAGCTTATTATGCTAGTCTGGAGTACATGTGTTAAGAAACTTTAAAAAACAAGACTCTAACAGAATTGGAAAATCCACACAACCAAGATTCCTGTAAAATATACATGGTTTTGAAAGCTCGAGGCATATTTATGAGCAATGGCATGAAGGACTTATGGTCTAAAAAAATCAAGATATGCAGCAGCCTTCTTAGGGATGGGGGAAATGTCTGAATTAAAAATGGCTAGTTTTAAGCACCAGAATGCTGGAAATTCAATTCAATAGTCATTCATTAAAGATTTAGGGTGTGTGTACTTTTAAACAGTGTACGAACTGGAACTTGTAATCTAAGGCAACCATTTCTAAAAACAACATAGCTTTATACTTTGGAAATTTACACTAAAAAAAGAAAGTGGGAATATAAATTGCTAGAGATCATTTTCTCTTTTACCTAGTAATTCCAGTTTTGGAAATTTACCCTAAAGGAGATCATTTAGATATATTGCGAGGAAGGTGGCCGGGTGGGGGGGTGCTTGTGTTCAGGGTATTCTTGTAACCCGGATGCCAGCCAGCTTCTCCTTGCCCTACCACTTGAGATCAGGGCAGAACTAGGAGAGATTCTTACCACCTCCTGCCTCCTGCTTCTTTTTAGGCAGCTTCTCGTCTTACGTGTCAATCCAGACATGAACTCTAACCCCTTCATCATCAGTCCTGAGGACCCCACCACCACCCCAAAAATATTGTCTGTGAGCCCAGATCTGGAGGAAGCAAACTTTGGAGGTGGCATCTGAAGCCCTGTTCTCCAGGTGACCGGGAGTCTGTGCTGGTGGGAGAGTTCCAGGCGGAGGGAGCAGCGTGTGTGGAGGCCATGGAGTGGAAAGAGGCAGGCTGATTTTGAAGAACAGAGAGAGGGTCAAGGAGGCTGGAGTAAGAGAGCAAAGCAAGGATGAAACAAAACGTGCCTGAAGGGGACACTGGGGTCAGAACTTGCAGAACCTTAGGTGCTGTGTTAACAAATCTGGACTTCTCTCCTAAAAATGAGAGGAAGCCTAAATGTGTTAATCAACAAGGTTACATAAGATTTGGGTTTTAAAAGATCATAGTGGCTGCAGTGTAGAATGGATTGCTCGGGCCCAAGAATAGGGAAAACAGAACCCACTCAGGAGTTATTAAGGCATCCTGGCAGGAGAGGGCAGTGGTTTGCCCAACACTGGAGAGTCATCTTCACACACTCTGCTTTCCCCAGCATCTACTGTCACCAAGTCTTATCAATTCTACTTCCTGAATGCACGTCAAACGCATTCCCTTTCCTCCTCCATTGTCTACGTTGAAATGTTACTGGAACTAACCCCGATCGAGTCTTTAGTGTGAACCCGATCCTGTTCTAGGTACTGACAGTGTCAACAACAACAGCACAGCCAGAGATACTCAGCTGAGATTCACTTTTCCTTTCCTTCTGGGCACGTAACAGGATAATGCTTCGTCATCTCCATGTGGTTGGTGAGGCTGCATGACTACTGTGGTCTATCAGGATTGAGTGGAAATGTGACATGTCACTTACTTCCTGGAATATTTAATCGCTGGTGCCAGACCTTGAGTGCTCCCTTTCCCTCTGTCAGGCTGGGTCCCTGAGCGACTTGGTGAGCACCAATCCCTTATAGATCCATTCAGTGGGTAGCATGAAGAAGAAATAAATCCAGTTGTTTCAAACCACGGAAACACTGAGGTGGTTAACACAGTGCATCCTAACTTTTCCTGACACAAATACTTCTCAGATTCTTGCTTATTTTAGGAACTTAGAAAGTGATTCAAATTGGTTATCTCAAATAATTTGTATAACAGTGAAGTAGATATGATTGTCTTCGTTTTCAGATGAGGAGACTGAGACATAGAGTAAGTAACCGGCCAAGGTAACATGTTAATGAAAAAGCTGAAATTCAGGCCCACGAGATCCTGCTCCACTAAGCTGCCACTTTTGCAATGGACCTTGTGCAAGGTCTTTAGAATTAAAAAAAAAGAAGAATAGACTATAGCTCTTGCCTTTGAAGATATTCCCAATTTATTTGGGAAAAACAGGGCACATATTGGTGGAAACTTAACTGAGAAAAGCGGGCACAAGGCCTCATATAAACACCAAAGGAAGGGCGCTGTCAACGTGCACTTTGACAGCAGAAATCAGAGGGGGGGAAGAATCAGGAGCTTTGAGATGAGAAGAAAACTTCTTGCAGATGGGCACCGAGCTTCGCCGTGCAGCAAAATGGGGGCTTGGAGAGGGTTTGACTAGGCGAAAATTTTAGTTGGCATACTCTGGAAATGTAAGTTCCAAGAGAACATAGACCATATTTTTTACTCTGTCTGAATAATTGTCACACTAAATAAGCCATAAGAATCCACTACAAATAACACTTCCTAACTGGACCAGTATTTCCCACTCCCTCCTGGGCAGTGACAGTTGACTTCTCTTTGGCGTCTCAAACTCGGACCATCCAGACCTGATGCTTCTTGATTAACGGTGTCGATTTCCACCAAACCGCTCAAGATTAAAATCTTGACATCATCCATTTCTCCTCATCTTTTTTTGTCCCCCTCTTTAATTGGCCACTATGTCTTACAATTCTTAAAGATACCCTTCTCATGCACTCCTGCTTGTTCCTGCTGCCGCCACTTCGGTTCAGGCTAGCACCGTCTCCCGCTGAGAGAATTACAGAAGCTCCCATCGCGGTCCCCCCCTTTCTCTCGTCCCCCACACAGCCCCCAGCGTTCTGAGCTCACTCTATAGTGTGTACCCCTGATTGAAAATTGCCATCGGCCTCCCACTTCATCCCCAGGATAAATCCGTGTTCTATAGCAGGTAAGTGAGACCTCGAGCGCCTGTCCTCTTCTGCGTTTCCGGTTTCTGCTTTTACTTGCTTACGACTCCGAGACCTGGATTGCACACTCTGCCCTTGGGTATCTCGGTGCAATGCTGTCTCTTTGTGCCGGTGTGCCCTTCCTTGTTGCTTCTCCAACGGACCAGTCCCTGTTGCCATTCATAACTCAAGTCAAATGACACCTTTTCTTAGAGTCCTCCACGATTTCTGTGTAGAGGTTATGAATCCCTTTTTCATGTCACGTAATACTTTCATCTATCTGAGTTTAACACTTCCCCACTATATTTAATTACTTGCTTCCAGATCTTCCTTCCCATTAAGCTGTGTGAAGTGTTTTTATTCTTTTAGGGAGGCACTTATCCCCATGTGTCTATGTTGGTCCTAAATACTACTTCTTACTGCCATTAGTAGTGAGGAATTAGGTTATTCTTTTGGTCTGATCTCACTGGTGAGAAGAAGGAAGATGCCTACTCCAAGGATATGTCTTGAGTTGTTCTAGTCTCGGGAAGATTTCAGGGCTGTGAACAGATGGGACGTCCTTGAGTGCTTTGCTCTGCTCTCAGTAGGAGAGTCAGACTCTGCGTCCTTCACTAATAAGCATAAGACTAAGAAATGTTTGACTGAGTGTTCCATGCAGCATCACCCCAGAATTCCAGGGGTTCCCAGCCTGAAGCTCTGGCGGGGGGCAGCCAGAAATCTGTGGTGTGCAGTCTCCGTCCACGTGTGGCAGGCTTCTCCGGTACGGGAAGTGAGGTGGTCACAAAGAAGAAGGAGCGGGTTCCGGGCTGCCTTTCTCGCCCTCTAGGGTTTTCAGTTCTCTCTTAAATGAGGTGTCCTGTAATCATTTGCTTACCCACCCCTTAGTGAAAAGGCCCATTTAATGTGTAACATATCTTGGAGGCTGACTATGTGTTTAATATGTGTATCTTGGATCATTTAGACATAAAACAACACTTCAATTTAAAACACACACACACACACACACACACACACACACACACACACACACACATACACACACACACACACCTGGAAGGTCATTCACCTGGATGCGAACTTCCCGGGATGCTAGGTGAGCACAGTCCATCCCTGAGACCAATGGCCAGCCTTCAGTGTGGGTTCATGATAATTTTCCTTTCAAATCAGTTCACACATTAATATAATATGGGTGATCCAACTTGAACTTGTATCCAGATTCATTGCCCAAAGCAGCAGTGTAGCCATGGCCAAAGTTCCAGTTTCCCTCCCTGGGTGGGGACGTATTGGGGAGTGCTGCCTTTGGTCCTTGGTAGGCGTTATCTTCCTTTGCTTCTCCAGTAAAATGGATTTTTCCTCAGGATGCCTCTCTTCCTTGTACTTACTGAGAGTCTTGTGGCGGAAAATGGAATTCTAAGGAAAAAGGCATTTCATGTGGAAAAAAGCTCACTGGGTATGACTAATTTTAACCACGTGAAATTTCATTGAACGTATAGCTGTTTTTGGCAGAATTTTGGGATAGAAGAGGTGTTGTACTTTGGGACTGAGCCCCCCGAAATATTCAGCCTACTCTGTGGTTGTCTGTCTTAAAGCCTCCAAGTTCTCTCTCCTCCTTCTCCTCTGCCTTCTCCTCCTTCTTCCTCATCTCAACTTTTTGAGGGTGTCTAGCCCGGCTCAGATGTGCAAGCAGGGTGAATGGGCCCTGGCTAAGTTCAGATAACATAAACATTCACTCGACATCGACTGCAAGAAATAAACTGAGGAGCTATGGGAACCAATAAGTTCAGCAAAGTATCAGAGAGATATACAATATCAACAGCTTTCTAAGTATACCGGTAATATGCTATATAAATACATATTCTTTATAGCTGTGTCTGTACTAGGAAAATAAAGTCTTATTCAGTACAAAGATGTTTTCATTAGTTTGACTACACCTAATTTAAAAAAAACCCAGCAGTGTATCTGAGAAAAAATTAATAATTTCACATGAATGGCTGGTCTCTGGGCATTTTAAATAATTCCACAGATAAGTATAGACCTTCTGTTTATGAACTTTTGTGACATGACATTATTATGTTCCTGCAGAATAGATTAAAAACAGCACCTAATTTCTGTTCAGCCACAATTAGAGGTGAGGTTACAGCCCGGTTCATTCATCTTTCAGATAAGAAAGAAACTTGTTTTTCCTAAACTGTTAGGAGATGGATACCCTTGCTCGTGGTGCGTTTTGTTTATTTGGCATGTAAACTGTCTGGGCTTGTGGGCACGGTGCTTGATTTGTCACCTCGGGATAAGATAATTTGGGATCTTTCACATTGCCAAATTACATTGTGTCTAAGCAGTTGAACCGGCTGACAAACGAGATGTGCCTGCAGTGTAGTTCCAGAGGGGGACGCCGCGAGGGGCTGGCGGTGTGAGCGGCGTGTTGGTTTATTAACAGACACATTTGATTCTGGAGGTTAATGTTTTTGCGCCCAGGACAGATTACACAGCGCACGGTCTGCATCCTGAAACGAGGCCCCGAGCGGCAGCAGAGCCGCCGGCAGCTGGGTCTGTGAGCTCTCGTGGCTGCAGCCTGGCCTCTTCTTGGAAGACCGAACTTCCGGTTTTCTGGAATTGGATTTTTTCTAGAGGGTGTTTTCCCCTTCCCATTTTCCTGTTGCCTGTGTAAGTCCAACACTTAAAAAATTGCTTTATTTATTGATTGATTTTAGAGAGAGAGAGAAAGGGAGAGAGAGAGAGACAGAAGCAGAGACAGAGAGAGAAACATTGACTTGTTCCACTTTTTCATGCATCCATTGGTTGATTCTTGTACGTGCCCTGACTGGGGATCGAACCTGCAACCTTGGCATACTGGGACGATACTCTGATCAACTGAGCTGCTGGCCAGGGCCAATATTTTATTTAATTTTTAAAAAATTTGGGATAAGAATGTAGGAACACTGTCGGCCTCTGCAACCTGTTACATGGTCACTAATCCAGAGCTGAGTCATGCCACTGTGTTAATCTATGAACAATTATATGTTGGATCATAACAGTAAAAATAAGTAATGTTATTGAGTGATTGCCTTATGCCAGGCCCTGTCCCAAAGGTTCTCATGTATTAACGTGTCCTCACATCGAGGTGAGGCGGGGACCAGGACTCTCCCATTGTATAGATAAGAGGACCGAGACACAGGATAACTTTCCCTCGGTCATTCCTTGAGGAGAGAACCTTCACAAACATCCTTTCAACTCAAACAAAGGCAGCTGTGGAGGACACTGGATGTGGCTGCCACTCTGAGTTATGGTGACACGTTGCTCACCCAGGTAGGGTTAAGCTAAGTGGGGGCCATTCAGATTTCTTCACTTATCCCACTGGGCACTACAGTCTACAGATATGATCATCTGTTCAGAGAACCTCCTTTGACACCACAAATACAGTTCTTTGGCCCATAGCAGAAAGTGTCCACCCTGAACAGGGGATGAGAATTCTTCACCTTTTCCTCTGCAATGGCTCCAACCAGCCTCACTCACTGGATTTCTATAGCCCTGGGCTCCCCTGATTACTACCACATAGACCTGTGGAACTTGAGGTAGTAATGACATCCTTCTTCCTCCTCGTTGTCCTCCTCCTTCTTGCACATCTTCAGTATGCTTTCTGTTAAAGGGTCATGGGCCTTAAGACACTGTCTCGGGGATTCTGCTGGTCCCTCGGTCTGTACTTTTCCTGTAAAGGCAAGAGCCCACTGATACTTTTCTTGAGAAAAATTGGCTGCCAACTGGACTGCAGTCTGAGAGATTCCCGCCTGCCCCAAAGTCCTTGAAATGATGATGCATTTTATCTTACAGAGAAACGTCTCCCCATCCCTATCTGTCTTCCTCCTTACCCGTGGTTTCTTCGGCAGTTCTAATGTTTTGCCATTAACAGTTTTCTGTCTGCTCTGGGTAGGTGGCTCCTCAGGAAGGTACCCCTACTGCAGCTTCTCTGAGACACTCGTTTCTTCCCCACCTTCTAACATCTCTGAATAGGGATGTATCTTACAATCGATGGCGCACGAGGTTTAAGTGGATGCATTATTTTCTCAGCATATCATGTAATTGATGGCAACTTCGATTCAATGAAATGGGAAACGATGTCTTTGAGGACCAGGGAGGGGGAAATCTCTCCTCACTCCAGTGTTTACTGAATGGCTGCTAGATGCCAGACCTTTGCCAAACGTTGGGGACGCACATATGACACATGAATGTGTATCATGTTCAGTATTACAAACATAAATGAACAAGGCACGGCCCCTTCTCCGAAGGAGTTCATAGTCTTCAAGTTGAATAGAACAATAACAGGTTTAAGAAGTGAGGATTGTGATGCATTAGCACCTGCAAAAGGGCTTTATAACGTTTAAAACAGTCAGCATTAAGCTACGATCATTTCTTGAGTTTTATAACATTAAAAATGGCCCCAGAATCACCGCCAGGACCGCCGCTCTGCAGGGTTGCCAGTGGGCTTGGCGGGCGACGTCTTCTCCGACAGGAACCCGACAGAAGTCAGCGTGTCCTCGGAGATTTCACTCTAAGGGATGCTCGCAGCCTAATGAGGAATCCTTTATCTTAATTAGCTTCAACGATATCTTCTTTGTGACCCCAATCAACCTCTCGTGTAGAGCTGTGAATTTCTTGGAGTATTTCGTGTTCCCCTTTCAGTGCATTTTTCTCTGTGTCTGTCAGCGAACGGCCCCCTTAGAAAATGAAGGAGCGGAGGCACAGGCGGGAAGCAAACTTCTGGGGGGCGTGCTTGGCGTTGCCTTCTTCCTCGGGGCCTGCCGTCCTTGTCGCTCTGAGTAGGGTCCTCGGCCCCACAGTGTCAGCACCGCCTGGGAGGTGTTTTGGATATGCCGCCTTTCAGGCCCTCCCCCTCCCTCCCCAGAACCTGCATTTTCTAGCACCTGTGCTATTATTTCCTGAATATTTTTCTTTAAACTAAGTACTAATATTTGTAGAAATTATTGGTTAGATGAGCTCGTTGTATCTATTTTAAGACTATATTAAATTATATATAATTAGCTGAACACTCGTCTGCTGGAGTAACCATGCTCACACCTGGACCAGCAGCGCGTCTTCAGGACCTTGCCTTAACGTCGCATTGTTAACTTTTAAAAAACTGTGTTTAATCAATGTAAACTGACAGAAACGGTGCAAGAATAGTACAAAGAATTTCTATATATACTCTTCACCCCATATGACAACATTGAGCATTCTCTCAAAATCAGAAACTCGAGCACTAGTGGCATCACTCCTTAATCTGCAGTCCCTACTCAGATTTTGCCCACTGTCCCCTCCTGTTCGTCATCTAGCACTTCTGCTCAAGACGAAAACCAACATCTTGCAGCCCACTCGGTCCTCGCGTCTCTTGTGTCTCCTTTCACCTGGGAGGCTTCCTTAGACGTTCTCTGCTTCTCGGGCCATGGGCGTTTTAGAAGGGCACGGGCTTCTTTCTGGGTGAACACCCCTCAAGTTTAGTTTGATGTTTCCTTTTGATTAGTCTAGGGTAGGCACTTTTGGCAGGAATGCCTCAGTAATGAGGTTGGGTCCTTCCGAGCACAGCAATTTCATTTCAAGCACCGTTCCCCACTTAGAGCAACGAGGGCTCCTGGGAGGAACGCCGGATTCCAGGGCTGGGCAGGGGCTGGACAGACTCGCCTGGAACATCTTGTTGCCCAGGAAGTAAGAGAGTGCTCAGAGGCTCACAGGAGCCGGTTTGGAAGGGCTGCCTCTGGTCAAATAGGGGACAAGAAGAACATTGCGAATAAAGCACAGGAGTGGTCCGTCCTCCAGTGGAGAAAATAACTATCTATCCTCAATCAGTAGGAGAGCTCTTCTCTATAGAAAAAACCCCAACTAATAAATCCGGAAAGGAACACGGAGAAATAGTACATCTCAACCAATAGATACAGAAGAAAGAAATAGTAAATACCAATTCCCAAAGGTAAGAGTTAGAAAAAAAATCACTGTTTTGCAACTGCAGTAGTAACAATGGGTTCATCTAGGGGTGCGACAGCTAGGGAGTAAAAGTTGAATGAAGAGCAGGATTTTACATAATCTCAATAGTATCTCCCCACCTTGCCTATTGTAACTGAATACAGTTTGATCAGAAATAGTGTTAACACTGAAATGTGTTAGCTAAAAATGAAGACTTCAGGCCTGCCACGCCAGGCTCAGCCAATTGGAATGTCTGGGGGTAGATCCCCGAATCGGCTATTTGTAAGCATGTTAAAATGTCATAACCCCTGGCTCAGAGCTTCCAACCTCTGGGTTGATGAGAACTCCACTCTGGGCACCTTCCTCTGTCACAGGTAGGCTCGGAGAGGACAGACAGGTATCAGAACCTCCAGTTTCATTTCCTTTGATTCTGATTTTGATCGGGATCATTTCAGACCAGGGTGAAACCCTCCTTATTAATTGAGGCCCGTCTGCTTTTGCTGCAAAACATCTCCTTCCTTTTTTTGCCAATCCCGCAACAAAGAATTCAAGGTGCTAAACATAGTGTTCTACTTGTTCTCCATGTGGTTTTAATTAAGTTTTAACTAATTCCCTTTATCTTGTCACAGTTATTATGACCCTCCAAGTCACATCATATTAATATGTGAAAACAGCTCCCTGGCATGTCTGGCCGAGGAACAAAGCCATTTATAACTTGTCTTGCTGAATTAAAAAGGGGAGACCGATCGACTTGCATTTTGGTACCTTGACAATTTGTATTAAAGGTGAGCACAGGTGCAAAGGAGACGGCGCATTGCAGCCGGTCGTCCCTGCTGCAAATAGAGCATGCTGGGGTATCGCAGATTTTTTAAAGTTCACATGCATCCCCAGAAAGATGAAAAACAAGGCAGCGCATTTCAGGGAAGCTATTGGTAGCAATTGAATTGATCGATTCCAACGCAAACTTTCAAGAGGCTTATAGAAACCTCTGTAATGGCCATATTTTCTCTACTATCAAGTTGGCACATGTCATTAGACAATGGATTTTTTCCTGATTCATGAATTTGTTTGAAAGAAAGGCTTTACAAAGGTAAACACATGAAGTCCCATTTATGCGATTGCGATTTATCGAAAAGAATGAATGGGAACCTCACCTGGGAAAGTCCAGGACTAGAATCACTGCAGGGGGAAACTGCATTCTGGATAAAGCAGGACAAGCTGCATTGGAGTGTATGTTGCCTCTGATGCTGAAAACAGGGCTGACTACTGTGCATGTGTTTAATTGGAGGACTTTTGAAGCCTCTCTCTGTGCAAACGCTGTGCATGTTACCGTACGGGACAGGACTGCTAAGCCTCATTAAATCCCTCTGCTGATAGATAGTTTGGCATTTACTCACCAAGTGGCATGGTGTGCAGTTTAAGAGATCCCTAATTTTAAAATGCAGTTCTCATTGATTAGTCTTTCTATATATCATTTATGGGGCACCTATCGTAGGCCATGCACCATGCTGAGTCCTACACCCCACACTAATTTAATTCAAATGGTAAGCCTGGAAGGTGATGCATGCTACTCTCCCTACATGTGCTAAAGCTCTCAAGCTCACCGAGGCTAAGTAACTCACTCGGCTTATCAGTAGTAGAGTCAGATTGGAACCCAGGTCTCTGACTTCCAAACCCATAGCGTCTGGCTTACTCTCGTGCTCTTTCAAGCCCTTGCAAGAGCCACGAGTCCCAGTCATGCTGTCCCCTGTATGTTCTGGCTTTCTAGCCACTTCGCCGTTCACTCTGTGAGCAGGACTTTCTTTTCTGGTCCCTGAGCTAGGTCAGCCACAGTTCTTCCCTGTTATGTTCTCATGGCTCATTTACTTTCTCTATCATGATAAACATTTAATGTTTCTGTTCACCAGAAGATTGGAAGCTCCATGAGGGCAAGAGCTGTGTCTGCACTGGTCACAACCATGTCTAGTATATCTCATGGCACATAGTAGGTGCCCAGTGAATACTGAATAAGCAAGTGAATGAGTGTTGTACTGAAATCATCACTGAGGTCTGGTCCTTGCAGAGTCTTTGCTTCTTCAGACTGAATACCTTTTTGTGCCATCAGAACATGTAGCCGGTGGAAGAGCCCAGGCTTGGATGCAGGTCTTTCTTATTTTAGTGTTCACATCCTTTTCTTCACCCTGCATGGGGTTTACAAGTGTGAGAGAGGCTTCTGGCCATGGCTCCTATGAAACCATCGGGTGGTTCTTTTGTTTCCTATTTTCTATCCCTGACACTAATTTTTAACTGGCCAAAATGCCATAGCTAGAAAGCACCACCCTTGAATGTCCTGCTTACTCAGCTGAAAGCAGCAGCTGTTCCAATAAGCAATTTGATGTTCAGCACCTGAGATCGGCTCCCTCCTTCCAGCAAGACTGCAAGCTCAACAGAATGTGGGAAAGCATGAAAAAGTTTGCTGGCCTGTTTCTCTTAGTGCAGCAAGGAAGCGGCACAGGCCGGGGCAGGAGATCTGCACCCGGGGCAAGGAGAGCTTGCTCCGACATGAACAATTTCAATTGAGAATTCTAAGTGATTTATTTATCAAGGGCTATGGAGAAAAGACTGTCTAAGAGATACTTTTGTTATTATTCCCTCTTTTTTGTCCCAAGTAATGTACTGGTAAATGAGGCTCTCCTTCCCCAAGCCCCTTTGTGGTGCTTGCCAATTTCTGTGGTGTAAATACACCCATTGTGGCTGATTTCAAGCTAGTGGCATGATGTCACTGAATGCATAATGGAGGGGTGATGCCCATGACTGACTCTCATAAGCTTTTATAAGGTGAACTAGCACAGCACTGACCATGTTGGTCCTGTTAGCCCCTCCATGGAAACAGTGGTGGGTTAGGGCCTGGGCCAGGCCCGAGATTTTCCACGGGAGAGGATGGTGGGTGGGGGAAACAAAGGGCCAAGCTTGTGCCTTTGGAAGACAGATAAAGCCCTTGAGCTAGCATGGACTTCGTCAAACATCCCTTCTTATGGTGGGAGTCAAGGTGAGGGTCTCAAGCCCATGTTTAGAACCAGAGGCAGATAGATTTACAGTGACATTGGTGACACCATTGACCATCTGGTTGACCCTGGATATGTTTCTAACACTCTCCATGCTTCAGTTTCTTTAGCTATAAAATAGAAATAGATAATAATAGTTCTTACCTTAAAGAGCTTTTGTGATGATGGATTATTATAATACATGCAAAGTGCTTAGCATGGTGCCTGGCACAGACCAAGTGCTCGGTGGCTATTAAAATTAGTGTGGGATGCAAAAGAGTGGGCGAGGTTTCCTGGGAAATGCTCTCAAAGCCCAGGAGGTGTTTGCAGCTTATCTTCCTGGGCTGGCGGTGGGTCTGTAAGGGTGAGCCGTCCTGAAGGCTCAAGTCAGAGATCGATTGCACCATGTGACTGTCAGTGAGACAAAGAATCAAAACATATTTTTTTGATAATGGGCAGTATCTTTTTTAACCTGTTTTCCAAACTGTTAAGAGAAAAATTGCGTTCTTCTCTTCAGGGCAGGTTGTGCAAGAAATCTTTAAAATGCATTTCAAGTAGCTCTTGAAGAACCAAAAAGTGTATTTGCATGTTGAAATCATGTTAAAGGAGAGATTAGAAACTGTATTTTTGGAAAGGGAGAAGAGGAAAGAAAATCACTGTACTAGAATGTGAAATTTAGTTCTGAACTTCCTGGGGGTTGAGAGAGGAAGTGTGTAAGTGTGTGTGTGTGTGTGTGTGTGTGATGTGTTCAGTCCTGCTGTGACCTTAGAGCTCCTCTGCTTCCTCTTTTCTACCTCAGGACCTTTGCACATAACCTTCCCCCCAGCTGAAATGCTATGGCTCCTTCTCTCACCACCGATTGCCTCCTCAGCCTTCCCAGTTTCTAAAGCAGATTTCAACCCTGTTTGATTCTCTTTCAGTTTCTTTTTTGCTTCACTAATTGGCATTTGAACAAGCTATATTTGGTAAGATGAGATCAGGAAATAACTTTATTTTTCACCCACCACAGCTTCAAACCTGCTTGGGAAGGATTTGCCAAGGATAATATTGCAAGCAAATCCCCTGGCTTTTACAATAATTTTTTCAGTAATAAATCATCTTCTTTTTAGATATAAAATAGCCCAGTCCAATTTAATGTCCAAATCTTAGAGCCTTGTCCAATTTAAGGTGTTTTCTATGCTTCTGGGCTCAAGCTTGACTTCAAGTCCTATTGACATTTGACCAGAGGTAGGGAGAAGCATGGTGGCCTTATCGTCCCCATGTCATGATGGAGGGTCAGGTGGATCAACACAGATGTAGGCTTGTCTGGTTGTCGAGGGAACCTGGAAAAAAGGTTCCGGCAGTTTTATAAACCCTGGGGTCAGGAAGAGAACGGGAGGGGGCGCTAGGAGTGGAAAAATACTAGGTACTCAGATTGGAAATCCTTGAAGACAAGGTTTTGTGGTTGTTCCTGAAAAATCATCACACATAGAGTTCTAACCGGGAGCCAGATTCCTCATTCTTATTTATGTATTTATTATGCTCTTCTCTAGGATGATGTTGGTTCGTTAGGGCAAAGCACAGTGCTTGGCGCCTGGGAGGTGTTGATAAGCATGTGTTGAGTAAATGAAGAAATGCTGGCCCTCTGTATCCAGAGAGAAGAAGACCCTCTTGTGGCCTTCAAGGAACTACATCTGTCGAAGATGAAGCATAAGCCATGATGTTTCACAGCCCAGGCTTACCTCCAGGAGTTACTAATTATTATCGGAAGAAAGAAAGATTACCGTGATCAAAGGTGCAGGACAGGCTTCGAAGGCGGGGCATGGCCTGAGTGAGTGGGCCTGTTATGGATGGGATTTGGAGGGGGAGAACTTGGAAAACACCATTTGGCTCATAAATTTGACGTCAGACTCACCCACACTTACTAGAGCCATCTGTCTTGCTATCTCCCACTTCCCCAGCGGAACACTCAGAACATGCAAATATCTGCCGGAAGTGCCTGCGCTTTCCACCAACCCCAAACAGGACAGAAAACGAGAGTGTGGTATTTTGGTACCCAACCCCTGAATTTCATTAGTTCACTCCTTTTTCTGGCCTGGGCATATTATTCCTTGGGCTGTAGATCAGTGCTTGGATTTTTTTCCCCTCCAAATCATTTTTACTCCTTTTTATCCTCTGTCACTGCATCCTACTTGTACTGGATTTTCAGTTTCTGTTTATTGAATGGGGATGAGCATGTATTCAAGTTTGTACAAATGCACAAGGAAAGGAGATTTGCAGATGCATGACGGTCACCACCTTATTCAAGGAACCTTTGGTCCGCACAACCTGTGGACCTTAACCCTCCCATCCTTCACTGTGGGGGGTGGCTCGTGCTCGTTGGTTCTTAGGCATTTCACCATTTGAAGACCAATCGAGTAAAACCACAGAATCATAGAATCCCAGAGTCAGAGAAGACCTTTTAAATTTTACTGTATGCAAAATTTATCTCAAGGGTAAATGAGTCTATATTTGAGGGAAATTCCTTGGGAGGCCATTTAGTTGAAGAAGGCAAGCCTCCTCTTCCTCCTTCCATACCCCAGCCTAGGCATACAGATGGGTCAAGGTGAGGTCAGTAGAGACCAGGACTGCACATACCTGTGCAGTAAAAGGGAACAGAGTTTCGAACATACAGTTGCAGGCATGACGTGAATTTATCATTGGCCCAGGATGAAGTGTAGGGTCTGTGGAGGACCATGAGTGACTTTGGCAGGCAGTTGAGGCAGAGGGAGGAGCCACAAGCCAGAAGGCATTCACTGTGGCAGGGAAAAGAAAATATATTTCTAGGGGCTTAATATCTAATTTTTAATTTGAAGTTGTTTTCTGTTCTATGCTGCAAATATCGAGTTACCTCCAAAACCTCGGTGCAGCTTTGCCACACACAACTGTCCTGCGTTAGTGGTTCTCTGGGGAATAAACACAGAGCAGAGTTCTGTCAGCCAGAAGGTCCACTCAGCACCAGCGGAGATGCAGGCATGAAGGTGAGCTGACTCAGAGGCAGACGTGAAGGACAGAGGAAATGGCACTAATGTTTCATTTATAAGAGGAAGGTGGCCCTTGAAGGGAGCAGGCAGGGGAATGATTTAGAGTCGACTTTCCCTATGAATTCCATCTTTGAAAACCCCATGCATTTGATGAAATGCTATCTTGATTGTCATCCAAATCATTGATATAGAGCAGCAACAGGCCTGAACAGGCTATCCCTTGGGGGTATAACACCAGGGATGGCCTTGGAGACTGTACCTACAGGCCAACAGAATTCTGAGGTCTTGGCAAGCAACTAGTTATAAGGTGTCCAGGCTGTACATTCACAGGCCCACACTCTGTCCAGGTTCTCCAGATTTCCCCAGAAATCAGATACTCCACATCTGATGAGTTTCCTTGACTTTTTCAACTAGGAACATCATTTGAAATGGGATGAGATCAATGGGATATGACTGATTTTTCATGAACATGCTGCTTCCCCTTGGCTGTATTTGCTGAGCTAAATAATCACCAGCCTGTTTTCTCATAGACTTCTCTTCTGTCAGGGCTGGGAGTGACTGTGGTGATGGATCATCTAATCCTACAGCCTCATTTTGCAGAAGAAGCTGAACCTCTACTTGGCCAAGATCACGTGGTTGGTAAAAAGTTGGGGATTGAATTTAGGTTGTAATAAATGTCTCTTTCCCCAGTTTTCTACTACATCCTTTTCTGGGGGGAGGCAGGGGAAATGTGTATTACTTTGTATCTCAACAGAAGTTTTTTAAATTTTTTTTTTAACTTTTAAGATGTGCATATACTCTTATACCATCTAGAGAGTAAATTCCTCTAAGGACAGGTACTTTAATTATTTGTACCAGGGGCCAGGGATGCAGCATGGAATTATTCAGTCCCAGACTCCTTTAAGAACAAGTCTGTCATCCTTTGTAATGTGCTCCCTCTTTGGGCCCTGCACCAAAGAACTCGGCAGACAACATTCAGTCCTCTGTATCCGTATTCTACTGCAATTATTTAAGATTTTACTTTCAAGTGACTGTAATTCTTGGGTACTGCAAGGATAAACTGTCGTTTCAGACCAAGGTTTGTGCTGAGAACAAGAAAAGCAAATGCACACCCGTGAGGAGGCAATGGAGAGGCTCACGAGGCAGGGAGCGTGTGTGGGTCCAGGACCTGCGAGAGGAGAGGCCAGGACAGGCGAACTCTCTACTGGGAGCAGCTTTCTCCTTCATCCGGAAAGGGCAACCAAGAGACCAAAGAGTGAGTTGGCTTTGACAGTCTCAGGGGCTGGGGATCCTGCAAGTCTATACCTTAGGACAATGGATCTGAGTGAGGATGCTTTTGTCCCATCAGGGGACATTGGACACTATCTGGAGACAGTTTTGGTTGTCACAACTGAGGAAGTGCTACTATTTTCTAGTGGGTAGAGGCCAAGTATGCTGCTTAACATCCTACAAGGCACAGGACAGCTGTCCTACCACAAAGAATGATCTGCTCAAAAACCGTCAATAGGGCTAAGGTTGAGAAAGCCCAGTCAGAAACCCTTAATAAGAGTGAGGGAAAACTGGAAATAAACCAGTCCTCACGGAGATCGAGGCCTAGCTTCAGATCACTGCAATCTCTGAAAATCTCTGGTTGGACTTCCAGCCCAGGTTCCGGACAGAAGTCAGCATGAGTTGTCGCTGGAACAGGGTGATGTCACCCAAAACCTCAGGTGTACTCTGACCATCACAAACAGGTGGTGGGGGCAGGCAGGAGCTGAAGTCAAGACACTTGTAGTTCCTTGCATTGGTCATTGGTAAAATTCTCACTTATACTAAAACTAATAAATTAAAGATGCATGTTGTAGTGTTTAGAGTAACCATGGAAAGAATGGTGCTAGAGATATTATAAATTATATGTACTAACATATCGCGTATTATAATATCAGCAGTTATAACTATTATTCTTCTGTGACAGTTTGCTGTTCAGGGTCAGGAGATTTGAAAAGAATCCTAGTGTTTTGTTTCTTTTACATGGTTTGATCATCTTTGCCTTCTAATGGAGGTCTGTCCAGAAAAAGTCCAGTCGTTAATATAAGGAGAACAGTTTGCACAGCATCAGTGTAACCTGGCAGCCAAGGAGAGTGGACTGGGATGCGCAGGCACAAACATGACAACTTCACTGTCCTAGTCAGTGGGGGTAGAAGACTCCGTTGAGTGAGCAAGTATACTGTGTGGCTGTTGCATTCAAAATGACTGAGCAAGTAGAGCAAAGAATTTGTGTCAGATTTTGTGCTAAGCTTGAACATTCCTCCATGGAAACTATTGGGATGATTCAGAAGGCTGCAGCTGTGGGCACCTGGTGATTGGCACCTTCATCATGACTATGTGCCCACTCATGCATCACGTCTCGGGCAGTTTTTTGGTGAAACATCCAGTCTCACACGTGACTCAGACTCCTTACAGACTAGACTTAGTGCCCAGCAACTTGTGGCTTTACCACAAACTAAATTCATCTTTGAAAGGGAGGAGATTTCAGATCATTGATGAGATTCAGGAAAACATGACCAGTAGCTGATGGCGATTGGGAGAACTCTGTGAGGTCCCAAGGTGACTACTTTGAAGGGGACTGAGGTGTCATTGTTTTATGTACACTGTTTTTGTATCTTGTATCTTCTTCAGTAAATGTCTCTATTTTTAATATTACATGGCTGGATACTTCTCGGACATACCTCATATATTACAAATTAGATAAAGTACATATATTTATAATATGTATTCTAAATTGTAGATATACAAATATATATCTAATAAAGGAGGAAGTTGAACACATCCCATATCCCAAAGAGTCAAGAATCCAAAAGAACTATAAAAATAATGATTTGATAGAATTAATCTCAATGATATAAATAACACATTACATGAAATCTATTACCATTACAAGGCAAAGTGATTAAACCAAGTAAAAGTAACAAAATACTATGATTCTTTTTAAATCTCCTAACTCCAAACACCAAACTGTCACCGAAGAATGATGTTTATAATGGCTGACGTTTTAATGAGTGATATCCGTTTAAGCCCTTTCTTTACACATGTGTTGGCATTTAACCTTTGAGGCTGAACTTATCATTTTCATCTTCTTACAGATGAGGAAACCATGGTGTCCTTGCTCAGTGTCACATGGGTGATATGTGGCAGAGTGAGGATTGTATCCAGGCCCTGTTGCTCTAGGACTCATGTTCTTATCAATATTACTAGATCGACTGAGGTATTAGTTAGGATGATGCTGTGTTCTGTGGCATTCTGGGAGAGTCTCATTTGATCGTATTTTGTCCCACAAGTAACTAAATAATATTTTCAGAACATATTTCCTTGTTTTCTTTGGCTAATCAAGACAGTGAGAGAGATGTTTCTCTCATTGTCTCTATGCTCAAAAAAAAAAGGCATTTAGTTTGCTCACAAGTCTATAGGCCACGTGGGTGGTCCTGCTGCTCTGGGCTGGGCTTGGCTGATCTTGGCCAGGCTCACTCCCACATCTGCAGTCAGCAGGAAGTTCAGCATGGGGCTGGCCGGTCTATTATGGCCTCAGTGAGGATGTCTCTTGTCTGATTCATATAGTTCCTTGATTGAGCAGACGAGCCCAGCCTTGTTCTTGTGGAGCAGGCTGGGGTCCAACAGAGTGAGAAAAAGCACCCAGGGCCTCCTGGGGCCCAGGCTCAGATTAGGCACACCTTTATTTCTGCTGTATTTCATTGGCCAAAGCAAGTCACAAGGCCAGCCCAGACTGGAGGAAGAGGTACTGTCAACATTTCACGTTGACAGGAGTATGTTCATACACAGGGGTGATGAAATCAAGGTCTTTAGGGCAATCAGTCTACGTGACAGCATCTTGGCATTAGACAATCGGTTAAAGGCCACGTGGTGTCCCGGGAGGATGGCAGCGCTGGTTAAGTGGCGGCACAGCAGCCGGGCAGATTTTTCCTTGCTGTGTCCTGGGCACTATGCTCTTTGAGGCCACATATCCACTCAGAATTCTTTGGTTGCAAGCAACAGAAACAGATTCTTTCATCATTATGCAAAAAGGAAATTTGCTAAAAGGGCATGGGGGCATTCATAACATTGAAGAAGGAGGCTTAGGGACCAGAGCATTTCTCCAGGGGGCTGGGGTGCAAAGGGGGCACGAACAACACAACAATCTTATTTAAGTTGCAGTGGGATGCACGAGCTTCAACCTCTTTCTTGATTTCTTTCTTGATTTCTTTCTTCCTTCCCTTTTCCTTTCCCTTTCCCTTTCCCTTTCCCTTTCCCTTCTCTTTCCCTTTCCCTTTCCCTTCTCTTTCCCTTTCCCTTTCCCTTCCCTTTCCCTTCCCCTTCCCTTCCCCTTCCCTTCCGTTCCCCTTCCCTTCCCCTTCCCCTTCCCCTTCCCCTTCCCCTTCCCCTTCCCTTCCCTTCCCTTCCCTTCCCTTCCCTTCCCTTTTTGCCATTTATTCAAGATTCACATTTCACCAAGGGAGCATCAGGTCGGCCTGACCTGAGTCCGGTCCCTTCTCTGTGGTTGGAGAATACAGGACATTGCATGTGACACTCCCACCAGGTTCAGTCAGTGGAAAAGTAACACTCACAAGACAGTACGGGCACAATGATCAAACAAAGGTGAAATGGTGCAGGGCAGCTAACAGTAACAGCCTACACCCACTATATCCTTTAAAAATCATTCAGAGTAGCTCTAGTGCGTTAGCAATTGTTCAGGAAAGAAATGTAATCATGGAAGAGAAGAGTGAGCTGTGGGATGAGGGTGGGTTCCTCTTTTCTTCTGTTGTTTTTCCCTGTAGTGTGCATTTTAAATAAAACATAAACTTTATCTTTAATCAGGGGTGTCCAACCTTTTGGCATCTCTGGGCTACACTGGAAGAAAAAGAGTTGTCTTGGTACACACATTAAATACGCAAGCACTAACGAAAACTGATGAGCAAAAAGACGGTTTTAAGTAAATTTGTGATTTCGAATTGGGCTGCATTCATAGCCATCCTACAGGTTGGATACCCCTGTAAGATGAGGGGAATGAGGGAAGAGATGATCTGGGGACATAATCACTGCTCTGGATTAATAATAAGAGCGTACATTCCTCTCGAAATGCACCACCCGCCTTATATATTAAACTGTAAACAGAAACAAGGAAGACAAAAAGGGACGTCCCCACACAGTTTGGAAAGAACTTGTGCTTGGGGGATGGGCGCAGAAGGAAGCAATTTCCCTGTATTTGCTGCTGGAGCACTCCGTTTGCACTTAGGTATTTGTTTCGCCAGTAAGGTGTTTCATTATTTCTCCCACTTAAAGAGCCTGTGCTGTTATGAGATGCTGCTGAAGTCTCTGCTTTGCCCAGATGTGTCTCAGTGGAAGCAGTTTTCCTGCACAGCGAATGAGACCTGTGAGGGTGATGGGACCTGTGGGAGGAGGGGATCCTTTTGCAGAGTCTGGAAAAACGAAAAACTAAGCCGGTTGCCCTGCAGGGCCGATAGAACACATTCTTTCCCAATCAGCGAGTGGGTCATACACCTCTGTGCTGCATTGCGGAGAATCATCAACTATTTCCAAGCCTAAGGCTGGGTCAGCAGACACACGGTCTTCTCCCGACCTTTCTCCGAGCTTCTTGTACCAGTTTCCATGATCAAATTTCTCTGCTTCCTTGGAGCAGCTGAAAAAGAAGTTATGAGCCCTCTCCATCATTCACCAGTCTGGTAGGCACTTCCTCCTTTGATGTTTTCCCATTTGGGGTCTTTTTCTCTTCTCAGTTTTGCCTCCTCTCTGCACAACCTTTGTATCTCTGGGGAGTTCTCTCTGTGCCTGTGGTCCTTTCTCTATTAGTTCTCAGACCACATTCTGAGATTCTATTTTTGCCCAGCTATCTATCCAACTGACCACAGTTGGAGCCGTCAGTCCCACCACTGGAGGCAGCAGCTCTGGGTCCGCCCCTGTTACCCCCTCTGGGGGCTGATGGGTTCTGTTTCCCACAATGCTCCAGGAGCACTGCCTACTCTGAGCTTGGATGGCACTTCTTTTCCCGCTGCCGATGGGCCCTGCTTCCAAAACCCAGATTAGAAAAGATAGGACATTAAAAAAAAAAAGCCGGTGCTATCTTGGCATTTCCCTCTCCCATTGCAGGTTTCTTAGGCTTGGGCCATTCTCGGGGAAGAACACAGATTGCTATGTGGATGGGGGAAGGGTTCCAGTCTGAGCCCAAAAGCTTTCTCCTTGGGGCCTCCTGTGCCCCCTCCTCACTGTTCTCACTCTGTACCAATGGCCTGTCTACAGGTCCGCATTTCAGTCTCCAGCCAGAGGGCCCTGGAGGTCAGGGACTCTGTCTCCCAGGTCTGCCTGCCCAATAGGTGATCAGCACACACATGGATCAAAGATCTTTTTATCCTCCTGAAGGTTTGTCTCCCAGCCTAGCCACCCGCTGGATATGCCCGGAGATCGTACTTTGCTTCAACGGGTTGCAGCTGGGAGGAGCCTCGATGACAGGGAGGCAGGCAGAGAAGGGGTGGAAGGAAGGGACAGAAGGAGGGCAGTGCATGCCCCCCATCCCGCCCAGAAGCCAGGAGTGGTACTAATGCTGCCCACGCAGGACAGAGGGAAGGATTCGTTTAGTCCTTCCAAATCAGAAGGCCTGACTGGTTCCTTCAAACCTCTCCACCTTGAGGGATAGTAAAAATGATAATAATGATGATAATGGTAGCTAATAATTGATACTAATACCACCTTGCAGGAACTTTTCTAAATGCTTTACATTTACCAACTTGTTTTGTGCTCACAGCACCTCCCAAACGGGTGTCCTTGTCTTGCCCATCCCCATGTTATAGATGAGGAAGTGGAGGCTGAGAAACTTGCCCAACGCCGCATTGCTTGTATGAGGTAGACCAGAAATCCTGAATCCAGGCAGGCAGCTCCTGAGCCTGGTCTCATAATCACCACGTCTCTGTGAGTCCCAAATGCTTCTTTCTAGGACAGGATCATCTCCTGAGGGTCCCTGGGATGACTATACCGCCGGACGTGGGGGTCATTCCTGTGCTCCTCAAGGTCATCTAGAACTGCTCAGGGGTGAAACTGACTGAGTGCAGGATGAATGGGGAGACCCCTCAGACAAACCTGCTTCTCTCCCAGCCTTCCCCAGCCACCTCCCATGTTTCCTCACTCAGCAAACGGCACCTCCTTCCAATGAGCCTCGCAACCAAGGAGCCTGTGAGTTTTCTTGTGCCTCCTCTGCCCTTATACGCTATGTCGCCATGACCAGCTCCTCTGGCCTCCTGATGCTACTCATATTCCCCGCTCACTGAACCACCACCACCCACCTTCAGGTCCCCTCAGCACACTTTGGGGCCACAGCAGAAGCACCCTCATGGGTGTCCCCATCAATTAGACGAGTATCCAACCCAGTGCTTCACACGCTCATGAAACACAGAGTGTCTGGAGCAGGGCCTGTGGGTTTGCATTTCCGACAAGTTCTCAGGTGTCATTGATATTGCTGGTCGGACACTGACCACCGTGCTATCCTGTTCTCTACCCAGCCTTCAGAGAAATCACCTACACCCAGGGAACTCCCAAGCTTTGAACCTGCTATGGCTCCCCATTGCCCGCAGGAGAAAGTCCAAACTCCTGAGCGTGGGTAACAGCTTACTTCCCTCTGCAGCCTCAGCCTGCCTTATGGGTTAGAAGCCAGAGCTGCTCCTGGCACAGCCCCAGCTCCCCCAAGCCAATGCTGTCCCACCTTGCTCACAGTGCTGGGGATGCAATACGTTGGCAGCTATGGTTCCTGGAGGGTCACAGCTGATGTCTGCAGAGCCTCTGTTGGCAGGAACTGAACCTTCCTTCAGGTTACAGCCCCAACAGTCCCCTTGCATGGACCAGCTTCTGCTGCTACCCCCAGAGTTTCGATCCTTAGTCTCACCCTCCTCCTTGCCCAGGTAGAGCTGATCCCCTCCCTTTTCCTGGCCCTTCACCCTTAGGATTTGACTTCTTTACAAGCGCACATGGAGCCATCTGAGACAGGTGAAAGGCCAGCTTTGCAGTGGGCAGCTTCCTTCCGGGGCTCCGGCTAACGATGCTATTGATCCGATGAGTAATTCTGGCTGGGAAGGATCCAGGTCTCTGCAGCCTGTGTGCCAGCCCCATCCAGGGCGAACTCCCTGCTGACTGCCCGGGTGACCGCTATTGCTGCTGTCCCTGTGGTCCTTTGCTGCCGACCCGGTGGGAGGAGGCACTGCAGAACTGGGAGGGAGGACTCACTGTGTGTCTGAAGAAACTGCAGTGCAGTGTTGTGTCCTGATTTGCCTTCATCTTAAAATCTAGGTAAGTATTCTCTGCTTTGGCACAGAACTGAAGTTCCCAAAGAAATCTGGCTGTCTTGCCAGCTCAGATCAACATCGCAGCCACCACCACCACCTCTGTCCCAGCCAATGGGCAAGCCCTTGGGTTTTCTTGGAGGCTCCTGTTTTCTCTGTCATGTAGTACTCTTATCATTATGGGGATTCTGACCATTCCTAATTAACCTTGACCTTGTTCTCTTTGTAGCCTCAGGTGAAGCCTGTGCCTTCACCACAGAACTGCAGGATACATTACAGTTGGGTAAAAGAAAGATGAGTCGGCTCTTTGGAAAATCAATTTGGTTTCAGCAAATGTTGAATATGCTATTTCTGGTGCTCGATTCACCTACAGATACGCAAGTTCTTTCCTAAAGCCTGACTTGTACCAAGGTGGCCCCCCAAATAATAAATGAATAGAGCAGTTAAAGAGTTAACTACACTGCATTTGTCCATGAGCAAGGGGGGAGACCATTCTAGGAACACAGAAAAGCCTCCTGAGAACTCTGAGGCAAGAGGGTGTGGCCCCTTCCCAGAACCAGGAGATGTTCACTGGCTGGAGAGCCGGAAACGATGGGGTGGGGGCACCTGGGCCATGTAATTCTCCCCAAGGAGTTTGAACCGATTCCGAGGGCAAGAGGAACCGATGGAAGAATTTTAAGTACTCGAGTGATATGAATAGATTTGCACTTTAAAAGGAATCCATCTGGAATCAGAGTGGAGCATAGATTGGTAGAGGGGAAGGAGAGGGGCAAAGTAGAGGTCCCTGCCGTGGACTAAGAGAGGATGGCAGCTTGTGATGGGGGCGGTGGGCGGAACAGAGGGCGGGAGGTGCCAGGGTGCCCAGGCCTATTTTGGGGATACAACGGAGGCCAGGGCGAGGGACGTGCTCGGAATTTAGTTTACAGGGAGGTGGAGTCAAGTCCTCAAGCCTGTAGTGTCTTTCTCAATGCGTGGCTACTGAGAACAGGCCTTTTCGCAGCAACTTGTGGCAATAGGTTGTTACGGATGAAGAAACTGAGGTTGTGAGGAGTTAAAATAATTACTCCAACATCCAATAGTTAGAAGTGGCTGCCCAGGACTCAAAAAGCCCACGTCTGCTGTTCCAGCAGGGTCTCGGGGGGCCGGCCCAGGACTGTGCTGCCTCCGAGTCACCGCACACAGCCCCCCTGCCCGGTGTTGTGTTCGAGGAGTTTGTGGTTCCTTCATAATGAGTCACAAAGTTGGGGTCTCCATATGTAAACAAGATGAAAAAAAAAAAAACTTCTTTGTACAGTAATTGTAAAGACCGGGCACTATGGACTTAATATTTGTGTCCCCACCGTACCACCCCCCCCCCCAAATTCATATGTTAAGATTCTAACCCCCTGATGTGATAGTGTTAGGAACTGGTGTCTTTGAGAGAGAATTAGATCATGAGGAGGTAGCCCCGCAATAACGGGATTACAAGAAAAGATAGGAGGTCTCTCTTCCTTTCTCCCCTCTGTCTCTCACCTTCTCTCTCCCCTCTCTGCCATGTGAGGGTACGTCGGGAAGATGGCCATTTGTACACCAGAAAGTGGACCCTCATTAGACACTGGATCTGCTGACATCTTGCTCTCGGACTTCCCGACCTCTAGAACTGTGAGAAATAAGTACTTGTTGTGTAAGACACTCAGTGTGTGGCGATTGATCGTAGCAGCCCCTAGTGAAGGTACTGCATTAATGGTGCCAGGAAGAGCCAGCCTTCATGGGTTCGTGTGCATCCACAGAAGATGACTTCTCTCACTATTACGTGGCTTATTACCCATTTGCCAGGGGGTGTCCATCCTCTCTTTCCCACTGTGGCCGGGGAGATATTTCCCAAATGAAGCATGAGAGTATCACAACGCATCATAGTAAAGAAAATCACTGTGATATTAAATTCCTTTCTTTCTTTCTTTGGTTTACTGTGCCCAAGCTGTTGGTTGTTCAGTTGGCATTTTCCAACTTGGTGTCATTATAAATTGACACTCCTGACGAGCTTAGACCCAGGCGATGTATATAGTGGCTACTAATTAGTTTATTACTTAAAATGGTACAGAGAAGTAAAAAGAACAAAGGTCAATTGGTAGAATTAAGCTTGTGCTTCTGTTTTCCAATGCTGCTGGTTGCCTAGCAAGGTGTGGGCGGGATACGTGTGTGCTGGCCTCCGAGGATGGTTAGAAGTGGAGGAGAGACAGAGTCTAGTGGGGGAAGTGAGGGCATGGAGGCAGCTGTTCTTGCCAGAGTGGGGGCCTTAAAATAAGAGAGATTTCACTTTAAATCCAGGCTCTGAAACGTGCGTGGCTCAGGGCAGGTGGCTTTATGTAACTGGGTAACTGAGCACAAGCGGGGCCTGAGATGGGTGGCAGGGGGAGGGAAGAGTGGGGCGGTGTGCGCGATGGATGTGCCGCCTCCACGTACCGAGGCCACGCCTACAGCTCTGCATCGCATTTCAGCACCCCCGAGACAAGAACCCTTTGTGCCTTCCAAGCAGATGTGGAAACTGAGTCTTTTGGGCTCTGAAGCCCAAGTTCCACGTTTCATTTTCTGAACTCGTTCATGCTTTATAATTTTGACATGCTTATTCATGAGTTCCCTTATTAGGGATCGATGCCTTAATTTTGGCATATCTAAATCTCACCAATCTTTTTGAACCAGTTCAAATGCTACCTTCTCCCCCCCCAAAAAACCCCTTCATCTTTTTCTTTCATTAAGCACCTGTTTATTTTTATTTTTTGTTAGATTATGTGAATTAGCGCCCCCGCTAAACTGTCCACTCCCAGCTAAACCCAAGTCTGTATCTTTCATAGCATTTTGGACAGTGTAATACGCATGGTGGGTGTTCTATGCTTGTTTGCTAGATTGTTGAACATTTGCAGAGAGAAAGGTTATTTGTTGGAAGGATTCAGAAAGTAAAGAAATGCAAGACAGTAGCTGGGAAGAGAGTGAAAATCTGGAAAGTAGGTTTAAAATGCTGTCCATCAAAATATTTGCCCCTTAAGGTGTCTTAATTTTCTCATTTTTATAGTGTTTAAAGGAGGATGTCATGCCTCCGCATGGCGTTTCTGTTTGCTTTAATATGTGCTTTGTCACTGCCAAGGTCCGTGGGTCTCCATTACATGCATCGCCCGATGGCCAGGCCCTGTGTTGTCACTGGCATGTTGTGGTGGTGATCAGAGACTCTCTGTACTGGGAACAATCTGAAATGAAGCAGGCAGGAAAGAGGAGCAGGACCCGTCTAAGAAATATTTGCCATGACTTTCTTAAGCCTTTTTTTCTCAGTGTGTTAACATGCAAGCAAAATATTAGAATACCTAGTGAAAGCAAAGGCCAGAATTAAGAATGAAAGAAAACCAAAGGTAGGTGACATGGGTATTGAAAGTGAAAGCAAAGCCAAGAGAAAGGGTACGTCGTAGGTGTGTGCGCTGAGGGTAACGTGCTGAAAATATATTACTTGGGGGGCAGTATTAACTCATGAGTTATGTAATGAAAATGCTTTTTGTTTTTGCTGATCTTCCCCTATAGCTTTGCACACACAGTTTCCTAAAAACATGTATGTGCTGATCTCCAATGCATGGCGCACATTCATGTTAGGGCGGGAACTCCATTCCAGAGAGCGCACAATGGTATAAAATGCCAGTTACATTTCACTTGAGTTGCGATCTTCAGCGACACATTATTGATATTTTTGTATGTTCATTTTTCTTTCCCTTCACAGTGGCATGTCTGGGTGACCCAAACTAAGGTCATTAAAAACTGAAGGGTTTACAGGAACAAATATAGAGGACACATGGAAAAAAACTAGGGGGGGGTTGGAAATGGGAGGGAAGAGGGGAGGGATGAGTGGGTGGGCTGGAATGGGAATAAAGGATAGAAACTGTACTGAATAATGACTAAAATAAAAAAACAACAAAAAAAATTGAATTGAAGCGAAGCTCGGCTGCTTTGGGTGTGCTTGAAGATTTCCATCTTAATTTTGGTTGTAGTAGATGTACCTTGTAATATGTCATATGTTTGATTATAATATGCTTATTCTTCCTATCCCTTGCATCAGGACTTTTATTTTTGCAGTTTCTCGATTTTATATCAAAAAGAACAAACTATAATAAAACCGTGGTTTTGGGAAAGAAACTTGAAAGAAGCAAAACAACAAAACTCTTCAACTAAAATCTTCCCAGGATTCCTGTCTGTAACACACAGAAATGGAGCAATATTGATTAGGATGGGGAGGGACATGGGGGTCTCAACCTCTGCGGGCTCCCAGAACCCCGTTTGAAGATCTTTGCAATATCGTATTCACATTTATGCATTAAACACTCTCAGTGCAGCCCAAGGTGGGGACCTTGTCAGCCAGGATCTTGGCAGGTAGTGCTATTAAACTGTCCAGTGTCCATTTGCCCGCTCACATGGGAAGGTCTTTCTTGGGTACGTCAAAGGCAGTTCATGGAGCCAGTATGCGATGTATGAAAAAGCAGCTTGTCTGAAAGTAGAAATTTTGGAAGTGGCCCCGAACCCCCTGTCTAGGTACGGTCCCGGGACAGCTCTGTCCTCTTCTCCTCTCGGACAGCTGTCCTTCCAGCTGCTTGCCCTCAGCTCCATCCCACTACTCACCCAGCTTTGGCTCTGAAATGAGACCTCATTTCCATGCTGTGTTCTCTCGAGCCGCCTAAGCTGCTTCACAGGTATGGAACGAAGAGATGGATTTTGGAAGCGTTTCAAATTCTTGGGGTCTGCGCAGTACGTGACCAGTCAGGCCTTCAACGCCAGCCCTGCACTAGTTTTATGTTGGAATCGTTGTGATGTCAGGCCTCTCCAAGGCTTCATACTGCTCATTTAGAAAATTAGTGCTTTGTTTACATTCATTAGCTTTTTATTCAATGCACATTTGCTGAATGCCTGATACAGGTAAAACACTGTGCTAAATGTAGTGGGCCCTCCTCCTCCCTCCCTCCTCTTTCGGAAGCCTGGGCCAACAGCACCTCCCCCAGGAAGTCTTCCTGCCTCCATCACCTACCCGAGGGCCTTTGGCTCTGGGCTGGTGCCTTGTCCATCACTAGATGCATGTGTTACAAGCCTCAATGCAGCTGTTCACAGGACTCTCTTCCTATTTGTATATGACCTTCTTGGGGTCAGGGGCTTGCCTTGATCATTTTTGTCTTGTTTAACAGTGTGATTTGCACATATCAGGACATCTATAAATTGAGGACATCTATAATTACACTTTTAATTACTGAATGTAACCATGAAGCTATGTATTCTGCCCAAATGTCATCAAGGGATGGAAAGGGGCCTGGACAGAGTATGGTTATAAAAGCAGTGATTGACAAAGAGAGTGATAGTTTCATGTAGATGACCCCAGTGAGTTAAGACTCCCTAATACACTTGGGTTCTGCCTTCGAAGAGCTCACAGGATGATAAAGTCAGAAATAACTAAACACATGTGAAAGAGGATGAGAGTGAATGTACCACGTCAAGCATTCTGAGCATTCCGAGGCTGCGTGGACTTTTTCACTGGGAGACAAAGGAAGGCATCACACGCTGTCCACACATTTTCTCTGACATCATCTCAACAGTTATGATGTGTGTTTGAATGCAAAAACCTCTCCCCGACTCACACCCCAGACTCACAGAGCAATGCTGGGCTATCTTTGTTTCATTCACTTCCTGTGTCCATGAGTGTTTACAGGATGGGACTCTGCGCAGTTGGCTGAACACCAGACTAAACACTGTAAGTGATGCTCTAGGGTTTCTCCCACGGTTAACTAACAGCTTAACTTGTCTTTGTTCCCTCCTCATCCTCCCAGATGTAACCTAACTGAGGGTGGAAAAAGCGAAAATGAAGTATGTTCTCGATGTGATGGTAATTCAGAATAATAATGAACTTGACTCTTTTCTGAGAGCTGTGCTTTAAGGCTAGGCCCTGGAAAATAAGGGAATAGGAGTCAAAATATCATAAGAAGTTAAGCTGATAAAGATATGAGGATTTATTTAACATTAGCTAAAACAGTGACATTAAAATGCAGAGGAGGGGATGGATTTTCGAATTCTTCAGGACTTGACTGTTGGGTGGGCAGGGTAGATAAGGAGGAGGGGAAAGGGGGAAGATACTTAAGGTTCTGCATTAGGCATCTGGATAGGTTGTGGTATCATCATGGAATCAGAAAATCCTGGCGAAGGATCAAATTTAGGAGAAAAGTACTATGTTTTGTTTGGAGTCCCTTGTAAAGGTTTGTTGAAATCATGAAAGACATGTTCTATGAGCTTACTGGCTATCTCCCTAAGTTATGGTCATTGAAGTGGGGACCCTTTAGTCTTGGTGGACTTCTCTGCTGGACGAATTTAATATGAAACCACCTCAAAGTGTACACAGAACGGGCAGGCATGGGGCTCGGTCATGCAGGTGTTCCTTCAAAAATATTCACTGTGTGTCTGCTGGGTATCAGGGGATCGCCTAGCAAAGCGATGGGCGGGGCCTTCACACTCATGGATTTTCCATTTGCATGAGCACATCAGACAACAAACAAATAAATGAACAAGAGAAATATGAGTCTACATTCAGCTCTATGGGGAGGTTAAAAGGTCTATTTGCTAGAGGGTGGTGGGCTATTTTGGATTGAATGTTGTGGTTGTTGCTTCTGCTTGTCTTTCAATAGCCATTCCTTCCTCAACCCCAGCCTTCCTCCCTCTATTTGGTTTTCTTTGGGTGCTTGCTTACTCTCCGGTCATCTTAGGGAACGTGACCTTTCCCAGGCTCTTCCCCCAGCTCCTCGTTGTCTCTGCCTTTCTGCCAGTGATTTCTTTCAATACAGCAGGCCCTGGCTAATGGGACCAGAGAGTTGCCAGTTTGGGGGGCCTCTGGGGAAGGTTTTCTTGCTAATAAAATGAACTGCACCACTGCACCCTCATGTGATGTCTGGAGCAGCTGCAACCACCCTGAGTTGCGGAAGGTGGCAGAAGGGAAAGTTAGAAAGGACCTGGGTCTTTGATGACGCCTAATGCTGCTGAATTATTACCCAACCTCACAACCATCTTTCCTCTGTGCTCTATGCCGTGTGAGTTCCTAAAGCATTACTTTAGCTATGTGTAGTTGGGTTCTCTTTGTTACTCAGTGCTGAAAGCATCCTACCTGATGCATATAGGTCGGGGAAGGGCTTACTGAGGGGGTGACTTTCAAGTGGATGTATTGAAGTCATGAAGAGACACGTTACATAAAGAGCTGGGGGAGAGAGAACTTTCCAGGCAGTGGGGAGAGCATAGCCAGGGGCCTGAGATGGGAGGCAGCGTGATGTGTTGAGGAAGCAGGGCAGGCCACTCAGGTGTGTGGTGAGGGATGAGGATGAAAATGGAGGTGAGGTCAGAGTTAGGACGTTCAACCCATGTCCGGAGCTTGGATTTTTTCCCTATTTTATTTTTCAAAATAAATCTTTTGAAAACATTTTTATATTTTATTTTATTTTATTTTATTTTATTTTATTTTATTTTATTTTATTTTATTTTATTTTATTTTATTTTTACTGTTTTTTCCATGACCAATTATCCCCCCTTCCCCCCTCAATCATCACATTGTTGTTCATGACCCTGAGTCCTTGTCCCTTTTCGCCCTATCCCTCTACCACCCCTCCCCCACCCCAATAGAGGAGTTTGGATTTTGATACAAATGGAGTGGAAGCCACTGGAGAGACGAGTCCATTTCTTTCCTTTCTCCATCCCTTAAACCCGGCACACAGCTGAATGAAATTCGAGCTTCCAGGTTTTCAGTTCAAAATAATTCCAGTACCAGAAAGATCACTTGGAAGTGACTATTTTTCTCCAGTGCTCCCATGTGAAGAGATAAGACTCTCTCCTCAACACCAGGCAGAGGGGTTTTCACGATTCTTGCATCAGACACAACTTCAGGAGCTAAGTTTCCAGCTGAAGAACATCGGGCGCACGTGCAAACTGCAGAGATGATGACTCTTAATTAGCTGCATCAAACGACTCTTGGCATTCCTAATTTTCACCTTTTTGTAACAATTCAATTCATTCCAAGATTTTACCAGAGTAGACAGGCATGAAATGAATTCTCCACGGTAGGTTACCAATGGCAGAGAAGCTGTGCACTTTGAAATGGCTGGAAGAAACCAAGGGAGCTCTGGCTCTTGCTTTTTCCCAAACTCTGCGATTTCTGTCAACATTAATTCTGTGAAATATGTAGGCTGCATTACTTGGGAGAAATGAACAATTTTATTTTCTGCAAGACTTATCTGTATTCCGTCTTATCCCTAAGCTCTGCTTTCACGAGAAAGGTATTTTTCCTTGGGCATGTGGTAGAAGAGAACCAGGAATCACGGTACCTACGTGCCAGTGAGTCCGGATGCGTGTGTGAAGATGGTGACGTCACGGGTTGTAGTGGACTGTCCGCTCTCTGTATATCAGTGGGTGTGATGGGGTGGCCATAATCAAAGGTGACAAGCTCTCTTCCCTCTCATAGTCTAGTATGTCCCCATATGCCAGCCATGTGTTACAGTTTGCATCTGATGAAAACGCCACACGATTTTTTCCCGTTGGGTCTTTTAAAACAAACCATTCCTTCTTCCTGCAGCGTCCTTACTCCACTTTTCTGTCCTGTAAAACCCAAACTTCCGGTGTTAAGCTTTCTGTGTCGGGCACGCCCCTGTGTGCCCACTGAAATTCTCTCGGCCACCCCCTCCTTTCTAAGTGGCTGCGCACCTTCTGGGTGAAGCCAGCACTTCCTTGGCTGGCATTCTTAGGAGCCCCCTGAGCTGGCTGGAGTCTCAGTTGAAGTCTTGAATCTGAATTACCTTCATGCCTCACATGCTGAGCCCCTTTGCTTTCAGACTTTTGAGAGCCAGACATAAAAGTCCCCCCTGTGAGGAACCTAATCAACAAAACAAACAAACAAGCAAAATATAACCAAAGACACTGAAACTGAGAACAGGCTGACAGTGACCAGAGGGGAGAGGGGAGGGAATTTCAGGGGAGAAGGGGAAGGGTTTGCAGGAACAAGTATAAAGGACACATGGACAAAAACTAAGGGGGGTGTGGAAATGGGAGGGAGGTGGGGAGGGCTGGGATGGGAGTAAAAGCCAGAAAACTGTACTTGAACAATGATTAAAATAAATTAAAAAAGGTCCCCCCTGTGAGATAGGGGGTCTGGGTCCTCGATTGGAGGCAGAGGGGATGGACCCTGTAACTGGAAGTGTGGAGGAATCAGCTCGCCGCGGGGCGGCCCTTCAGCAGAGGAGACACAGGAGCCAGGTCGATCAATTCCAACTCCTCTCGCCCTGTCTTGTGTTGCTCAGACGTGGAGTTTCTCTTTGCCAGCTTTCCAGAGCAGTCTTGCATGGCGACTACACATGTTCTGGAGTTACCAGCTGCCTTCCTCGTTGCATAGTGTGTAGTGGGAGCTGCTGCGTTGCATGCGTTATTCAGTATCTTTCCTCACTTCCTTTCCCTCTCCCCCTGATCCTTTCCGCCCTGGGCCTGCACCTCCAAAATGAAACTGTGACACTCTCATTCTTGCCTTGGGTCCATCCTGACTGCTTCCCATCGGGCGTTGTCCATACTCTACTGTGGGGCAGCAGAAGCGCTCGCGCTTGCTCTCTCTGTTTTAAGAAGCTCTCTTGACCCATCTCTGTTAACCTACTCCTAGATTGTCCCATGCTTTTTTTTTCTTCTGCAAACCACCCTCTGAATGCTCATCACCAGCACACGCCTTGCTGCCATGTTGTGAGCGCTTTTACACTTCCACCGGAGCTGTGTGCTTCACACTTCCACCTGTGCTGTGTGCTTTCAAGAGTCGCATCGTGTTTTCTCCAATTTTGTCTACACGTTGTTCACTTATTACAACTATACAATGCAGTTAAATGTTACTTGAAGCAATATGTTATGGATGTGAAAATAATGAAGAGGGCTCTTTCCATGAAAATCTAGTGCTGGTTAAAAAGGAGCTAGAGTCAAACTGGGTGTGATAAGATCATCGTAAAAGTCATGGGGAAAGCTGTAGCATCCAGATGGGTCTGTGATCATGTGGCTTTCCAAATATGTTTAAGTTCTTGTTCTGCTTTAAAGATACCCAGGCTAACTACCAGAGTTGATATATTATTGGTGTGGTTTATGCAAGAGAGAGCACAGAGGATGCCAGCGCATGGTGGACCAATGACTACAGAAACGCCTTGGCCCTACACCAAAAGACCGGCAGCGCTAAAAGCTTTACAGTGATGGATGGATGACTTAGATGCAGGGAAAAGCCATGGGAGCCGGGCAGTGGGCCCCGGGGGGCACAAATTACCTGCTGATCAATCTGCTGCTTAAAAATTTACAGAGGAGTTCAGGTCACTTATCAATGGGGAAAATTTTATTAGGGAATAACTCTCCAAAAGAGTTGAAACTGTTCTAACGGACGTTTCTGGGAAATCAGAGGGCACAAGGTAAATAAGCAAGTACCACTGGAATACACAAAACCGGGGCGAAGATTCTCACGGCAACCCGTAGCAACGCCGGTATGATTCCAAACTCTGACCTTCTAGTACTGGCAAAAGAACAAGTCTCCATTTAAGATATCGAAATGGTTTGCTTTTACAAAATGGGTACTCTTCACAAAAATCAGCGTGGACAGACTCTGGGTTATTCTATAAATTGATTTTTTTCCCCCATGAATCTACACATTCTGTCAAGAAGCCGTTGAAGAAAAAAGACATCTGGAAGGCCTATGCTTTCTTTATTGACATTTTTCAAATTGTGAGCTTTGGCTCTTCGTGGGCCATGAAATAAATTGAGGGATTAGGGGAAAGGGTTTTTAAAAGTAAAATGAAGTAGAATAAAACAGAATAGAAAATGTCAGTGAGCACTGCGGGTTGTAAAGGTATTTCATGAAAATTTGGTGTATTGTACACATACATGTGTGAGTGTGTGGCATGTGTGTAGATGCCACATGAAATTTCTATGTGTTTCTGGCATAATTTTGAAGGTCTTTGGTCTCAAATAATGTGTCTTCCTGTTTTGGTTATGAAGAATGTAAAGAAAGTGATTTCAATAAATGCCAGATTTTTATAACAGAGTGCAACATTTTTGTTTCACGTTATGGGCCGAGGGGATATAAAATGTTTAAAAATTCCTGGTTTGGTGTTTACGAAATCTCAGGGAGAGAAATAAGGTGCCGGAGCTTGACAATGTTGGAAGACTTCTAGGCGACAAGAGAACAATTGAGGCTTAGTAACAGATCCCAGACCAGCTGGAGCTTCCAGTGATTTACAGAACGGTGATATATAGCAATGAAGTAATGATTCTTATTTATTGCAATACATACTCAGGGTCAGGGAAGGAGCCATTTAGGACAGGACAGAAACAGACAAACCAGAAGCGAAAAAGCTGGGAAAAGCTGTGATACGGAGTTGAGAGCCCCAGTGCCCTCATTCAGGGGCCAGAGTTACCCCGCGGGGAGCTCTGTCCTGTCTACTCGGTAGTCAACTCTCTTACGGCATGTGAAAAATGGGCATCTTTCAAAAACTGTGTTTCTTTTTTCGAACGACTTTCAAGTAATGGGTTCATTAAATTGATATTTACATTTTAAGTGGAAGCACCAAATGTGAGGTTTATGTGCAAACTTTCTGTAATTTTCTCCTTTCACTGACTTTCCATGTTTATGACCAATACTGGTCTTGGTGGCTTACTTAAGTGGACTTCCATGTCACGGCCCACCTTTTGCCTTTGTGTCTCCTTCTCACTTTCCTGGGAGGGCCTGGTGTGGGTGAGGGGGGCCGTTTTAGACCTCCTGGGTCGGACCCTAGCTCTTCTACCACCCACTGATGAGACCCTGGAGGTGCAAACCAGTCTCTCTGAGCCCGGGTTCTCCCACTGGAAGGAGGAGAGCGGGGTATCACCGGGCTTCATTGCATTACAATACGGGTAATGTATACAAAGACTTGAGCCTCACATAGGGTCAGGCACCCTGTAAACACCCAATCCAGGGTTGTTCCCTCCCCGTCCTTGCGATGTCTCCGATTTACTGTAAATGTAATCGGTATTGTCTTTATAATTTCAAATCATTTTTCCAGCGTAAGTTTCAGATTGCCTGGCAAGGGCTAAATATCATATTCAAGGCTCCCAGCTTCTTCAGGAGTTTTCTCAGAATAGTAACAGTTAAAAATAATAACATTAGCTTATATTTCTATGGCATTTTATAACTTTTAAATTTGATGTGAGTGATATAGAATAGGTCTCATTTTCCAGGTTCCGTAGTTTAGGATCACAAGCTCAGAGAGGTCATGGACTCACCCAAGGTCACCTAGCTCACGGAGGAGGAGGGAGGACTGACGCTGGCTGTCCTGACACCCAGTTCTGCTCCTTCCAACCGCTGCTGTCATGTGCCCGGACCTCTGTGCGCGCCAGCACCGCACCGCCTGGCGAAGCAGCCATCCCTACGAACTTGGAAACCCGGCCAACTTGGAGGCATCTCATTATCGCTTTTCGAAGCTTTACTCTGACTGCATTTTAAGTTGTATAAATTTTCTGGATCTAGATCTTGGATGAATGCTGGTTCTTGGCAAGTCCTGTATCTGGTTTGGGTGAAAATTTCCTCATACAGTGATTCAACCTGTATTAAAAGACCAGAGAAAAAGAAAAACCAAAAACCCTTTCATCGAAAGGGCATTCAGGGACTCTCCTGCTATTTGACTTAGAAAAGTAATGGCAATGACTCAGTAAGTTGATTATCTAATTTATTCAAGACCCAAGGACTTATGCTATCCTGACCTCTTGATTGGTCTCCATTCAGTTTCTCCATGAAGCCCCTTGCCTTTTTTAATCACAGCTGAAATAATTTATTAGACTTATTGTGATAGACGTGACAATTCTAGACATACATACATATATATATATATATATATATATAAAAGGATTTCAGTGGCTTGGAAATTTTCAACTTCAGTAATGTTTGGTGCCTTTGGCCTTGATATATATATATTTATTTTATTTATTTTTTAAAGTTTTACTTCTTTTATCAGCACTCTTTTTTTCTCAAGATTTTCTTTTTATTTTTAGAGAGAGGAAAGGAGGGAGGAAGAGAGGGCGAGAAATACCGATGTGAGAGAGAAACATCAATTGGTTCCTTCTCGCACACCCCGAATGGGGACCTGGCCCGAAACCCAGGCATGTGCCCTGTCTGGGAATCAAACCAGTGACCTTTTGGTCTGCAGGCTGGTGCTCAATCCACTGGGCCACAGCAGCAGCGCTTGATATATATTTTTAAATTCCATATAAATTTTCTACACTGTTGGCTGGGGTCAAATCATTCTGCATTTTTGCTGTGTTATTTACTTTTTCCAGCCTTCCTGGATTTAGAAAGCTTAATTTTATTTCTCCACTTTATCAGGCTCATATTCACTGTTAAAAGAATCCAAATCTCATCCAGAAACAACTCAGCGGCTCTTTCTAGAATTTATGGTTTTAGGAGAGCAGCAAACTGATTTAATAAAATAAAAGTTACTTTTTGAAAGTGTTTTTTCCATTGTCCATTTCTGTTCCATGCATACATTTCCCCCTCAAACTATTGCATGAATCCTGGCAGCCCTGGGTTCAAATCCCAGCTCCTATTTCATCTTGTGCATTTTTAGGACCCCAGAAGGACACATTTTTAGGAAAAAATTTTCCATGCCCTTCCCATGGTTTAGGGTGGCCTACATTCCTGACTCATGTTCTAGAATAATGGCTATGTTGGGGAGTGGTGAGGGAAAGTCAAGGTCAAGATAAACATTGGCAGGAAGGAGGGGGAGGACTTGGAAAAGATTATTTCTCTCAACGGCACGTGACCATGTTATACAAAGATGCTAATGAGCAGAGAAGTAGTTAGGGCATAAGGTTAAAGGCCTTGATTTTCTGAAATAAAACTCCCCCAATCTTAAGGACTTAGGGAGTTTAGGGACTGTAAACCATTCAGCGTTCCCTTATCTCCAGCTGTAACTTATTAACACCTGTCTGGAAAATGCACGAAGCAGTCTTTGCTGGTAGATGAGCTATTTAGGAATTTCCCTGCAGTGAAGGTATTAGGTACTCGTGTTGCACAGGCATCGCTGTGGCACACCAAGGCCCTGCGTGTACAACAGGAGTACCTAATATACATATCTGGGGCATTCCATTCCATAGAGTTCATTCCTCAGAAGGTGGAAATGAGGAGTCTCTTTCCCAGGTGACTTGTAGCCTGATAACTTCACACAAGCAAGACTATATCCATAGACTGCCTGTCAGAATCGAGGGATACCACCAAGGTGGGGTTCCAAAGAATCCATGCTGTGGGTGCGGATGGCCCAGGTGCACCCCCGATCCGGGGTTGTAGGGGCAGTGGTCCTGGGGGCGTCAAGGGCTGAGGGTCAGTGATACCGATGACAGAGCTCTCTGCAGGTCGACAGCTGCATGGGTTCACAAAGTGACTGGGGACTGTACCTGGTGGTGTCGCCTTCACACTTGGTTTGCCCGTTCATAAGAACGGAGCTGCTAACACCAACCTGGTGGAATTGCTGTGAGGAGGAAATGATAACGCAGGTGGAAGCCCCTAGCACTGGGTGTCAGCAGTTACGCTCACGTCGGTTTCCTTTCTTCCTTCCCCAAGTCCGTTTCATTTCCCCCTCCTGCCCTAGTTGGCGCACGAATTCAAGGGCCCCGAGTGAGCTGACTCAACAAGATTCCACCAGATGTAAGTCCCCATTTCTATGGCAACACAAGGGGGGGCACTATACCCACCTAAGGGGTGGAGAGAAAAGGGCAGGGGAGGGGGCTGCTCGGCAGAGGGAGTTGCAAGAGCAAAGGATTGGGCTCCAACCCATTTGGCTGTGAAAAGTAAGAGAAATGGGAATGCAGTCGGTTGGCCTGGAGGGCTTGGGGCAGGCTTGCATTTCTGCTCTTGCAGTCTGTACTGATATCTCGAAACAAAATCATCGACATGGAGAATTGTTTACAATGTACTACGAAGTGATAAGAGCAGATTACAGGGCAGTAACTGCAATATGAAACCATTTTTGTATAACATGTATGTGTATATGCATGCATGCATATATGTATGTGTATATTGTGTATGTATAGGCTCTGTATGGATATATGTGTAATACACAGACACATAAAAATACTAAAGAAGTTACATCAATTTTATTGATACTTAATTCTAGGTTGTGAGATCATAGGGTATAGATATATACGTATATATTTTTAAATCTTTCTAGTTACCTATATTTTCTTAAAGGATTTTTTCTTAAATGACTATTATTGGTAAAATAAAAATAAAAGTTGAAAAAGAGAAAGACTGTCACCAAAGTCTTCAAACACATGCGAATTTATTTCACCAATTATCTACTGTTGGGTCGTCAGTAGTTTCCAGTTTTTCTCTGTTATTGAAAGTGCTGACGTTCATAGAGTAGAATGTTGTTTGTTTACTTGTTTTTTCTTAGCTGTCTTTGATTACTTGAGTGGCTCAGTTCAGCTATTTCCAATTTTGTATTTGTCTTTCCTTTTAAATATATTTTTAAGGAAGGAAATTTTTTTTACATGCCCTCCTTTCTACCTCTTTTAAAGTGTCCTTGAATTTCCAGAACGAATTAGGCTCTCGGGTAACCTGGAACTCTGATTTTTCTGGTATTCAGAAATTGAGATCATACATGGCGAATTGCAAGTAGAACGCCAGTGTTGCAAAGTTCTCTGTCCATCCTTAGGAAAAAAGAACTCTGAACACCAACACTGCAGGCGAAATGCCCAAACTGAATCGGCTTTTAAAAATATCAGACATTTCCCATTTTCTCCTTGATTATCAAAAGCCAACCAAACCAAACCGGAAAGAATATTTCTTTACTACACATTCATTGTGCCAACACATTCCTTTATATTAAAAATGAAAAGGCCTTAAAATACCCTCACAGATAGCAAAGCCTTAGAGAGCAAGTTTACATGCAGGGCTGGAGATATTCATTAAAATTGTAATTAGACTCACGATTAAATTCATTCACAGTAGAAACTTTGCTTGTAAGTGTTGCTACAGGAAGAAACCTCCGGTCTGAAAATTAGTTCAGCAGTCTGAGTGATTTTAATTATGCAGAGTTGATTATCGCCAGAGAAGGAAACCTTTATTGCGGCAACAGAATGAAGCTCTTCCCCCACCCCCCACCCCCTTTTTTTGGTTCCTGAGCTAATATGAGGCACGTATTTTGATAACCAAATATCTGTGTAGGCACAGAAAATGTGAGAAAACGTGCCCAGCAGGAGAGCAGAAGTTGTTAAACGGTCGCCCGTTGGATAAGCCACACAAGGCAGTGCCCTGTGTCTATTTTCCGTTGCAGGTGGACCTCATCGTGTGGTTAAGAGAAAGGCAAAGGGACACAGGTGGCATTTATTTAATATCTACTATGTGCTGTCCTCGGTGACAGGCAGTTGTTTTTCTCAGGTTCCCCTTTGTGTTACTCTTTCCATTTTATTGATAAAGAAATGAGCAATCAGGGGATGTGAGGCGACCCTCTGGGTTGCTCGGAATGGCCCCAAGCGTGCCTCGTTTCCTTGTCATTAGGAAGAACTCCAAAGGGGACTCTCAGAATTGCTCTTCCTCCCCCGAGTGTGCACTGTCACATGCTGTGCGTTCCCTTTCATGCCGTCACACAGGGTTTTGGAGGATGTTCGCACCCAGCCCTGCCCTGGACCACAGAGTCCAGGTGAGGCTGAGGGAAAGGCTCTGTAGATCTGACTGCACTCCCGCTGCGGTCCAAGCTCAGGCTGCAGTGCTGTTGAGTGTCAGGGGTCCACGGGGCTGCGTGGAGGTCAGAAAATCTGGTTTCTGCTCCGAGATGACCCACCTGTTAACTGTGTGATTTGGGGGAAAGCCGCTTTGTCTGTCTGGGGTTTCTTTTCTCATCTGTAAACTGAGGAGGACGTGGACTTGAGGGTGTTGGGGGGTCTCTCAGCAGCAGTAGTTTGGGGTTCCCTGACGGTGTCGTTGGGCTTTTGAAGCAACCAAGGAGGGGGGCAGTGTCTCCTTGGAGCTCTCCTGCTCCCTCTCTCCAGAGTTCAAAGCCATGCTGACAGCTCAGTTTTGAGAGTGGTTATGACAAATGTCAAACAGTAGAGAGGAGAGTTTTATGAACCATCGTGTACCCATCATACAGATGTAACATTTGTTTACACTTTTTATGTGCATGTCATTGTGCTGAAATTTAAAGCGAATTATACATATAATGACCTGTCACTCCTAAATACTTCGGCATACATCTCTAAGGAGTAAAGGCCACTTCCTACTAAAAGTCATACAATTTTTTGTATTTTTTTATCTAATATAATTAATAATTTCTTCAAATCATCAAATAACCACCATGTTCAAACTTCTCCACTTGCCTTTAAAATATCGTAACTGCTATTTAAAGCAGGATCCCATCAGTGTTCATACATTGGTTGTTATGTCTCTTAAGTCTCTTTTTATCTCATGGAGTCACCCTCTATTTTTATGACTTTCACTTGTTGAAAACTTTTGAGCCAATTGGTACTAATTGTCCTGCCAAGAGTCTCTCTCTGTGAATTGTCCGATCGCTTCTCCATGGTGGTGGTTTTCTTGTTCTATTCTAACTCCTGCATGAGCTGAAAATCAGATCTGCTCGTTGGAGTAAATCCAAGTGAATGTTATGGCAAGAATACTTCATGGTTGATGCCGTGTCCTTCGCATTCAGCCACGCAGGAGGCAAGGAAGCTGGCGGCAGGTTGGCCCACCCTAGTAAATTAGGCTCACCTTGCGACAGCCACGTAGGCTGTGGGTGAGACTTTGCCATCAGGTTGATAGCCCATTTACACGTAAGGGTCTTAGTATCCTTGATAATCCCTGACTTAATCAATTACTTCACTACTAGCTGAGAAATGATTTTGTTATTTTATACATCCTTCTCTATGTGTCCGTTGACACTTCTATAAAGAGAACTTTCTGAAGGCTCGTCTTGACAAAGGCGTGGTCTAGGTCCCCAAGGTTGGGCTCCTTGGCTGCTGACATTTAGTCTCATACCAGGTGTTCCCTTAATCAGCCTTAAATTAGATTTGAGAAGGGCACTCCTCAGCATTGCCAGATGCAGAATTTCCTTTTCAGTAAGCCATGGCTTCTGAGGAAAACAAAGGCAAGCCTAGCTCATAAAATTTACAAGATTTCCTTTTTCTCTTGAAAGCCAAGGACTCTCACTAGGAAACAGGCAGTGTGCTGCCTCTAGAATATCGTGAAAGTGTACAGTTTTCTACAAGGCTTACACAGATGAGGAAGAGTCATCTTTCCCCCGAACACCTTCCTTCCCCAAGATGAACCTTTATTTAAAAAGCTTTTATTTATTTTTAGAGAGAGGGAAGGGAGGGAGAAAGAGGGGGAGAGAAACATCAATGTGTAGTTGCTTCTCGTGCACCCCCACTAGGGACCTGGTCTGCAACCCAGGCATGTGCCCTGACTGGGAATTGAACCTGTGACTTTGGTTCACAGGCTGGTGCTCAGTCCACTGAGCCACACCAGCCAGGGCCCTGAGGTGAACCTGTAACTTCTGACATATCAACTGCAGGTGTGTCAGCAACATTCTTAGATCCACTTGTTGCTGTCGAGTTTGCTGTCAGCTGGGAGGTGCCTCCTGGTCTTCTCCTTGTGTATCATAGCATCTTGCTATACTCTGCCTAAAAGTTCCAAAAGATGTGAAAATACAGACAACCAGGGCTTGAGTCTCTGGTCCACCATGATATGAATTCCAACATTTTAGAGCTTCTGCATAACAACTAGGAAAGAAAATTAAAAAAATAAAACCCTCTACAGCCATGCATAAGCAGGAGATCGATTCAGTGGATTGTTCCACTTAATTGATCCCATGCGAGTAAGAAATCAGTCAGAGCACTTATTCCTAGCGTATCTGGACTTTAGGCCTCTGGATTTTAAAGGGAAAGCCTACATTAAACCTGGAGATGTAACTTGACCATCAGAAGTAGAATGAGAAGTCTTCTACTTTGATAAAACCAAAGCTTTTTTGCACAGGGGCCACACAAACGGGGTTTGGTAAGCTCTCCGAAATGGTGTAACTTGGAGTTAGATTTGGGGCTTTCATTGCAACTCCAACCTTTACCAGCCGGTCAATTTAGTCACCTTTCTAAAGCTCGGTTCTCTCATTTGTTCCGTGAACACAAGCTGGCATCCGGAGATGCGTATGTGTATCTGATGGATTCGTGAGCCTGTCCTGCTGGGACTCACCTGGCATGAGTGATTCTGGCCCAAGGAGAATGAGAGCAGAGGTTTTCACGGGTGCCTGAGTGTGGAGAGGGAAAGTGAGGCTTCTCTGGAGTCTGTTTCGGGGGATGGCTGTTATCTGTGTCTAATCTGGATGTGGGGTGGCCAGAACCTGAAGGGGATGCTTCATCATGGCCTTGAAGGCTAAGCCTTTGGTGCCCAGGAGTCAAAGAGAGACACAGAGTGGGTGGACCTCCATGGACCTGCCCCATACTTCTGCTTGGAGCTCAAAACAACCATGGTGTTGTGAGGGCACCAAAAACAAGGCCTGTTTTGGCAATTTAAGAGCTGATAATTTTGGGTGGTCCCACGGAGTGAAATGCTTGGCAGGAAAACCAGTTTTCTTGCTAAGGGAGCCAGTAGGAAGGGGCTGAGGTGAGATGCCAGCTTCAAGGGTTTTCATGGGTAACAGGCCTCAGGGAGTCCCCAGAGCTTGAGGAGGGTGGCTGTGAGCTTAGATGGAACCCAGGAAACCTGGAGATCCCACAGAAAGGGCGTGGGGGGTGCAGGGTTCATGTTGTAAGTGTTAATGTTGGGTTGAGCTTATTTGCTTTTCCAGACTTGTATGGTGATCTTGCTAGGGATAGATTTTCAGGAGCTTGGTGGAGTGCAAAAAGTTGCCTTGGGCATTAAATAAAGGAGAGTGTCTAACACAGTATGCGGCACAAAGAGCAGTTCAACAATTGAAGGTCCCGCATGTTTTGTTTTTATCCCCATCTCCATGGAGATATATGAGGTCTTTTCTGAGGTCCAAGTGTTTGGGTAAGTGTTACCATTGTTATGTTCATTGGCTTATTTATTTTGCTGAGTTTTCTAAACAAGAATGCATTCTCTTATTGCCCTTTGATTTCTTTCCACTGTTCCTAGAAACAATGGCAATAATAACTAAACATGGGTGGCCTTCCATTAAAGTCCCACAACTGCAAATGGAACTGGTAAAAAAAAATGTGTTTAAATTAAAGCAATAAATGCACTCTGCATTCTTGCTAATGTGCAGAGAGCCAACCTGCATGACTTTTTCTCCTAGTCATGCAAGAGGCAAAGGAAATGGAGAAACACTATGCTGTCTTTGTCACGCTGTTGACAAAAGGCTCAGAGAAAAAAACGTAGCACACCTTTGTTGAAAATAAACATGAAAGAGCCCTTAAGACATGCGAAGCAAGGTCTATAATTCGGCAAATATTTTAGCCTGAATAAATCACATCTGTTATTTCCTTAGTGCCAAAGAAAGGCTAGCCTGTTCCTGGAATGGGACGATTCTTCTTACCTATGCTTCCCAAAGGGCCTTGATGATGTCAGGAAGCAGTGCCCTCTGTGCTGTGGCCAGCCAGAAATTGTCCAGTGAATGCTCATTATGGGAAAGGGTAATTTCTTACGGATCCGAGTTCGGTCATTTGGCTCGAATGAGCCAGTGAAAGAACATTGCAAATACAGCTTCTAAATTATAGTGAGAAATCTCTGATTTAGAAAATCTCACGCCTCCTTCCCACCCTAGGTGAACTTCTGCTGTCCTTTATTTATTTACTTCTTTAATCCTAACCTAAGGATGTGTTTACTGATTTGAGAGAGAGAGAGAGAGAGAGATCCATCAGTTGCCTCCCATACACACCCTGACCAAGGATTGAACCCACAACCTATGTGCCCTGATTGAAAATTAAACCCGCAACCTCTTTATCGGTGCATGGGGTGATGCTTCAGCCAGCCGAGCCACTCAGCCAGGGTACCCTGCTGCCCTTTACATGCAAAGCCCATCTCTTCCCACCATCTCCACTGGGGTTTGCCACCCTTTTGCTACAATGCCTCTGCACTCGTATTTACTTCTGTTAGGGCACCTGTCGTGGGTTGATAGATTTTTGTTTTCATGCCCATACCCCTCACTGGAGAATCATTTCTCTGAGAAGAGGGTCTCATTTTTCTATCACTTTTCCCCATAACCATACTTAGTTCCTACCTGCAGAGTCATGTTAGATAATCATCCGCTGAAGCAGTTCATGGAATCTCAGGTTTGGAAGGGAACTCCTTGGTCTTTCTAGGAAACACAGAAGAGCAGCGCAGATAACTTCTGAGCCACGTCTTCCTCTCATTCAGTGGAGGGAGCCGTTGGGCTGGATCAGGACCACACAGTGGGCCACGAGCAAGCAGGGGCCAGAATCCAGAAGTCCTGTACCGGTCCCAGGACATATTGTTCTGAGGAACTCTTGAATGTAACACTTGCTTTGAGAAAAAAAAAAAATGGGTTGCATCTTCCAGTTAGCTGGCCAGGTTTCTTCATTGTAAGGCTTTCTTGTGATGTTCCCAGACTGAGATATGGCGTGCAGCATTTCCCAAACGTATTTCCCATGGACCCCTTTCCTCATGTATCATCCCCCTGAACTAGTGTTCCCCCAAACACACTTTGGAACCACAGCTGTAGTAGCCGTAATAAAATGACCCTCTCCCAAATGTTTAAGTTATAATCCCCAGAAACTATCATATGTTATGTTACGGAACAAAGGGAGGAGGGATTGAAGTATTAGATGGAATTAAATTTGCTAATCCGCTGACCTTAAAATAGGGAGAATATTTTGGAGTATCTGGATGAACCTAACATAATCAGGTCCTTAAAAGTGGTAGAGGGATGCAGAAGAGGAGGCCAAAGTGATGAGTGTGGGAAGAAGGACTTCCCCTGCCAGCCCTGGCTTTGAAGATGGGGAGGGGCCCCGAGCCAAGGAACACAGGTGGCTTTAGAAGCTGAAGGGGGAGTGGGAATGGATTATCTCTCAGAGCCTTGACAAAGAAAATGTATCCTTGCTGCTATCTTGGCTTTAGTTCAGTGAGAACCGTGTCAGACTTCTGACCCTTAGAACTACAAGGTCATAATACATTGATGTTGTTGCAAGACACTAAGTTGTGGTAATTTGTTATAGCAGCGATAGAATTTTTTAATTTTATGTTTCAATTAGAGTTCACAAATAGAAAATTGATACCATGGTTCTAATGCCACAAACTGCATGTTTACAGTCCTCACACTTAAGCCTAGGAATTATTTACGTTCATGATTATATTATTTGTACTCATGTCTCTACGGTGAAGTGAAGTGATCCTCCTACTTGGCTGTATATTGGTCCCTAAAAGACATATTGTCTTGCATTTCTGTAACTTTTGCTGAATGTCATTCTTTAGGACAAGTCACTGGGTCCAGCCCAGGCTCTAAGAGAGGAGATTACATAGGATATGAATGTCGGGAGACGGGGACCATTGGGAGCCATTGTGGAAGCTGCCTACCATAGACAGGAGGGGATTGGTGAATTTCTTTTCTGATGTTTGTATTTCTTCTGTAACCAACAAGTGTGACAGCCTCTTGAAGCTCTAACACGGGTAGGGTGACCATATACTTTATCATCCAAACCCGAATTCTTCTGAGATGATGAAATGGGAGGGGTACTATGAAAACTAGGTCCAGAGAGTAAACCAGACGGTCCCTGGAAACACGGATGTGTGGTCCACCAGCCAAAGGTCCTGTTTCTTCCTGGGTATTGTCCTCTCAGCCACTAGCATAATGTGAACATATAACTGGTATTTAATATATACCTGCTTATGGAATTGCAAAGTGATTCCCAGATACATAACTATGCTTGGGCCACTAGGTGTAGCGTTCTCAAGCATTTTTCATCACAATCTAACTAGGGAGGCTAAGAAACCCTCCTACTACATCCAATCCTATTTTTCCGTCACAAAATAAATCTATGACAACACAGATTTTACTGTTGGAATAAATTCCAGCAGAAGGGGGAGCTGAATTACAGAGTCATTGGCTTTAGCATTCGATTTCGTAAATGCAAGGCCATGTGGGGTGTGGGGAAGAGCTAGTGGGTCTCCGGCGTCTGAGACCCCTGGGCTCTGACCCTAACTCTGAGACTCAGGAGGCGCATGGAAATGTGGGCGAATAAACAGACCCTTCTAAACCTCAGCTTATTTCATAAATGGCACTTGATTGAATGGAACAACATATATAAAGCACTTAGTACATTTATTCCACACGTCAACAAATATTTGAGCATTTTCATGTGCCCATACATAGTTCCCAAACACTAGAGTCCTAGAGTAATCTTTTTATCTTTCAGTGTTATTGAGATATAATTGGCACATGTCACTGTGTAAGTTTAAGGTATACATAGCTTACATATTGTGAGAAAGGATTACCACAATAAGGTTAGTAATATCCATCACTGAATATCGATTAACAAATAATTTTTTCCTTGTGACGAGAAACTCTAGGAATTGCTCTCAGCAGCTGTCACATACACTGCATGGCGGTGTTAACCGTCGCCGTCAGGCTGTGCGTCAGGTCCCCAGGGCTTATTTTTCTTACAGCCGGAAGTTTGTGTTATTTTGACCACATCCCCCCGATTTCCACACCCATCCTAGAATGTTTCGGATAGATACGTGTATTGCTGTAGAATCTGGAATCACCAAAATCCTCAACACACTACATTAAAATCCCTAAACATACAGTAATTTATTATCTTAACAGTCAATGACAACAGCAACAGAAAGCCATAACCAATTTAGGACGTGGCCGATACCCCATGGGTGAAGATGATTTGTCCTTCCAAATTACAGAAATTCCAAGTATTTACATAGGTTCTTTCTCTGAAAGGACTTATAAATTTTGTATCCAGAGGGCATGATAAAATAAAAAATTCAAGTTTTCAGTAAAAACATTGCCATTTCAAGTTAAAAAACACATATTTATAACCCTTAAATAATACATAGTTACTAACAATTAGTTCCTCATTATACACAAAAATGGAATTTTATACAATTTGACCTCAGAGTTAAACTTGAATTTCAGATAAACGATGGACTTTTTAAAGTATAAGTATGTCCTGTGCAATATTTGGGACAGACTTATGCTGAAAATTAGTGTTTTTCTAAAATTTAAACTGGATGACCTACTTTCTTAAATTTTAGTTTTAATTGTGGTAAAAAAAAACACATAACATAAAATTTACCATCTTAACCATTTTAAGTGTATAATGCAGTAAAGAATATTCATGTTTTTGTACAACCAATCTCCAGAATTTTTCATCTTGCACAAATGAAGTTATATACTCATTACACAAAAAATTTCTATTTTCTCCTCCCTTAGCCTCTGGGAACCACCATTCTGCTTCTCTTTTGCATTAATACTTAACAGAAATGTGGACTACAGGGTTTTTTCTTGTAGTATCTTTGTCTAGTTTTGGGATCAGAGAAATGCTTCCTTCATAGAGTGAGTGTGGAAGCATTCCCTTCTCTTCATTTTGGGGAAGCTTGAGGAATATTGGAGCTAATTCTTCAAATGTTTGGTAGAATTCATCAGGGAAGCCATGTGGGGCTGGGTTTTTCTTTGTTGGGAGGTATTTGGTTACTAATTCGGTGTCCTTACTAGTTACAAGTCTGTTCAGATGTTCCATTTCTAGGACTTGGTCTCTTTCATTGAGGTTATCATAGTTGTTGGTATACATTTCTTCCTGGTATTCTCTTATAATCCTTTTTATTTCTGTAAAATTGGTTGAAAGTTCTCCTCTTTCATTTCTGATTTGAGTCTTCTCTCTTTTTTCCTTAGTTGATCTAGCTAAAGACTTGCCAATCTTGTTCATCTCTTCAAAGAATGAGCTATTAGTTTTGTTGGTTTTTCTCTATTGTCTTTCTATTCTGTGTTCCACTGCTTTCTTCTCTAACCTTTATCTTTTTCCTTCTGCTAGCTTTGGGTGCAGTTTGTTCTTCTTTTTCTATTCCTGAGATCTGCCTTCTATTTTAATGGGCACATTTATACCTATAAATTTCCCTCCTGGCACTGCTTTGTCATGTATTTTTATTTGCTAAATATGGAACTCTCCCTATAAAATATGTGACTTGTGTCTTCTGTGGAGCCCCTCTCATGCCCTCTCCTTTTCTCACTCTGGTGAAACCAGCTGCCAAGCGGTGAGCTGTCCTCTCGAGGCCAAACAAGGACTAAGGGAGGTCTCAGCCCAGCAGCTAAGGAGGAACTGGCTCCTGTCAACAACTACTTGCATGTGAATGGACTCCCAGGGGAGTTTTAAGATGCCTGTAGACCTGGCCCACACCTTGATTGCAGCCTTGTAAGAGATGAGGGCCAGAGGACCCTGCTGACCTGTGGCTAAATTCCTGACCCACAGAAATTATAAGATAATAGAGTTTGTTGCTTTAAGCCACTACATAGGGGGATAATTTGTTACGCAGCAATAGGTAACTGACATGGTCTCTTGCCATTTACCTTAGCTGTACCAGTATACTCTCCATGGCTTCACTTCTGTACATATTTTTCACAATCTTGAGAAATGTACTTTGGGCATATATTTGATATTTGGGCTTTACAGGGACATAAATGATAGACTCTGTCATAAAATTAGGTCATTCTGAGTGGGCATTTTATTGGTAATAAAACAAATACATTTATAAGAATTTTATTGGAACTTTTATAAAGGGCACTTCTGAGAGATTCAGCAAGCATATTTATGGTGACTGTTTAGTGTGATCTTTTCAATTTGGCAAACATAATAAAAGTATATCATTCTTAAATTCTTGTATATATTGATTAAACTAATTATGATATAGTAATTACTGGAAAACTCTGTACTCATTCAAGATGAGGGCCCACAAATCTACTTAAAGACATGGAGATTTGTTTACAGTAAAATGTTAAATAAAAGTGTAGATTGATGGCAAATTTTTGCTATTATAAACAGTGCTGTCATGAACATCTTTGTAGAAAAATCTTTCCACACACCCATGATTGTATTGGTCTTGGCTCTGCAGAGACACAGAACCAACGTAAGATGTATGGGTATATTTATTGTGAGGAATTTGCTCGAGTGATTGTGGAGGCTGAGAAGTCCAGGACCTGCGGGTAGCAAGCTACAGGCCTGGGAGAGCGAATGATCCAGTCCCAGGAGTCTCAGCCCGAGTGTCAGTCTGAAGGCAGGAGAACGCCAATGTCCCAGCTGAAAAGGCAGGTAGAGGGAAGAATTTTCTCGCTTAGCCTTTTATTCTATTCAGTGTTCAGTGGATTGAGTGAGGGTCATCCCCCATAGGGGAGGGCAATCTGCCTTACTTAGTCTACTAATTCGAATGCTAATCTCATCTAGAAGCATCCCCACAGACACACTCAGAAATAACGTTTAACCAAATACCTGGCCGCCCTGTGACCCAGTCAAATGGACACAAAAAAATGAAGCCTTGACCATCATTATTCACTTGGAATGAGTTTCTGGAAGTAAAATTTTGAGGTCCAGGGTATGCCATTTTTTAAGTGTTGTGTCTTGGTTTAATCCATTTCTGATCTTTCAGGGTGACCCTGATAAGGGAGCTCATCCTCATCTCCCGTGCCAGCTCGAGCCTCGACACCCCGCTCATGCCAGTCTCTTAGGGGGGGCCCTGGAGCCTCTTGCCTCCAACTTCCCACTCGCTTCTCTAATGCAGTGGTTTCCTGGCTAAGTCTCCAGCGTCCTACTTCTCTGTTAAATCTGTTGCTAGGTGATACTTAAAAAAAAACACACCACATTATATTATTGACAGTTTCTGCCTAACATATACGTTTAGCACACACTATTCTTTGGTTAAAAATCTACCAGCTTTCACTTGAGTGTGTATGAAATATAACTGTTTATATTCCGAGGGAAACCAACCTGTCTTTATTGTAACTTAATTACCGTGGAGTCCCCTGTGTGATCTCAGAGCTGCATAAATTAATAATGCTGTAATTGTGGAGTTCACAGACCCGGGATCCTCACTGCCCTTCTCTAGAGAACCAGCCTAGCAAGCAGACTCTGCATTAACATACATTCTCCGAGTGGACTTTCTTTTTTTCCTCCCTGAAGCATTTCCACACCTTCCCCTCCCCCCTTTTTTATGTCCCCTTTCCTCTCCTTGGAAACAGTCTGTGGCATTCTTACAGCTACTGTTTCTCCTCTAGGTGGCTGTTGAAATATCCCCCTAATATTTCTCCATTATAATGTGGGCCATCAATAGCGCAGTGCCTGGTTGGCCTGCCTTTCCAGGACAAAGTAGAGAGCTATTCCATTACTCTGGCGTCCATCAGGACAATAAGCCACAAATCTTTTTCAGTGCGGCTTCTGATGACGTGGCCGTCTGTGAGCTGGAAGGCAGGGAGAGGAGGCCGGAATGTTTCCCCAGAGTGGAGAGAAACCACACGTGTGCATTCGGGTTCCTTCTGCGCTCGCTCTTCCCAATGAGTCACCACGTACTTTTGGACTGGACGCCGGGATTGGGAGGGCGGGAAGTTTTGCCTGGTGAAAGATTCAGTCGGAGATTGCACAGGTCCGCTGGGGGCAAAACCTCAATATGTGCTTAATGTTTTTTGGAGGGTTTGCTAATGATTGGTGGGGGCCCGCTTCTTATTTACTACTTGCTTTTCTTAATAAGGAAAGAGAGACTGTGTTTGGTGTGCAGCTTGCTGATAAATGGACTTGGAGCAATGACTGGCGAGTCTGTGGATTTTGCACCCTGTGCTGCTGAGGGGGGAAATCTGAAACTCCGTGGAGAAATTCGCAGCCTTTGAAGCCTTACCCCGTGGCCTTCAAGCTTTATGCTAATATCAGCTAAACATGTGAGGCGTTAGTGTTAGAAGAATTTCGAACACTTCTTACCCACTAGGAGCATCAAAATACATTCCAGATGGATTAAAGAGTTATTTATTTAAAAATCTTAACTGTTAGACAACCTGGAAGAAAATCAATGTGGATATCTACCAGGCCTCCAGAGGGAGGGTTTTCTAAGCTTGGAATTGATGGAATAAGTCACAGAGGATGCGATTGATAGATCTGACTACATAAAAATTTAAAACTTCTGTATGTCAAAAAATATCACCAAGATTAAGAAGTAACAAACAAAAGTAGAGATAATGTAGGAACTGCAAGAAAGGGTAACTCGTTTTAATAAAGATGACACTCATGCAAATTCTATAATAGAGATACCAGCATCCCAGCAAAGAAACTGAGAAAAGACGTAAATAGCCAAACAACAAATATGAAATATACTGGGAAGTAACTGGGGACAGTTTTTTTAAAACTTTCCTAAGTAACCAAATAGATGTAAATAAAAACAATAGTGGGAGTTATTTTTCCCTTTTCAAAATTTCCGCATCAAATTATCCGATATTTAAAGTGAAATACTATCTAGTGTGGGCGAGGTATAGTAAAATAATCACTCTCATTCATTGATTCGAAGAGAGTTAACAGGTAGTAACATCCATGTCAAAAATAAAATTCCTTAAAATAAATTCTGTTGAAATGTTTGGAAGGTTGGTTCTGTATGACAGGGCTTTAGAGTGGTTTAAAAATATTCTAAGTAAAAGTTTTTCTTTCCATTATTTTTCTAGTTTTTCTAAATCCCCTGTGATAATCATATGTTGCTTTTGCTTTTAATCTGAAATAATTCCCAAGTGTCACCAGCCTCAGCTGTGTGGTGTCATGGAGTCCTCAGCCAGCATTTTCCTCCTGCAAATGCCATTGTAATGCAATTATACCATTTTCTCATGCTTGTTCTTTCTCAGAATCCCTGCCCTGGACCTCTCTGCACACAGAACCATAACCCCCTTCCCTGCCACCAGGGTGTCAGTCGTTTTGACAAATTTAAGTCTTTTTTTCCCTATGGTTTTCACCAATACCCTCTCCTTCAAATTTCAGTGTTTCCCCCCCAAATCTTTTTTTAACTCCGGCATCTTTCTCTTATGTTTCGAATGTTTACTATTCATGTTATTCTCACCGAGCCTCAGTTCCCTCATCTATTAAGTATGCACAAGAACAATGATTATTACACAGGGTTATTGTGAGGATTTACTTAAATCAGAAAATGTAAGTAGAAGTCCTTTGCAAGCCTAGAAGCTCTATGCCAAAATCATTGTTATTCTGAGTACTGTTGTTTACCCATCTATATTTGACTCTCAGAATTTGTGGTCCCAAAGGCAGCTGAATATTTTCTATCCAGGCACCTGATGAACTATCTCATTTACATACCCAGCCACCATTGGGAGGAGGGCAGCTGGCCTTTGTCCTTGTTTGGGATGCCTAGCGAGAAGACCGTTGTTAGAAATGCGCAAGAGATAGAGGCGGGAGGAGCCAGATGATCTGATCCAAGTGCCTTTATCTGATGCTGTGCTTAAAGGCGGGATGAGGCTGGACCCACTGCAGCCCCATGAGGAGGCAGGAATGGGGTTTTTAAAAGAAAAGGCATGGAGTTTGTATGTGGGGGGGTTAGTCTCTTGCTTTTCTGGGTGGGTGCCTCTGGGTTTCAGGATGTGAGCCAGGACAATTGGTTAGGTAAAGGGCTGGGCTATTCCCAGGTACAGGAGGGTCAGTCTGACCACTGGCCATTATGGCTGGCACCAGATGTCTATTGTTCGAGGTGGGAGAGAGTTTCGATTAAGCCGAGGGCTATCAAGTGAGTTGGGATAACTGAGTCATGGGCGGTCCAGAGGGTTGGCCTGACTGGGTCATGAGCAGTCTCGAGGGTTGGGGAAGTGGCCTGACCTTTTTAGCTGTGGAGCTCTGCGGAGAGTGTGTGGAACGCTCTGTGACCTGGAGTCACTCCTGCGGGTGAGGTTGGAGAGGCAGATGGCACAGGACATCCCACAGGACAGGGACACATGTAGCGGGGAAGAATGATGATTCTTATGCTTTAGGGGTGGAGGTTGGAGAGCTCTGCCTTTGCTTCTCAGTTTCCTTATTTGTCCTGGGTCACAATGACCTTGATGCAGACGGTCGGTTCATCTTTTCAAGGAGTAATAGATTGGTGAGTTGCTCAGTGCTGAGTGCCCAGCATGGTTCACCAGGCATTCCCTAGCGCCAACAGCTCTGTCAGGTGCTAAGGACAGAGGTCAGTAAGGCAGGCCCTGCCCTTCAGGGAACCTGTAAACAGATGGTTACTGTCACTGTGGCTCATGCTACAATGTGCACAAGGTTAAGTGTACAAAGAATTAGTTGCCAAGTCTGTCCAGGACACAGTGTGGGACAGGGAAAGGGACAGCACTATAGAGGAAGAAACCTTTGGAATGGGCTTTGAAAGTGCAGAGCATATTTCTAGATGGAGAGGTGAGTTAGAGTTGTTCCATGCAGTGGAGAAAGTTTATGCAAAGCCACAGTAGGGTGCAATATTATAGCACAAAGCAATGGTGAACAAGGGGCGTATCCAGAATACAGTGTAGTAGAGCGAGAGGGTGTGAGGTAGTAGAGGGTGAGAGTGGTGAGGGCTTGGCCGCGGGGGCTGTTTATTTTAATAAGAAAATATAAATCCACAGTCTGTGATCCAGTTTCCATGGGGACAGATTAGCTTCTGGAGGTAGAATTTTCCAGATTTTAGGTACTATTTAGATTGCAGGTATTTGCAGGTTTTTACTGTATATATCACATATCTCCCCAGTGGGGCCAGGAGCAGCACCCTGTAATAATCCCATTAGTGTTTCCGATGCTGAATACTTACAACCAAGAAAGAAAAAACATAAAGTTAGTTTAAGTTAGTTTAGATCAAATTTTGCTGGCAAATCTGTAAGAAGAAACTGGACTCCAGAGACTATTAAATTTTGAAATAAAGGGTAAGAAATTGTGTGTAAGAAGTGTAGTAGGTTTTTTTCCCCCTTTTTAAATACTGAAGGCAATAGGTGGTTATAGAAAACTCTGTACAGGGAAATAATACAATCTTAATTGCGTGGTAGAACAATTTATGTGAAGTTTTTGCGGAGGGTGACTTAGAGGAGCCTTGGATTTTCTCCTGCAGTCTCCTCCCGACTCTGTTACTCTCTTTGAGCCTCCTCTCCACCCCGCCTTTGATCATTTCCTGGTGCTCCCCTTCCAGAACCATACCTCACACTCCTTGTAGGTCCACTCCTCATGTGCTGGCCCTGTTTACTGGGGGGAGTGAGCGTCCGTGAATCTCAAATCCCATCTGCCCAGAGACTTCCCCTGCTTGTATTGAGGAGCCCCCGTCCTTTGTACCTCGGGGTCCCTCAGTGTCCACACTTTTCTTGCACCCCGCCAACCATCTTCCCTTAGCTGTCAGAACTTTAGCATTCCTTGAGAGGTGTAAGAGGCCATTTGCAGGTGAAGAAACAGGGGCCCAGGGAAAGGTGTGAGAGAGCAGGTTGTCATCCAAGATGGTTCTAGAACCCAGCTGCTATGGACTGAGTGCTTGTGTCCTCCCCAAAGTCCTATGTTGAAGCCTAGTCCCCAGTATGGTGGTATTTGGAGGTGGGGACTTAGGAAGAAATTAGGTCATAAGGGTGGACTGCCCAGGGACAGGATTAGTGCCCGTATGAGAAGAGAAGTGAGAGAGACTGCCCCTCTGCCTTGCGAGAAAGACAACCATCCACAAATGAGGAAGAGGGATCTCACCAAAACCTGACTGTACTGACACCCTGGTCCCAGACTTTCAGCCTCCAGAACTGTGAGAAATAAATGTCTGTTGTTTAAGCCACCCACTCCATGGTATGTGGTGATAGCAGCCTGGACTGACTAAGACACCAAGCCTCCTTGACCCGACTGTAGGGCTCTGTCTCCTACCACGCCGTGGGTGACTACGGCATTCTAAGAGTTTGGTGTGTGCCTGCGCTGTCTTTTCTTTTTGAGGGACAATTTAAAGGCAGTGTTTGGTAGTTTCTTTTTTATTTTATTCTTCACAGTGCTTGACAAGATGCCAGAAAAATGATGTTTGAGCTTCTAGGTTAACATTTTGCACTTGATTTTTTCTATAATTTATGAGCTGGAGTCATTATTTTCATTCTTAACCAATGATGTTTTTGGTATACGATAATATAGTTATTATTGTTTTAAAATAATTATTAAAAAACTTCCCGTTGCAATTTGCTAGCTAATGAGAAGACAGTTTGGCATAACAGAGACCGAATGTCAAGGAAATGCTACCCAGCTCTTTATTATTTTTCAAGCTATGATCCTGAATCTTCCTTTTCTTAACCACTAAAAAGAAGAGGGTAGGAAGAAAGCTTGGGTAATACTTACAAAATAGTACATTACCTAAAAAACATTATTTAAATAAGATACTGCCTTTGCCAAGTGTTTTTAAAAACATTCAGTTACTAGATAGAAATGTTAAGAAGAGAAAATGAAAGAGAGAAATGCTAACCTATAAACAGGTTCCAAACACCTTAAGCATTGTATTTTTTCCAGCTCCTTCATATTTCTTTTGCCCCCGCCCCCACCCTGAAATTTCCCTAGCCATTGGAAAAGGAATCACTCCCACAGTGCTTTGCAGGAGGCACATATGAACCATCCCCAAACGTGTTGCAGGCGATCTATAAATAGCTCCCAGAGCTCTGCTCCTGGGAAACGGGAAAGCGAGGCCAACGCTGAGATCCGCAGGGCCTGTCGGAACGCCTCAGGACGGACATTTGATCTCTCCCGTTGGATCTGCCTGTTGGGGTTTGCTGGCCTGGCTCTCGGGGCTGGCGGGTGCCTGACCCACGGTCACAGGTGGTCTCTGTGCTCAAAGGGACGAGCTGCTACACTGAGCCGTGATACTCGGTAGGCTAGATGTAGTGAAGGCATTGTCGACTCACGGCTGTTTTCCACTCAAGATGGGTTTATGCTGCTGTTTCTTTCTTTCCTGACTTCTGGTGTGAAAGTGATCCACAGGGTTTCTTTTATTTTTAATTGCTACCTACGATATTTCAACATGCTCATTTAAATTGAATTCCAAAATTAATCACGCTCATTCTGAACATAAAGATCCTAAAAATACCTTAATTCTGATAACCTGCCTCTGACTTTACTTCCTGTTATTTCTAGGATTTTATTTCAGTCTAACTTTTTTCGTTTGCTAATCTACCTTAAATAGTTAGTACATATTCAAGTTATAGAGAATAATATAAGGACACTATGACCACACTACCAAACGCAGGGTTCAAGCATTACCTATAAACCACGTGCTTCTCCTGTATCTCCTCCCTTTTACTCCCTCTTCAGAGGGAACCACTATTCTGAATTTTGGTTACTATTTATCATTTAAAAAATACGTTTAATTGCAGTAACAATAACACACCTTTGAAACAAGTTTCAGAATGTTATGCTCTCTTATGGGACTTGCATTTGCTTTAACTCAACTTTATTTTTCCAAGAAAATGCATTACTCGAGGTGGCCGCCCTTCACCCCAGTTCACTGCTGTGTGATATTCAGCTGAGTGAGAACAGCGTGATGTTTGACCCATTCCCTTGCTGAGTGGCATGTCCCCCTCTCTAGTATGATCGAACCTGCAGGCCCGTGTGATTCCTGGTAATCTTTTATCATGAGCCTTACTGAGGAAACAGCTAACCAAGCAAGTAGAGATATTGCTAAGATACCATACATTTTCTGATGTTTAAGAGAGGACATACAGCAAATGACTCAGTTGTAAATAATGTTTTATAATGCAAGCATCAAATATTGACTTCACCAAAACTGTGATACAATTGCTATATTAGGGGGCTGGGGATGGAATATGCATTGATGTGTGTGTGTGTGTGTGTGATTTATATGGGTAAAATACCCTTCTTACAAAATAGGAAACTGTGGAAGAAATGGATAGTTGTCCATCACTGTATGTCCTTTTCTCCCATAGTAAGAGATTTTAGCTGACAGTGTGGCTGGAATAAAAACTAGAGTCTCCAGCCTCCATTGTGGGAGCCGTGACACCAAGCTCTGGACAGTGGGAGATAAACGGAAGGGATACGTACATTTCCTGCATTGTTCCCTTGTGGGAATGTTTGCATTCTCTTGGCCCTGGTCCCATTGGATGCTGTGTGGTCATGGTGACAAGCCATCTTGCATCAGGTGAATAAGCGTCTTCTTAACTTGATGCTCTGCCATTTACAAGAGAAAAACAAGCTTCTATTTTAAGACACTGCCTTTTTAGTCTGTGTCACAGTATCCAAACCTATATCCTAATTCAGAAACCGAAAGATAATGTCTGAAGTTGAACAATGAAGAGTGATTGCTATAAGGGTGTTTAGAAATTTGGAACATTAGATCAAATGCAGGAAGCAGCTCAAAGACTTGAACTATGTCGGCACTGGGAGTAGCCTTGAATTGATAGAAGGGTGGAGTGGGGGCCCCTTGCTGTCCTTTTAAACTGTGTACGCATATTATTTGTTAAAATTGTATTGAGTGTAAGTTTTTCTCATGCAGATGCACACACACATGTGTAATCTGTGATTGCTGTCACCGTGAGTGAAATATGTGTGCGCACAGGAGGTTGTGATTTAAGGTATTAGAGCAAACAGATACCAAGAGCCTCATAGGAAACCATGCAACTGCTGACAAAACTGTGATATTGCTCTCGCGTCTGCAGTCCCATAGTATAAATTGGTTAGCAGACGAGAGGATGGAGTCAAAACAGCCAAATTATTACATGCCACTCAAGAAATTTGAGTAGAGAATGTTTCGATGAGAACGTGGGCCACGATTTCAGGGGTAAATGAAGCAATGACTGCCAAGGACATCGTAAAGCTGCAAACCTACCTTCCTGAAGTGTGAACATGATTTAAGAAAAACATATGTGATCCGCTTGTGACGTGGAGTGAAAAGTGCTGCAGTGGCCTTAGAAACGCGGTGAAGACGAGCATGTTAACAAGGCAGCTGGCTGATGCTACTGTTTGGAAATCCCAGGGCTCACACTGGGGCCTCTCCATGTCTTCCTTTTCATTAGAAGCACACCTAATGGGTCCACAGTATTTTATGAGCTGGTAGGTAAAGAGGACATTTAGGAGTTCAAAAATGACCAAGGCAATATGGTCGAACGAACTGGTATTTATGTCACAGAAAGAGAATCTATAAGAATCTTGCCATATTAGATTTGGAAGGGCCCTGAGAAGTCATTTCCTGCAACTGTCTCACTTTTTGTGGGGAAAGTGAGGCCCAGTGACTGTAGTTAATGACCCAGAGACACTTGTGACTTAAAGGCACTTCTCCCAGAGGAAGGGAGCGAAACACAGAAGCCACGGGGGTTCGGGGGCTAGGGGACAAAGTAAACGAAGAGAAGACAATATCTGAATCCCTCCTGTGCTGTCGATCCTTGGTCTGTGGCTCTGGCCCCATCTTAGGCTGGTTGGTAAGAGGACACAGGGTGAAGACAAAGGGAGAAGATGGAAATTGTGTAAGAGATTGAAGTCGTGATTTAAAAAAGACTGGAGCTGAAAGCAAGCCACAGAGAGCTCAAAGTGACTGCTCTTGCAAATGAAAGGGGTTCAGAAGACATGCAGAGTGCTTGAAAAGTGCTCTGAGGAGGGGCAAAGATGACAGGTCTAACCGGTCCTGGTCGATTTCGGTGATGGAGCCAATATGAAGCCATTGCCACAGGGCACCTCCACGTAAACCTGTTCAACACGTTGTAGTTGTTGACACCCCGCTCACCTGTAGGCACTGGGTGGTTGATCCTGGCTGTCACAGGTACAAGAAGGATGAGAGGAGGACAGAGTCATAGAGAAATTCGAGGTAAGTTTGCTGGCATTGAGTTGGAGGGACTTGGGAAATATCCATGCGCAAATGAGGATGAGTAGGAAGTCTATCTTGATGTTCTTTTTTAAGTCAGAAGCTTAGGAAAAAGATCTGGAATGGAGATAGAATTTGAGAGACTTTGGATTTCAGATGGCAATTGAAATAATGGAAAGTGATACATTTTCCAGGGGGAAGTGAGAAGGGGCTGAAGATACAGACGTTTGAAGGGTGAGCTGAGAAAGAGGAAACCACAGAGGGAAATGGGAAGGTGTGGCCAGAGATGTAAGTAGAACCGGAAGGACAAAGGTTGTGGGAGCCAGGGAAATAGAGTGTTTTAAGAAGGATGAGTTGTCAGTAGTGTCGAATGGAACAAAGTAGCCAAAGCTGAAAGCTAGAATAATTGTCCTTTGGATTTAGTGAAAGAGAAGCCATTTGTGAACTTGGTGAGAGAATTTGCGAAAAGTGATGGGAATGGATATAAGGGACTTTAGACAGAAAATTGTTACTTAGAGAGTAAGAAGGGCTGCAGGCAATGGTGTAATAGGGAAAATACTTGGAAAGGCACAATGGAGTGGGGTTAGGAATTCAAGGGGAGGGATGGGTCTTTATAAAACAGAAGGCGGAAAGAATGGGTGTGGACTTATTTTGATTATAGTTTAGTAGCTATTAGAAAAGGTGATGCATTTGGGCCTCATTAACAGAGGTATGGCATCAATCTCTAAGGGGGCGACAACCCCCCTGCACTGTGATCCAGCCAGATGTTCCAGGAAATGCTGTGTGCAGTCCTCGGTGGGTCAAGTTCAGTGTGTGACAGACCACCTGGAGAGTGTGCTGAGAAGAGTTAAGCCCTGATTGTAGCACTCGGAAATGATTGAGAGGCAGGGAAATACCAGCCTGGAGCCATGCAGGTTTGGCGGAGAAGTAATCACGGTTCTAAATAGCAGGAAGAGAGGTCAGGGCTGTTCTGTTTAGGTATTAGAGGAGGGATGTAGGCAACGACAGCAAGTTATAGGAGACAAACTTTTTTTGATAATATAGTATGGCTTGAATTTAAGTGCGGACTGGCTTTTGTTAAGGAATATTAAGAAAAGTGGTTCATGGGGGAAATATCCACCTAGCCAAGTTATCCCCGAGAGTCTAGGACTACATAAATATTTCATTCAAAAAGTTCCGAGTTTTTATCACGTGCCAGCTACTATGCTGGGCTCTGTCCACGCAATCCGAATCAAGCCATTAGCCTGGAATCAAGTGTGGGAAACATACAAAAAGGCAGTTATAATACAGTCACCTGCATTTGGCATAGCACACACCATTCTAGAAGACAAGTGTAATTATTAATATAATATTAATGTGTTCTGTCTACTTATTCATATATTTTATCATAAGCACAATTAAGAGTATCATCCTTCCCAAATGCAACACTTTATGACCCCAGTGATAGAACTCTTTAAAGAAAAATGCACAGTTGTCCATAACTAATATTAGTTTTAAAAGGTAGAAGCAGCATTATGTCAAACGTTTGTCTTCTGCTTTTATGAGAATATTGGGAAAAGCCCAGGAGTGCTGTATTCAAAATACCTCACTCAGCTACCAAAGAGTTGGAGTAACAGATGCCTTGATATGCGCAAAGGTCGTCTGAACACTCCCTAACTGCCTGCCACCTATTTAACCGATGAGCTTTCCATGTGACACCTGCATGCTCATTGGGTAAATGGCTGGGAGAAGTTAGTGCAGAGATAACAGATACCCAGGAACATGAGATCAGAGAGTAGAGGTCCCTGACCCAGGCCCGGGTGCGGGGTACGCAAGGCAGGAGAGCAGCCACAGAGGTGATGATGGCATGGAATGGGACCAGCCAGATGGATGGAGAGTCCAGCTGAGGCACACCCGTGAACAGACAAGGGGCGTGTGCACGTGTGTGCCTGTGTGTGCATGCGTGTGCATGTGAGCATGCCCTCATGCTATGAGCAGTTGAGCAGGCAGGTAGGGAGCAGCCAGTACAGGGATAGAGGAAAGGCCTTCGGAGGAGCGTGGTTGAAAAAGCTGAGGGTAGTGCAGAGACGTGCGAGTGGACTGCGCCGGAATCCCGGAGACCAGCAGAAGCCTGCGGCCAGCCTCCAGGAGAAAGGTGGTGAGTGTCTGCGCCCCTGCAGTGAGCCCTGGGTTGGGGAAGGAGAGGCCTTGGAGACATCTCTAAGACTTAATTTTGAAGATCATATAGGATTTTGGCATCTGCAGTACAAGGAAGAGCCTTGATCAAGTGCTGGGAAATAAACACAGATACCTACGCCCTATGCGTGTGCCTTTGATAAGCCCCTTCACCTGGGTGGGCCTCGCTTTCCACATCTGCAAAGTGGAGCCGTGGAAGCAGATGAAAGCAGAGCTTCCTTCGGGCACAACAGTTCGTGATTCGTTTGTCTGAGCCCAGGGTGAGCAGAGTATAATGACATTGCCATTCATATGTCGAAAACCATTCGACAATGGCAGTGTGCTGTAATGAACGTATTTCCCTTCCTCCAGAGATGGGGACTGAGTTCCCGTCCCCAGACCTGCTCACGCTCCTCCTCGCCGGAGAGGTTTTCGCCCTCGTTCTGATCCTCCTCGGAACCAGGCCCATTAAGCGTGATTAAAAACGGGCCTTATCTGGGACCGTGCTGGGTTCTGAGATGAAAATCTAGGTGCTGTGGGTCACGTTTCTGTGAGGATAAAGGAACCCACAGATTGCTGATACTGAGTCTGTGCTCGGAGTGTGGAATTAAGAATCATCCTTTATCTTCACTGTGGTAATTTGTCCCTTTGTGAAAGAGTTTTCTGGGGGGACGTGCACTTTTACCACTCCTAGAAAGCTGGTAGTTTTGACAAATTCACAAAATATGTTTCTAATTCCATTCTGTTCCTATCACATCCCAGTAATTCTCACATTATTTCTGGAAGATTAGCAGGCACACAGTTGTAGTGACATAATTAGTATTCAGAGGAGATAATAATGTCAAGGGATTTCGTTGCTCTTAGAACCTAAATGAAAATGTAAGAATCGCAAAAGTTGGAGTTGTGATCATTTCTCGGCATAAGCTGTGTGCTTGTTCAAAAAAAAATTTTAATGCCACGAATGAGATAGTTTAATGCAAACATGCTGGATAAATCACTTAGAAGAAGCAGTGTTGTTTTTCTAGCTTTGGCCACAGCTTCCTCCCTGTAAGACAAAAGCATTGCTCTTTGTGCTGGACTCCCCTTCTGCCCTGAAAGAGTTAATCCCGAGAACTGTTTCAGGCAATAAAACACTGACTGGAATCTTTCCGACAATACTTTTCTTCTTGATTTTTTTTATGACTAATTGAAATGAAAGCCTGGGGAAGCTTCGTGTTAAGGAAACACAGTGTGTGCTCTGCGATGTGATTCTGCTAAGGGGGTGTCTGTGTGGTGGGGAGCTCTCTGCTCTGGAATTTTAAGTTAGAGACCCAACCGAAGAATCAATATTTCAATTAGATGCTGTAGTGGGGTTGGGATTCCAGTTACTGTAGCTGAAGATTGCTGGGTCTTTTCTTGGGAGGGGTCATTACTGTGAGAGGTGGGTTTTTTTTTTTTAATTTTCCGTTTAATCGTAGCTCTCAAAGTCTGTTTGCTTTGTCTGCATTGGAACCCCTGAACTGACCAACTAGAAAAGAACGAAAAAAATTGTAAATGATTGGTATGTCCGTAAAGACTGCTGAGAGTATGTACGCCCTTTAGTAGCCATTGGAGAGAAAGCAGCCATTATCGCTTGTTGTAGATCCCTCCGAGCGCTGGCCTTTTGGGTTGGCAGGACCAGGTTTCACAGTGGTTCAGTGACCACTGGCGGTGTGGGCTAAGGCGGGGGGATGGGGCAGAGGGCAGAGAGTGCATGGCCTCCCGTACTTCTCCCTGGTTTCAGGCAACAAGAGCACTTCCCTTTGGATCTGTTTTATATGTTGAGTTTCATGCACAAGTTGCTTTGAAAAATAATTTTGTTATTTATAAACCCTGCGTGAAAATGATGCTGTCAGCCTTCCTGGGCTTCCTCCGGGACAGTCATCCAGCTTCTACTGAATGACTTCCGGGGTAGGGCACTCATGGCATTGTCATTTTACATAAAAGCGCCCCCTCTACCAGCTAAATGGCTTACTTCTCAGGATTTGAAATACCCCGGCCGTGATATTTCCACTTGCCTTTGGACACCTTTCCTCATCAGACCCATGTTCTGTCAACGAGTGGCCAGGAATAGTTACTGTTATAAACATGGAAATGAATGGCCTTTCTTTTCCTCTTCCTTCTGATTTTTCCTAAAGAACCGCAGTAACTCCATGAAACGGTAATTTCCCCCGGTCCTTTTTATTTGTGTTTCTCTCAGTGCTTGCAGCATTTTAATCTAAAATGTGCATCATATAATATAGAACCTGATCTGCAAGAGAGTCCAGAAGTACTTATTCCTACCCAATAGTCTTATATTCCCAAACAATCTAGTCCAGAATAGTGAAAGCGGAATGTTGGCTAAATTAGAGAAGATCATGTCTTTATGTGCGCTTTTTCTACCAGCTCTTTCTGGAGCAGAGATTACAGTTTATTCCACCATCTACCCCCAGGCCCTCAAGTGCTGCCTGGCATACAACAGGTACTTAACAAAGGCACTTTGTTTACCTGGAATCAGAACACCTGTGTGTGAGTCCCTTCCAAGTCATTTACCATCTGACCTTCAACAAAGCATTTCACTCCTCTGAGCTTCCACTTCCTCAAATGCAATTTAGTAGGAATACGAGTATTATCTCAGGGTATTGAAAGGATTGAATGAAAGACCATGAAACGCTATCAAAAGCCAGAGTGAAGAAATAAACAGGTTATTTGAAAGATTTACAGTTTAAGCATTTATCAAGATATTTAACACTTTTTACTTAGGATCATATTAAATCGCAAGACAGTCACATGCTTGCAATATATTACTTGGCCCCTAAAAGAATCTCCTTCATTGAATTACTTTTACTTATCATTTTCAGTTATCTTAGTGTACACTGAAACACATTATAAAAAAACAGCCATTAGAATCTTACAGTTGTATTTCCTGTAGAAACATTGACAAGGCAAATTTTATTCAGTGCAATGCTTAGAACTCCCTGCTACTCAGTTAACATCTAGTGTTGTGAAAGAACTGAACTCTTTTAAAGAACTCGTACACTTTGACATTTGGGAATGATGTCACTGACTCTGTTACCATTTTGCCTTTGGCTGAGGGAATTTCTTGAGATGCAAGGAAATGGTATCATAAGGAAGCCAGAAACATCAGGAATAAAGGAAGTACCACAGAAAATGGAGATATCTGGGTAAATATTATAGACTATTCTTCTCTTTGGTTGTTCACAATGTTTGTTGGTTTAAAGCAAAATTGTAACACCATCTGATGGGGTATTCAATGTTAAGCAGATACAAAGCATAAGCTAACAGCATCATAAAAAAGAGAGGGTAAAGGGATTTAGTTGATGATAAAGTTTCTATATTCCACTTAAAAGGATAAAATGTTTATACTGTTTAAAGATAAGTAGATATATTGTATTCTCTAGAGAAACCATTAAAAATATTCAAAGAGAAATTTAAAAGACAATAGATAAATTAAAATAGAATATTAAAAATGTTCATATAATCTAAAACAAAGCACAATGTGCGAAATACAAAGAAAACCGAGGAAACAGAAAACAAATAATACAATGATAACACTAGTCAATTCAAACATTAAATCCAAACTTGTATTAAATGTAGATGGTCTAAATACACCAACTAAAAAGCAGAGATGGTCAGAACTGATTAAAAAGCAACACACAACTATATGCTGTCTACAAGAAGCTCATTTGAAATATGATGATGTAGCTATGCTGAGAGTATGAGATGGAAAAAGATAGACCGTGCAAACACTAATGAAAAGGAAGCTGGAGCGGCTACATTTACATCAGACAAAGTAGACTTCAGAACAAAGAAAATTACAAGGGATAAAGGACCTTACACCATGATAGAAGTATCAACTTGACAAGAAGGAGACGTGAAAATCCTAAATATGTGTGCACCAAAGGAAAAAGATTCACAGTATATAACACAACAGCCATCAGAACTGAGAGAAAAAGAAGGTGCTTCTACAATTCTGTTGGAGACTTAAAAACTCCTTTCTCTCTAATCCATAGAGTAAGAGAAAATTTTTAAAATTGTCCAATAGAACTAAACAATGCCATCAACTAATTGGATCTAATTAACATTTATAAACACTTCCCCCAATAACAGCAGCATTCACCGTCCTTTCCAAATGCATGGGGAATATTCTTCAAGGTATTTAAAAGAACTTAAATCATACAAGGTGTGTTTTTAGACCGTGATAAAATTAAAATAGAAATAAATGACAGAAAGGTGACAGGAAAATCTCTGAACATCATAAGTCAAAGAGCAAGTTTTAAAACAAATTAGAAAATATGTTGAATTGAATGAAAATGATAACCCAACATATGAAAATGTCAGGGTTGCTTATAAGCAATGCTGAGAGGGAACTTTGTAGCATTCAATGTTTATATTAGAAAAGTCTTAAGTCAATAATCTAAGTTCCACCTTAGAAACTAGAAAAAAAGAGCAAAAGAAACACAAACTAAGCAAGAGAAAAAAATTATAAAGGGAAGAGCAGAAATTATTGAAATCAAAAAGAGAACAGTAGAAAAAATTGATCGTACCAGAAATGGCTCTTTGAAAAGATTGATAAAATTGTTATATCTCTGCCAAGCAGACTATTTCATATACATACTGATTTTAAAATTTATATGAAAAGGTAGATGATTTATATAAGAGCCAAAACAATTTTTAAAAACATTTTAAGATGTACTGTAAAGCTATTTTAATTCTTAGGTATTATAGGGGAGGAGAGAAATAAGCATTAGTAAGAGGTGAGATGTGAAACAGGTTAAAAAGTCTAAAGAAATAGGAAGCCTAAGTTAAAGATGTTATGAACTAAAAAACAAACCTCCCATTCAGATTTAAACAGTTAAAATAATATGTCTTGGTAGAGGGAGAGCTCAGTAAGCTAGAAGACTTTGGGACACCCAGTTGGCCAATATGAGTTACTATCATATTTTTCTTTTCTTTTCTTTTTTCTTTTCTTTTCTTCTCTTTTCTTTTCTTTCCTTTTCTTTTCCCTTTTCTTTCCTTTTCTCTTTTCTTTCCTCTTTTCTCTCTTCTTTCACATATTTAACCTATTTTATTTAAATATTTTTATTGGATTTATTGGGGTGACTTTAGTTAATAAGGTTATATGTTTCAAGTGCATAATTCTCTAATACATCATCTGCATATTGTACTGTGTGTTCACCACCCCAAGTCAAGCCTCCTTCCATCACATCTACCCCACCCTTTACCCTCTTCTACCTCCACCCACCCCCCTTTTGCCTCTGGTAGTCACCAGGCTGTTGTTGGTATCTTTGAATTTTTTTTCTTTATCCCTTCACGTTTTTCACCCAGCTCTGCAAACCCCCGCTCTCTGACAGCTGTCAGTCTGTTCCCTATCTATGAGTCTGTTTCTGTTTCGCTTATTAGTCCATTTTGCTCATTAGATTTCACATATGAGTGAAATCATACGGCACTTGTCTTTCTCGGACTGGCTTATTTCACTTGGCATAATGTTCTCAGGTCCATCCATGCTGTTGCAAAAAGTAAGATTTCCTCCATTTTTACAGCCAAGTCATATTTCTTTCTTTATTGTTAAAACGTTATCTAAAACAAATACCAATTTAAATGGTTATTAAGAACTGTTAGCAACTTTTCTCCATCTCCCGATTTTAATGAAATAACAGAAGAAATATAAAGAATTGGAAAGCAATACTGGAAAGCCAGGAGAAATGCCTTCAGCAGGTCAGCCACGCCAAGCCATTTCCTGGAGACACAGAGAAAATGAGATCAAAACTATGATGAAGCACTTGTGGGGCGATCTACCACCCAATGCAGGTTAAAGAAGGAGACCTCTGAAAGAGTCAAGTTTCCCCAAGGCCCCTGGGAGTGGGTGGGAAACCACGGTATCTGGCAAAGGCTGGAAAAGGGGAAGAGGTCTTTAGAGACCTGGTAGGATCACTAATTAAAAGGCCCCCCCTGGCTGAGCAGGTCTGAGGCCTTCACAGTGATGAGCTTTAGGGTTTGCCCTCCGCATTAATCCACGAGAACCACCACCTATAAAACGGTGGTTTGTCCGAGTTTTCTTACCTGTGCCTCAGCATTGGCGGAAAGAGCGGGATTGAGGTCGCCTGCTGCCAGGTGGCCTAGAGTCCCCACAGCCTAAAGGCGCACGTCTGAAAAGAGGCCTAGTCCTCTGACTGGGCCCCTGTCATTACAATCCAGGACAACACGGCTGAGAGCAACCTCCCCGCGCCCCCGATCAGGGCCCCACACACCCACGCGGTGCGATCTGCCTCGGGCCTCGGGCCCGCGACATTGACAGCAGCCCAAGAAAATGTTCTAATGTCTTTTAACATCGGAATTCCTAGAATGGGTATACTCCAACCAGGATTATATTTAATTTATTCCGATATAGTCATACAATATAATTTTAAATACTTTTTTAAAGAGGAAAGGGTCCATGAAAGATATGAGATGCTCACCAACAGTATTAATCATTTTAGGTTCTCTTTCTAAGTATAAGCAGGAAGTCAAGAATCATCAAATATTTGAAGAAAACAAATAAGATTAAAAAAGAACACCAATCTGAAAAGGGAGAGAGAAAATTCCAAGGAAGTATAGTTAATGGAGAAAAGATAAAATTTTGAAAATTTTCATTGTATTTTCTAAGTGATTTGAGAGCATTTCACATATTAAAAAGTAAAAAGAGAATTCTTTAAAAGCTAATAATTATTGACTGTTTTATTCTGAGTCTTTCCCATGCATGTACTGCCCTCTCCATGCCTTACCTTATTTAGTCCTCCAAACATTCTATAGAGTAGGTACAATGATGAGTCCCATCTTACAGACAAGGAAACTAAAGGGGTGGCGGGTGGAAGAAATAGGTGAAGGGCCAAGAGGTAAGACAAACAAACAAAAAATACCCTTGTGTATAAATTTTTATAGTAGTTTTCTTCATGAAAACCACAAACTGGAAACAACCTGGATGTTCTTCAGCATGTGAAACAATGTAATAAAATAAAAACCAAGGCACAGAGAGCTTATATAACTTGCCCAAGAGGTTACAAGTCGCAGAGACTGACTTTGCGTAGATTTTAGATTTTCAGAATAGGGTGGCTGAAATGAAAGACTCCGTAGATGGGCCTAATAATAGCACGGTCACACATGTGGCTGAAGACCACGGAAGAAGTCTTCCAGAATGAACGGAAAGGACAGACAGATAACAAACTTAAGACTGAAGTGAAAGACAGGGAACAGAATCAACACAGCCAAGAGCGACTCATCTGGAGAGAATCGGAGAGCAAGGCTCTCACAAAGGAAAGTTTCCCTGTTTTTGATAGAAAAGACTTCCTTTGAAAAAGTCACTTGCTATAGACTACGTATGGTGACATTTGGGAACACCAAGCAGGAAGGAAAGGGATTACAAGTTTCCTGAAAAAAAACAAAAACAAAAACAAAAACAAAAACAAGTGAAAAGGTTGCTGTGTGAGTCGTGGATCTCCAAAGAAATAGGACCAACAGGATAGATGCGTTTGTTCATTCATTTGATCATAGCTATCTATCTATCTATCTATCTATCTATCTATCTTTCTTTCTATCTGATGTATTCATGTAAAAAATTGGCAGGTCCAAAATCTGGCAGGCTGGAGACGCAGGGAAGAGTGGCAGTCTGAGTCCAAATGCTGTCTGATGGCAGGACTCCTTCTTGTTCCAGGGAGGTCAGTCTTGTTCCCCTCAACCCTTCAACTGATTGGACAAGGCCCACCCACATTAGGGAGGGTAATTCGCTTTACCCAGAGTCTGATTTAAATGTTAGTTTACAGGAACAAATATAGAGGACACATGGACAAAATTAGGGGGGTTGGAAATGGGAGGGAGAAGGGGAGGGATGGGTGGGTGGGCTGGAATGGGAATAAAGGATAGAAACTGTACTGAATAAACTAAAAGAAAAAAAAGAAAAAAAATGTTAATGTCATTCAGAAACACACCTTCACAGAAACATCCAGAATAATGTTTGACCAAATATCTGGGCACCTTGGCCTAGAAATTTGACACATAAAATTAACCATTACAGTTGCTTGCCAAGAAACTGGATTCTGACTGGAGGTAGACTCGTTATTTAACAACAACAACAAGATAGGGAACTTCAGGCATGTGTAAAGTTCACAAAGCAGTATAAGTAACTGTCAAACCCACATCACCCAGGCCAAGCAACTACGGCCAACGTTCTGCCTCATCCTTCCTCAGTCTCTTCTCTTCAGTCCCCTTGAAGTGATGGGAGAAGGGGGTATGCTGGGTGCTTCTGGAAAAGGTTTTCCTTGAGTCCTGCAGGAAGAGATGTCTTTTCTGTACCAGATGCTGTTTATCTGCAAGTGACACTAAGAAAAGCTCTCGCCATTTCAAAACCAGAGCAGGATTCCTTGGTTGCTGAGCCTGGCGGAACAGAAGGATGGAGGACATCAGGCACCTTGCTGACACGCGCTCCTGCAACGTGGACCCACCCCGGAAGGGCCTACGTCCTGGTCTCTAGTTAAGAGATACAAAATGTCCCCACTCTGCGAACCATGGCTGGAGAAGCAGGTCTGTTGCTTGTGGCTGAAATCATCTTGATTGGCACATAAATGCTGTAGAAGGGAGGTTGACTGTAAGACACCCTGATGAGCAGAGGAATCAGCCGAAGTCATAATTATGCCTAAGTAATTGTTATTAATGAGGTTGAAATTAAATGGAAAGGATTCCCAGAACATATGAAGCATAATGTTAAAAAGAAAGAACAAATCTGAAATAAGTAAAATACCATGTGTTTTCAACAAAACCTGGGTGTAGAGGAGAAATAAATCTATGCTAAAATTTTTGCCCAGTGGGTAGGATAGAGGAGAACCCTAAATTAGCAGTTAGCAACCAAGCATGTACATTAACATTATGTGGTGCATTTAGTGCTGACATTCAGGCCCCACCCTAGACATCACTGTCTATGGTGTGTGCTTATCATGTAGTTTTAAATACACATTACCTTACATGCTTTTAAAAACAAGAATGACACATTTGTATCAGGTAAAAAAAGAAAGAAGGAAGGAAGGAAGGGAGGGAGACAGGGAGGGGGAGAGAGAGAGAGAGAGAGAAAGAAACAAAGAAAGAACAGTACTGATACACTCAAAAAGGATTCAAGACCAACAGTGTTAAATGGGATACAGAGGAATCCCTCAGTTCAGTGTAGCTGATAAGAATGTTCCACCATATTTGGAGTGTGAGCATTTTTATTAATCCTAATTAATACTTGCTTTAATTCCATCCTCTTATTGGCAGTAAGACCACTGGGCTTCCCTGGGGAACTGGGCACCTTCATTTCTCTTCCGGAGAATGCTGGGAGACTGAACAGCCTACAGGGGATGTCCCTCCCACTTTGATTCCCGAGCAGGAGGAACCGGCCTTGTGTACGCCCCCTGCAGTTACCTCTCACTGCTGTGCAACAAGCACAGGCCCTCCCCTGTCCTAGTAACACTGCTGGACCGCCCTGGATCAGCATCTCTCTCATGTAGGCCACTGCTGTATCTCACTGGCCCAGCTACCAGCACAAGCCCTGTTATCTTTTGAAAGAAAGCGTCTCTACTTAGAGCTACACTTTATTTTTCCAGACATATACCTCTCTTTTCTGAGGCTCTATGCCCCAAATGTATCCATCTGCTTAATGTAAAATGTAAACAGCCATATTCTCTATAGCTCAGAAGTCATCATGGAAGTAACAGATTTTTGCTGCATCAACAACCTCTCCAAATCTTATTGGCTTAAAACAGCGACCAGTAGTCATTACTCATCGAACAATCAGCTGGGCGGTTCTGCCGAACCAGGTCTAGAGAGGCTGATCTCGGCTCCGCTCACTCATGTACCTGTGGTGCTCTGGAAGGCCAGCTGGGGTCTGGCTGGTCTAGGATGGCCTCTGTGGGAACGGCTTGGCTGTCCTCCCTGTGGTCCCTCATCCTCAAGCAGGCTGTTTGAGCTTGTTCCTGCCATAGGGACCGGGTTCTAGAGCAAGAGAGGAAGTGTGCAAGGGCTTTTGAGGCTTAGGCTCGGAGTGTGCCTAACATCACTGGGAGACAAACCATGAAAGCAAACCGTGAGGTCAGCCCTTATTCAAGGGTTGAGGATATAGACCCTTCCTCTCCGGGGAGAAATCTGCAGGGTCTCCTTGCAGAGGTGCATGGACGCAGGCGGGGGTGGTCAGTTTCCCTCTGGGGCAGCATGAGGCTTGGTTCCAACCTCGGACCAGGGTCCCCACCTGCAGTTGCACAGACTGAAGAGTACACAGTTCCGGGGGCAGGATTCACATGGCAATTTTGCTCCACAAGGGACAAATACTGAAATCCCGTAATTCTTTCTTAAGATGCCCTTCAGATACCTGATGAGAGCTGTGTGTACACACACACATGCGCACACACACACACACACACACACACACATACCCCAAAGGCAGCATAGTCTACTATAAAATAAACTCTGGGCCGTGAAAATAAACTCTGCTACCCTAAAATTCAGCTAACCATCTTAACATACTACAATCTTAAATAATATATGGATTCTCTCTAACTTTAGCTCTTTTACACAGTGGTATTAAACTTGCTTAGGCAACAGAAAACTTACCCTGTTGATCCTTTAAAATAAATATTTATAAGTTTCATTTTCAGAAATAATTTTTTTTAATGTCTACTGGGTGGCATTACCCACAGCTAAATGTATTCTGCAGGTAGTTTAACATTAAAATTTCCAACAAATTATCCCCAGGCTTAAATATGCATTTCTGGTGAGGCTGTGAGATCATTCATGTAAATGTGGAGACTTGCCTTTGTTACCACACTTTTCCTATTTCAGTGAAAAAGGAGACTTTCATTAGGGCAGAGTTTTCATTTTGAAAAGATTATCCCATTAAGATTGTTGCATTGCTGGGAGAGTAGATGAGTATCTATTTCTGTGCATTAAGATCCAAATTCCATGTAAGCTGCCTCCTTGAAACTAACGATGCTATTAATAGGTTCCTCCAGTGTTCTGTTCTGGGGAGGAAAGTAGGAGGGAGGCTGCATCTTTAATTTACTGGGGAATGGAGCACCTTTATGCAACTATTATTTCTGGAAGTAACCTTTACCTTTCTGAATGATCTATTTGTGCAATGCGATGAATGTTACAGGTTTGAGTTTTCAGAGGTTAGAAATCACTCACTTCTGTAATATCTCTGGCAGGCTGATTGCAAATGCATTTTTTTTTTGGTTCTTTATTGAATTGAACTTGAAGGTTTGTTAATAATCTCAATTCTTAAAAATACTGCATTTACATCAACTGAATATCAATGAATATATTTATAGCAAAATCTTGTGAATTTGGCCATATTCATTAGGAATCTGTGATTGTTTGGATGAGGACTGGGTTGAAGTTTATCCTTTAGTGATACAGGAAAGGCGGATTGTTCAATCACAAATAGATTGAACCCAATCTCCAGGAGGATGTACATCACTTAAAGAACATAGTCAGCTCTAAGTCCTTTGAAACATCTATTTGCCTCCAAACAACATAATCAAAGGTCACCTCCGCCTAGGCTGGTGTTTGGGTGTGCTAATTATGAAGTATTCTTGCCTTTTTAATGAGGAAAACCTGATATGCTTGAGAGAAATAAATATAAGTTTCTATAAAAATATTATAAAACTTAGCTCACGGCTCAACAATAGTTTATGGGTAAGGGTCAAGTCAGGAAACATAATAAAATGCATGCAAGCTATGTTTAATTATTTTCTTTTTATTCAAATTAGAATAAGGTCAATGAGAAAATTGATACTGCTTTTCAGCCACTAAAATATTAAATCAGGGGAGTGTAAGAAGTAGCACTAGGATATGGGTTTTCATCTTTACGTTTTGCGACTCCTGAGTTTAACGAGGTATGTTTCTGCATACATGTACTTCATCTTGTGCTCAGTGATGTCCTGAATTAGGTGCTCACTTTATACATGGCAACGGAGAAGCTCTCACTGGACAAGTTTCGCAGAGGGGTGGCCGTGGGGCCGAGGTGACCATGACCCATTTCATCCAGGGCTACATGTACTGCAAGCTTGGGTGGATGGTGCCCGATGCGGGGTGCCTCAGACATGGGCGATGCCACCCCAGCCTCCCATTCCTTGCTCCTGATCATGCCTGCCTCGAGTCCCAGCTGCACCTGTAAATTCTTCATACAGTTGAGAATGTTCTTTCATTTCCTGAGCTTCAGTTTTCTTGTTCATAAAGGAGAGGCTTAGACCTGATCAGTGTTTCCAAAACATCACCCTTCAGGTGTTCTCTGTACCATTTGGCCATGAACATCAGCCATGAGTATCCTTGGCTTGATATTTCTCTACAGTCCAGTGGACTTGGTCTTCCTAAAGGGATTTATTTAAAGGGAAACTTTTTATTACTATCTTAAATAAAAAACCAGCATCCCTGTCCACAGGGGAAACGGAAAACTTAAATAAGGAAGTAGGACAATGACAATCAATGCTCACACATGCCGTGGTCGCCTGCTTGATGTCCTGCCACGGAAGCTTACTGTCTTTCTGTTAAAAACGGAGATGGACAAGTGTCTGGAGTTGGGAAAGGCAGCACCTTAGGGAGGTGTTCTCCTTGACACAACCAAGTAAAGCAAGAGAATTGAAAAGGGAATACGTTTTCCCTTGGTGATCCAAAGTCACTAAATTCTGCATCTGTGCAGCACCTGAATATCTTCTCTACCGGCAGGGGTCTGAGTCCTGTGCTCTGAGAGACACAGGCAGGGAGACAGGGCCCTGGATGTGCTAAGAGTCTGTCATTTACCTGATTTTAAAGATCCCTGTAGTAGGAGTCCATCAGGGCCCATGACAATCAACATCTGTCTTATACAGCTATCAGGTATGGGAGGTTTTTTCCCTACTTGTCCTGTTCTGGAAGCTCAGGTTGTGCTAGCCAAGCCTTAGTGAAAACAGAGAGCAGCTGCTTTGGTTCTTTTTTTTAAAAAAAGATTTTATTTTATTTATTTTTAGAGAGAGGGAAAGGAAGGGAGCAAGAGAGGGAGAGACACAATGGCATGAGAAATATTGATTGGTTGCCCCATAATGCACCCCAGCCAAGGACCAAACCCGTAACCTAGGCATGTGCCCTGACTAGGAATCGAACTGATGACCTTTTGCTTTACAGTATGATGCCCAACCACTTGAGCCAATGTGGTCAGGGCTGCTTTGGTTCTCTATAGGATTGAATTTGAAGGTCTGTTAATAATCTCAATTTTTAAAAATGCTGAGTTTACATCAACCAAGAACACTACTTCCTCCCGAATTATTTTCTTGTGTTTGAAGATTGTTAGTGTTACTATTTGGACTTTATTTCTTTAAGCCAAATTAGGTCAGACCCTCAGTCTTCTTCTTCTCTATCCTATTTCCTAATTGTGTTCATGGTGCTCTGATTTCCAGGAAATTCTACATTCATGTTTTGGCCTTTTGAATTCTTCCTACTCTCAGGCTAGGGTGTAAGACCTTTCCTGAAGGTCTGAGGTACAACCCCTGTCTTATTTTGAGGCACCTTCCTTGAGACAAGCACTGAAGAGTATATAAGATGATTTCAATTTATAGTAACACATGAATCATAGACAGTTTGTAATAATAATAAACAATTTAGAATAACACAACTCTCCGGCTTCCCTTGAACAGGTATATCATCCGGAAATACGGGGCAGCGGCTCCGTCCTGGCACCCAGCCTGACAATGTCCCCAGCGGGCCTGCTCCATGGCAGTCTCCACACGCAGGTCCCTGTCAGCTGCCATTTTTCATCACACATGCATTATTGTTTTACTGTAGTGGAGCTAAAGTGCAGGTAAAATACTTCCTGTACGTATCCGCAGACCTCAGAGAGGTAGCGGGTTCCAGAGCGCCGCAGCAAAGTGCAATAGAGTCACGTGAACTTCTGGTGTCCCAGTGCCTACAAAGGCTATGTTGACACTATAATGTAGTCTATTAACTGTGCAATAGCATTATGTCTAAAAAACAACGTACATTTCTTAATCAAACATACTTTATTGCTAAAGGCACACTTGATGGCTAGCCATCATCTGAGACGGCCGTGCGTCGTGACGTCGATGAAAATGCAGTATCTGGGAGCGCAGTTAAGCAAAGTGCAATAAAATGAGGTGGGCCTGTATATTGCTAACAAAAGTAGTCGAAGAGAAGGTGTCTTGCTGGACGTGGTTTTTCTTGCCTCAATTCTCTATGTTGCTCTCCTGGCCCTGTAAATAATTGAATATGCGACTCCTGCTGTAGACACTCGATGTTTTTTAAATTTGCTTTTAAATTACAGTTTACATTCAATGCTATATTGTTTTAGTTTCAGGTGTACATGTGGGCATTAGACAATCACGTACTTTACAAAGGGTTCCCCCTAATATTCCCAGTGCCCACCTGGCACCATACATAGTTTTCTCAGTGTCATTGACTGTACTTCCTGTGCTGTAACCTTACATCCCCGTGACTGTTTTGTAACCACCAATCTGTATCTCTTAATCCCTTCACCCTTTTCATCCACATCCCCAGCTCCCCTCCCCACCAGCAACCACCAGTCTGTTTTCTGTGGACTCTAAATTTTAAGACCTGTTTGTCATGTCCAGCTGTAGCTCCCTCCTTTTCATCCTATGCATGGCCTTTCTGACCTCTGACTCTGCGTCCCACCCTGCTCCCAGTCCAAGCCCCCGGTCCTGGTGCGCTGCACAGCATGCCCCGCCCCTCTGCTGTCCAGCTGCAGCATGACATCAGTGCCACAAATCATTCCCCAATGTACAACAACCGCTCTGCCTTTAGCCTAGTGTGTTGATTTGACCGGCGTGCCGCACAGCAAAGAGAAAAAACCTGGGCTCTGGAGACAGGAGAGCCGAGTCTGATTTTGAGCTCTGGGCTTACTGGGTTGTTATTAGAATTAAATGAGAAATACATGGAAAGTCCCTATAACAATGTCTGGCACATAGTAAACACCAAGTAAATGGTATTTATGAATGAGTTTAGTAGTTGTTTATTTGGTAATAATGATAATTAGGTATTTAGCACCTCCCCGAGTCAAGGCTCTGCTAACTAGACATTTGAGAACGAAGACGAAGTGAGGGAGTCCCGTATATAAATGTGTGCAGTGAAGGGGTCCGCACAGAGGGCTCTGGGATCGTGGGGGGAGGAGATTTTGAAAAAGTTGGGGGTAGGTTCCACGTAGGAGGAGGTGATCTAGCTCGATAGTCAAGGTTAAGTAAGAGTTTTCCACACAGGAAACAGAATGAAGGACTCAGAGGGGCCACCTTGTGTATAAATACTCAGTGATTTTTTCAAAAAGAACAGGGTGTGTTCTATGAATGTTCCAAAAATAATGGTAACTCCCACATTCCTCAAGCGTAGAGGGTGTGGAGAGGTAGGGGACACGTGAGGTTGGGGAGGTAGGTGAGGGGGACACAGGGCACTTTCCCAAACTCAAGATGAGTTTACACTTCATCTTGGAGTCAGATGTGTGTTTTGGGAAGTCCACTGTCGCAAGTGAGTCACCCCAGAAATGCTTTAATTAAATCATGCTCCATTGATTATGCGAGGAAGACGTAGACCCAGAGAAGAATTTTAGAGATATTTCCATCCAAAGTGATGGACAAACATTTTTAAAAGACAAAACTGGAAAACTGGGAGAACTACTCCTTGTGCATTCCAGTGAGTCTAAGTTTTGCTGCATCAAACAGACTTCCAGCCAAGTCAATGCGAAGTTTGCGATTGAAACTAAAAATTACCAGAGTGGTGAGAGTTCTTGTTGCCTTGGCAACGCTGACAAAGGTCCAGTGAAGGATTCTGGGTAACAGGCTAGGCTGTAGGTAAATTGCTATTTGGTCTACTTTGGACCAGTAAGTTAACACCACAGAAAAGCCCGTCTTGGCATTTCCTGACTTGGAAGTGCTTTAATTCGCTCCTTTCGGTGAAGCACCCCCGTGGGCTTTGCTCTGGGTTGGCCCTCTGTGAGGCCGAAGTGTGATTCGATGGGCTTTGACAGGCCTGCCTGGCCAAAAAAACATCTTGGCAGGCTCAGCATTCCCGCTCGGAGGGTTTTTTCTTTTGGTTAACACATTATTTCCAGAAAGCTCTGTCAAGACATAGGTGCATTACTGGGGAAATATGACACGTGAGGCAAAGAGCAGAGAAAAATGAGGATAGTGTAAGTAAGAGAGAAACTAGACCAGGCGCTCACAGTCCGGATTAGCCCGAAACTAACTCTGCTTCAGCCTCTGACCTCAGCAAGTCCTTGGGTGTTACTATTACTACGATTACTGGGATCTTGGTTTCACCATCTACATAGATCCAATAATATCTGTTCTCCACTGGGAAGTTTTAAGGGTTGAATGATGTGGTAAAGGTGTTTTATAAACTCTAAAGTGCTACACAAAAGACGAGGGGGCTATTATTTTAAACGTTTCTCGGACTGAGACCTGGGACAGCAATAGTTTGCTCTGAGTGAGGAGGGAGGGTGCAATGACAGGCGCATGGCAAACACGACTGTGACAGAGGGAATGGGGAGGGAGAGGGCTCCCATCGGGCTATAGTGTGAATTTTGAGTCTCGCTTCCATGATGCCCCAACCTGTCTCTCTATACCTCAGTCATCCTAAATGACTTGCCATCCGCCCACCAAGGCTGTGCAGTTTCGTGTTTGGGTTTTACAAAGACTCTTCTCTCTGCTCAGCTCCATCTAGCTCACCTGAATAACCCTGTCTCTTCTCTGAGCACCCACTTCACTTAGGTTAGAAAATCCATCCCTAGAAATACGCAATATCTTTATGGTACTTGTTCCACCATAAGGCGTATTGCCTTTTCCAGAATTGTGTTCTCCCAAAACTTACATGTGGAAGTCTTTACCCCCAGTGTAACTATATTTGGAGATAGAGCCTTTGAGGTGGTAATTAAGGCTAAATGAGGTCATAAGGGTGGAGCCTGAATCCAACAGGACTGGTGTCCTTATAAGAAGAGAAAGACACCAGTAGAATGCATGTACTCTGGAAAGGCCATGCGAGGACATAGCAAGAAGGTGGCCATCCCCAATCAAGGGGGAGAAGCCTTGCCAGATACCAATCATGCTGGCACCTTGGTCTTGGACTTCGAGTCTCTAACCATGAAAAAATAAATTTCTGTTATTTAAGCTGCCCAATCTGTGGTATTTTGCTATGGCAGCACAAGTAGACGAATACAGATGGTAAACATCTTAAGGACAAAGACTGTATTTTACTCATTTTTGTACAACCAAGAACTAGGAGATAATAGATGCTGAATAAATAATTCTCAAATGAATGAATGAATGCATCAATTAATGTAGCACACCTGGTTCCAACTGAAAGCTCAGATGAGGCCAGGAGCTAAGACAAGCTGTCGATTCTGGGGCGGTGGCCATGACTACGGAGACCTAGAGTATAGACAATAGAGGGAACTTAAGCATGGGTCATGAAGAAAGCCAGGGCAAGCACATATAGGACCAAGGAGACCCACAGCAGGACAAAGGCAGATTAGCCCTAGAATAGGTGTCAGGGAAGTCCAGCACTGGAGAAGCCTCGGGGTGTGGGTAGTAGTTACCTACGACTCTCTAAGAGCTTCATCACCTACTGAATAAAGTCCTCACTTCTAACTTAATCAGCGGGGCACTTTAATAGGGTTGCAACCTACTCTCTCTGCCCACAGCAGCCCTGTCAGTAGCACAGTAGGTGTTCACCTAACGTTTGCCTCTCAAAGGCAAGTGCTGTGTCATCTTCACTTTTGTTTTTACCTGGCACCTAGGAGAAGGCCTGCTCCACTGTGGTGCCCCCTGAATGACTGTCTAACGAATAGGATAGGATCTTAAGCAGGTGGCCCATCAGCTCCTATGACACTTGCCTATAAAGAATGTGTCTCAGTGACTGAGAGAAAGTGGCTCTGAATAGGAGTCTTCGTAGGGTCCTATATTAGTTTCTTATTGCTGGTGTAACAAATCACCATAAACTTAGAGGCTTAGAATGACAGAAACGTATTGTCTGAAATTAACCCTTCCTTTCCCCTTCCAGCCACCGGTAGCTGAAGGTGTTCCCTGGCCTGTGGCTGTCCAGTTCCAGTCCCTGCCTCTGTCTTCGCGTGGCGGTCTTCTCTGTGTGTTCTCGCCTGTCTGGGTCTTCTTCCCTTCCTTTCTCTTAGAGGAACATTTGCCAGTGGATTCAGGACCCACGCTAATCCAGGATGGTTTCACATCCAAATCCTTAACTTCATTACCTCTGGAAAGACCCCTTTTCAGACAAATTCACATTCACAGCTTCATTGTAAACCTATCTTTTGGGGGACTACTAGTCAAGTCCCACAGATCTGAAAACAGACACTGTCTCACCAGGGAATAAGCTCAAGGAGACATCAGTGGAACTTGGGTCTAACATAAAGGGTTAGTGCCACGGCTCAGTCAGTTCATGCTTCAGGAAGCTCCATTTGGCTCCCTCAAAGAAGAATCAGCCCAGAAGACAGAACCCAGAGGAAAGACATGAGGACTAAGGAAGCCTGCTTTGGAATTTGGAAGACTTCAAAACAGGAGAAAATTTTCCTTCCCACTGCATTCAAATCTAGTTTAAAAAATACACCAAGTGATATTACCCAGTTTTGAAAGGCGTGGAGGAAAATGTGCACTGTCACATAGGAGGGTATATTAGGGTTCTGCAGAACACACACTCACACGCACACTAATGTACACAACACCCAGGGAGCCGGTGGGCAAATTGCTGGGGAAGATGAGATGAGATGTCCCGGTTCAAGCAGTGAGGAAGGAAGAAAAGAGTGAATTCCTCCTCTTTTACACTTTGTACCATCCAGGCCCTGCCTGAATGGAGCGGCTGCTGCCCACCCACGTTAGGCGGGGCCATGAACTTTCCTGAGTCGCTGATTGAAACATCTCCCCTGCAAACACCCTCCTGGACGTACTCAGAAACAACGTTTAATCTGGGACCCCCTTGGCCAGTCAGGTAACATTTCACAGGTAGTGAGTATGAATTTAGTGCAATGTTCTGGGCTCTGTATATCAGAGTTTTAAGGACATTTACACAATCTTTGATCCAGAAATTCCTTAAGTAAAGCAAAGATTTAGCTACAAGCATTGCAATGAAAAAAACTAGAAATCACTGCCATTTCCCATAATAAGTGAATATTTAAATACACGGTGGCTATCTGTATAATAGAAAACAATATTCCTATTAAAAAAGAGTGGTATTGTGGAAATGTACTCCTTGACCTGGAGTGACAATCACCTATTGTTGGATTAAAAAAAGCAGATTGAAAAGTGTGTGTACAGTATTATTCAATTATAATTAAAGCATTTATATTTTGCAAAAAGACAGAAAAGTATGTACTCACACACGAACAGTAATTATCTCCCTTTGGGGCATATTAGTAAATTTTTTGCTAATTTTTATCTTTGGTCTTTCTAGTATGACTATATGAACATTTATTACTTACATGATAAAAGAAAGTCATCTTAAAATATGAAAAATGTGGTCTCCTAGAGTTAACTTTTTCTAGACTATGTATATTAGCTGCTACTGCTGTATTTATCTAGCATATTGATCTCTGAATCAATTTGTATGGCAATGTTAAAAATTAGCATTTATTCTTACATTGGTAAGAAACAAAAGCAGGCCAGTGGGTTTGTTTAAACATTTATAAAGCACTGGCACCCAGACCGGCTTGAGGATCCTAATACACTCATCTTGCTTTTTCAAAACATGTCGGCTGCCAAACCGGCTGGGCTGTCCACACTCTGAGGCATTAAAGGCTGGAAATAGGACTGCTTCTCACTCTGGATCTCTTACAATGATTGGATGCTAGATAGAATGAAAGGGGTTTGTGGAAGCACTTTGCAAATCCTGTGCTGCTACACAAACAAGGGGCTTATTGTCATCAACGTGCCTGAAGGCACTTTGGAAATGCTGTAAGTCAGGGATGCCAGCACCCTTCCTTGGAGCCCTGATTGTTTGGGGGCTGAGGAGGTGGCCTACGGAGGGGTGGATTTGGGGTCCACCAATTCAACCTGAGAGACCCCAGTTGTGTCAACAGCATGTGTTGAAGATTCTGCAGCTCAAGGAGACATTGAAAACCTCTGATTGATTCCCTTTCCTCATTTCAGAGAAGTACAGAGCAAGGCCCTGGGAGCGGAAATGACTTTTCCAAGGTCACTGAATGGTCTAGTGGGGACTAAAAGAGACTCTTTTGATTCCTAATGCTGTGTCAGGTGGTCTCTGGGCTCTACTGAATCTGCATAGTCAGGCTTGTGCCTGAAACCTGAAACCTCTCATTAACGCAATGTCTGCCTTTGATCTGGAGAAAGATACCTGGGGGTAATGGCAACAATACTCACCCTCCTTTCCCCTCTTCTCTCCAAGAATAGCAGATACAGAGACTTAGTCCATAGCAACCCCAAGCTTTAGTCTCCTTCTGAGGCCACAGACCCAAAGAGCAAGGGTGCTCAGGCACAGGACAATGGCCACCGGAGGGCTGGGGTGAGGGGTGCAGACTTGGATCCCTCCCAGGGGCCTGTGGCCCCACATCGTTCTAGGGACAACTCCGCTGAGCCTGCTTCTGTTGTTTTAAAGACAGACTTTCTCAGTTGTGCTGCAAGGTGCTGTGAAGGAGCAAAGATTACTTCTGCATAATCTTGCTCCTTAATCTTACACTCTACTAGACACAGGAAGACAACTCATTTTATTACCAGGCAAAATGGAATGAGCCTTTAAGAGAGATTCAAGCAAAACTCTGCAGAAGTACAGAAGAAAGAACAGTTAATCCTTTTCACCACGAACACACGCGTGCTCAGAGCCTGCTCACGCGGGACACTGAGCTGAGTGCGTCACACAGGACATGCCCAACGAACTCCTGCTCACTCAGGATGTGGTTTCTCACTTCGCTTAGAAGGCTAAGCGCTTTATAATTACATATGAGTGTGTAAGTATATTTATCCTTTTTCTACATGCCGGGGCAGTCTTTATAAATTAGGAATATTCAAATCTAAACTTGATGGTCACATAGTTGTGCATGTGTGGCCAGATATATTCATAAAGGCTCTTGTCAAGTAGAAATTGCTGATGAAATTTTATATGGGAACAGATTTTCTGGGAATGTTGTGAATTTTGCTTCTAGTAAAATATGAATCATGAAGGGTTAGAGTCCCAGAAATGTAGAAATCATGCAAGACAACCCATTCATATTACAGATGAGGAAACTGAGAATGAGAGGGTTTATTTCCTTCAAAACTTGCCCAAGTTATTTGTTATTAATGGAAACTTGTGGACTTCCTTCAGCCATTTCAACTAACCCTCTTTCTCACCCCCTCCTACTCCAGAAAATGCCCTAGAGTAGTAGTATTCTGTAATATTAGAAATAAGTGATACTGTTCGTAATCTTATTATAGGTAGGTCAGGTTCGAAGGCATTTTAATGTGCCCTAGTTCCTCATTGGGAGGGCCTTTATTTTGGAAGCTCTTCCTACCTGGAACCAAGAGAAAGGAGAGGACTGGGTCTACTCCTTTGTAGGGGAGCCTGGCCCTGCCTCTTACTTGGCTCTCCTTCCCTAGTCGCTGTCTGGGCTTTTAGCTGATCCTTTGATTAGTATTGGTTTGCTAGGGCTGCCATAACAAATTACCACAAGCTGGGTGGCTAAACCAAAGAAAAGTTATTATCTCACAGTTCTGGAAGCTGGACATCCAAAATCCAGGGGGAAGAAGGATCTGTTCTCTTTTTGGCTTGTATATGGCCATCTTCTGCCTGTGCCTCTTCACATCATTTTCCCGGAAATATTGTCTCCGTGTCTGCATTGCCCCCTTTCACAAGGACACTAGTCATACTGGAGTAGGGGGCCACAGTGCTTCACTATGACCTTGCCTTAACTATCTACAATGTCCCTGTTTCCAAATGAGGTTATATTTTGAGGTACTAGAAGTTAGGACTTCGGCATATAAATTTTGGGGAGACATAATTCAATGCACAGCATCTTCCAAGAATCTGGGGAGGCAATATGGTGGTGGCTGGAGCCTCTTCTTCTTTTTTTAAAATTGTTCTATTAACGATTGTCCCAATTTTCCCACATTGCTCCCCCTGCCCCACCCACTCCCCCGATTCCACAGTCAATCCCCACCCTGTTGTCCATGTCCGTGGATCATTTATACCTGTTCTTTAACTAGGCCCTTCCCCTTCTTTCCACCCTTATCTTCCTCCTTCCTCTCCTATGGTCCCTGACAGTCTGTTACTTGTTTCCACGCCTCTGGTTCTATTTTGTTCATTTGTTTGTTTTGTGCATTAGGTTCCGTGTGGTATTTGTCTTTTGCTGCCTGGAGCCTCTTCTTACGTGGGAAGTGATGCTCTCATAGGATCTCCCTTCCCTAAATGATAAAAATACAAGAAGAAATTAGAAGGAAGTTTAGGGAAAGAAGGCCTCTTTTCTATGTCTTGTCTAGGTTGAAGATTTCCTGAGTCTGCACAGTCTGTATCCACTTCCAGAGCTAACGGTTCTCCTTAAGGCTTTGACATCAGTGCTTCTGTTATAATTATGGATTCCCCCAGAACCTCAGAAGTCAATAAGCAGCAGTGGAGGCAGGATTTATATGTCACCCACTTTTCCTTGATTTTTACAAGACTCGATAATTGGCAAGATCATCTCTCCAGCCATCCAAGTGATAAAACTTGGAGATAATCACTCACTCACTCACTCACAATTTCATTCATTCAAAGAATATTTACACGCAGAGCCAATGAGATTCTTTGGCGATCCAGATGCAGGTTAAGTCCACTGGATTCTCTTCCCTTAAAATTGCTTTTCTCCATTTCTTTTCCCTCACAACTGCTGCTCTAGTTTTTACCTTCACTGACAATTCCCTTTAGCCCCTCTGCCAATCTTCCCATTCTAACCGATCATGCAGGTTGCCAAGAACAATCTTCCAAACCAGGTTCCTTTTAATAATGACCCAGGGTCCATGGTAAGCCCAATAGGATGGAGAACACACTCCCTAGTGGAGATTCATGATTCCGGGATCTGACCCCTGGTGCACACTGAGCAGGCCAAGTCTCAGCCGCGCTCATCAGCCTGCGGTTCCCGGCTCAGCGGGTGTGTTCACACCTCCATGTCCCTATTCACTCTGCAGCCTCACAGCCTCTGATGAGAATGTCCACTTCCTCCTATGTGTACGCCAAGGTTCCTATCTAATGTTGTTCCCTTTCTGAAGCCTTTCTTGACCTCCTCCGCTCAAGTAGATCTAACTTCTTTTTTTGTAGAGAGAACCTATCACCAGGATTTATAGAACTTTTACTCTTATTGTCAGTCTCCCCACTGAATCTAGGCTCTTTCAGTGCAGGGGCCTATTTCATTTAACTTCGTACTTCGCCCACCGAGCAAAGGACAACAGGCATTCAGCAATTGTGAGTTAAGCCAAATGAGGAGAAACGGATCGAATTGGTCACTATCACACAACCCACAAATTTGAATTGTTCATACCAATATCCCTCTTCCCTCCTTCTACACCCTCCTGCTTTATCAACAGCAGATTATGCTCAGAGACTGAGACTGTTTTTGCCAATAACTAATTGAACACAGGTTCACTTTGGGAATTATAATTTATAGTAATAATAAGCCAATAGTATACAGGATGTCTCTTAATAAGCCAGCGAAGAAATAATGTCCTCCAAACCAATGCTAGATTAATCAGACTATTGTTCCAGGCAAAGGAGAGATGAGAGAAATGAAGTCCACATTTAGTTGACGTGTAGCTTTCTAGGAGCTAGTTCTCCGAAGACTTGGCTTAGCCAACCAAGAGCTGATGTTCAACTGTCGGTGCAAAACAAAACCCTTGTTGCTAGAGCGCGATGCTAGTGCCAGGAGGGCCTGGTGTTAGCGGACATCATGGTCTCCCCACAGGCCTGCTCCATGGTCTTCACTGGTGCCCGCAAAGAGGAACCTCAGTCCAGCAGGAGCGAACGCCCCATGGTCTTTGGAGAACAACTCAGATCAGCAAAGAGTGGCATTGCCCAGACCAAAAGCTCTGGGTATGTCCTCTCCAATTCTGAAAATGTCCATTATGTCACAGTAACCCCTACAGATGTTCCTATTGATAAGCACAACAATTTTGATAAGCCTGACATGGCCTTGGCAATGTAACAAACCCTCAGATCCAGACAACTTCACTTAAGCCTTAAACAAGTAGCTTTGAAATCATAACAAACCAATACACAATACTTCCTCCCTATTTTCTTTGTAGCCCCTGGAGTTAGCTTTCATACACACAAAATTTGGTTATGAGACACATATTCCCTTCTCCTACTGTAATGGTTTTTATTGTACTTAACATAAAGTCCAAACCCTGACTGAGTTCAGAATATCCCTATCTATATTTTTGCAGTCCAATAATTGGACACACATGACCAGTCAAAGGCATTATAGAAATTACAGACAATTTATATGTAACTAGGTTTCCTTAGTTTGGTCCACGCAGCCCTCTATGGTCCCTGACACTCCTTCAAGTTCATGTGGGCCACTCCCCACTTTCTCACCACGTTCCTGCTCTCCTTATATCTCAAGTGCAACAAACTCGGTCCTGTTTCATGGCGTTTGCCTTTGGCATTTCTTCTGTGGGGAATGGTTCTCCCTGATAATATTGAGACCTTAATAATTCAGGGCTAAGCACATATGTCACTTCCCAGAGAAAAATTTCCCAATAAATTTATCTCCACTCCAATCACATTGCATCATTTTATTTTTAGATGCCATTTATCACTATTACAAACACCTTATTTATTAATTTGTTCCCTTCCATATTGATTTGTGTCTGTGCACAAGAATGTAATAATGATGGTTAATGCCTATATAGTTCCTATTACCTGTGTGTTTTAAGTGTTTTCATGAGTACTACCCACTCAGTCTTTATGAAAGCCAAAGAGAAAGGACCTATGTTAACCATGTTTTAAAGAGGAAGAGATCGAGGCACAGAGAGGTTAAGAAATTTACCCAAGATCTCATAGCTGGCAAGTGAATATGCAAAGATTTGAACCCTGGCAGTCAGTTCCAAAGTCAGTCCCCTTAACCATTATGCTATGCTGCTCCATGTGTAGATGTGGCTCTTACAAACTCTATTCATGGCTATCTCCTCCATCCCCCAAACACTGTTTATTTCCCTATGCCCTAAAAAGCGAATGAATGAATACAGTAGTAAGCGTGCTGCCTCTCTTTGTTTTACCAGACACTGGTGCTACATGTTACTGCCATTTCATTCACTGGAATGAATTGTGAAGAAGCAAAGTCAAATGCTTTTTGGTATTAGTAAATTATCCTCATTCTAATTTTTTTGGCTATACTTTTCTAGACACAAACCTAAGATCCAAGCACAAAACAACAGCAACGATGGCAACAAAAAAACTTTGTTTAAGCTAGAAAAATAGTGGAAAGGTTCACTGTATTCTTGGGAAGACATAAAACTTCACTTGCTATGGTCCATAAAATATCCAGAATAATTCTATGCATAGTCATTAAAGAACTCTATAAAAGGCACTGAATATTGAGACCACTCAAGCAATCTGATTGCTTAATTAAATCTCTAGAAACGCTCAATAGTGCCAATTGAAACTGTATCACCCATAAAAAAAGAATACGTGCCATCTTTTTTTCTTTTCATTTTTAGTTTATAATAGCAATAATGACCTTGGCTCTGAGCATTTCCTGGAGATTAATGACTGGCTAGGCTTAATGGCCCTCGACTGCCCCTCCACTGGACTCTCGGCTCCTCCCAACTTGTCATTCATCCCTTGAAAAGTACTTCTTGTCTCATCCAGGTTTGCTAAGGAATGGCAGCATTTGTCAGATAGTGAGGGCGGGTTTGGGAATAGTGATTTGCGGATTCTTGAAAACCTGGTGACAATATTGACATCTCTGATGAAGACAGGTTCCTAACTAACCTCAGAGGTAAACTCTGATGCACTCAGTGTATACAGAGGAAGAATCCTGCTTCCCTCCACGTTCGTGTGATGGTTTAAAGGGGCTTCGATGAATTTCTCTGCTGCCGAAATGTGTTTGCTTGATCTTCTGCTATGTGACTTTCTTAAATATGGGTATGGACATAAAATGCTTTGGAATTATAAAAGGAGCTTCTTTTGAAATCAAAGATTATAATACGGCTGCAGCTAAAGGGAATCATTCCGAATACAGCACAATCCAAGCATGTTTCACTTCCTCTCCCCCCTCTCAGTGGCGCTGCCACTACTCTGCAAGAAGCTGCAACTGGTTGCAGTCTAATTCAACTCTCTTGCTTCCCGATTGTTCCCCAAAAATATTTGATAGAAAAGGTCCCTCTCTCTCCAGTTCCAGAATGTCGTCGACATGGCAAATGCTTAGCTAATGCCTCCCATCTATCTATAGGTATGTCACAGCTTTGTACGCCTGTGTTATCAGTGTGTCCTTGAACCACTTTATCTGCTGTAAGAATGACGTTAGCACCAAACATTTAAATGGCACTTTAGAATTTGCAGAGTGCTTTCTAGGGGCCCACAATTAATCTTGTTTTACAGAACAGGAAGCTGGGTTTGAGACAATGACTTGTCCAAGAGCATACATCCTGTGAGTAGGACACGTGTTGCAGATTTTCTGATTCTAAATTAGTCTCTTTCTCAGTTCTTTCAATTTCCCATCTTCCAAAAAGAGCTCATCCTCCACTTGTTAAAGATTTACTCATTTCTTTCTTGATGTATCAGAAAGCGAAGGGGCCTTAAACAATCACAATGGCTATTACTCACTGAGTGTTAACTATGGGCATACATTTCACATACATCGTTTCATTTTATCTTCCCAATGCAATGATGCAGAGACTATCACCACATCACAGAGGAGGAGACCCGGGTTCAGAGAACTCACGTATCCGACTGGAATTCACGGTCTCATAGATCTGACTCCCAAACCTGCACATGTCTCGCTGCCATGCCACTCAAAGGGGACTTTTTCTCTGTGGGACTTTTATGGTTTGGCAATTTTTTTTCTGTTGTACAATATGGAATATGGTTGTTCAGTGAGCCAAGAATGAAAGCGGTGAGAATTCTGGACAAATAATGGTGTGGACCACAAGATGAAATATCTCCTGGTAGATGGTTGCCAGAATAGAGATCTCTTTAGAGGTGGTATGGGGCAGGGTTTGGTATTGCCTCGAATAAGACAGAAGTACTTAATCTGATAAATAACGTCGTGTCTTTTATTTTTCTCAACTGTGACTTCAAGAGACATATATGAAGTATAGCTGGCTGTCATATCTCTGAACATACCTCTGTAAATTGTGTGATTGGTATGCTTAAATCTCTATAGAAGAGACCAGATAAATCATTTACTCTGTCTCTTACATTTTTGGCTGTAAGAAAACTAAAATCCAGGGAGACTAGCTGGGTTGCTAAAGGTCTTTCATTTTGATTTCATTCTGCTTTCCTGTGTGAGTGGGCAGTGGATTTTGCCTCTGCTATGTACCAAGCCCTATAGTAGAGACTGATAACACCACGAGGAAGAAGGCAGACCCAGGCCCTGCGCGGAGAGCCAGCAGGCGGAGATTTGTATCTTTGCTCTGGCGTCCTTTTATAATCAACTGAACGTGTTGCTCATTTCGGAGCGATGCTCCTGTATTTCCTTACTCCGTATCCTTACCTGGCCAGGCACCATCGAGCTCTTGCGATACAGCACAGGGAATGCCAGCTTGCTGCGCGTGCTTCCTCGCCAGGGTTTTCTTCTTTTAACCTGAAGGACTGGAGCGAGGTAAGAGTTAGACCTTGAAAGGGCCCTTCCCATAATGTTAGGCTACCATCAGGTTTGGGAATGCTCACCACTTCCTAGTTGCTCTCAAGTTAGAGCTCGATTCTAGTGCTGGTCTGCGGAGGAATAAGAACAGAAAGGGGTCACTACTTCCACTGAAGATTTCCCTTTCCCTGTCTCCCTCCTCTGCCCGTCTCCTCTCCTTCCTGTGGGTGTCATTCTGTGCGGTGGCTCCACGGGGCCATCTTATTCTTCGAGCGTCCTTGATAGAGGGAGATTAGAGCTCCTCCTTAAGGTTAACGTGAGGAAGGCGGGGATCTGGTCAGGGATTGGAGTAAATCTTGAGGAATGAGATTGCTCCGTCAGTTTTTCAGGTTGTTCATTTATATGATGTTATTGCATAGCCTCAGGAGAACACAAAACCAAACAGAAAAAAAAAAATTTGCACCTCAGAACTCTGGAGTCCATGGGAATTTATTTTCTCAGTAAATCTTTTTCCTCTGGTTCCTCACTCTGGAGAGCTTGATTTGCCATCAATATTTAAAATGAAAATAAAGTAGTTCTTAAAAAATGAAGATCACTTAAAACATAGTGCTACTTGAATGTCAAGAAGCCATTATGTTTAATAGCATTTCTTAAACTATTAAAGTTGAGTGGTTACTTTTTATTTTGCATTTAGTCACTCATGGGAGACATTTATTTAGTCTTATATGCTACCAATAGTGATGCTGTTAGTAGAGAAGTTTCTCATTTTAAATAATGGTCTCATTTATATAATATCTCTTAGTATAATATATTCATTTCTTACAGAGGAATGAAAATGCACAAAACTGTTAATAAAGCAAAAATACTGTGAAACTTATGCCCATAAAGCTATAGAATTGTGAAACAAGAAATGTGATAATTATTTTTAGTTGGTCAAGTAATATATATATTAATATATATATATTTCCCACAAATCCACACATATACACATTTCAACCGCCATTGGAGAAAGGGGCAACATCGAACACCGAAAAAAAGGTCTTCAACTTTTCTTGTCAACAAGTTGAGGCTACAAAACCATCTAGTCTACTTCCACAATAGATGCTAAAAGCACAAGAACTGAAAAGAAAAATATAAAGTATAAAGAACTCTTTTGCCCCTGACTTGTTACTTTATGAAGCGGGTTTTAAACTGCCATCCTGGTTTGCATCGCACAGACTGTCGTTACTTTTAAAAGAAAACAATGTCTGTAAAAGCCTTTCACTCTTTTCATTTCTCAGGCTCTTAGCAGATGTATGAGCTTCCAGAAAATGTGAACTTTAAACCAGAAAAAACTGCAAATTCTGGACAAAAACGGCATTATCTCTTGGATGTACGTTTTCTTCTGAGTAGAATCAGAAACGCGGGAAGCATCGAGAACGGAGTACAGGCCTGGAAGAGTGAGGAGCTAAAATGCAGTTCTCAGTCGATAGCATCTACTCCATAAGCAGCTGATCATAAATGAGTTGATACCCTGGACTCCCCCATCCTGGTCTTTGTGAGTGGAAACTTTGAATGAAAATACCCACCACTTACTGGATGCCTGCTCTACGTCATTCGCTTTGCTCCACCCCTCCCAGTTTTGTCAGTGACGGCTCTTTCGGGCAAAGGTGACGGGAAATCAAGTGAGACGTGAATCAAACAGTGTCACCAGGAGTCTGTTCTCTATTTCTCAGCCCACTGCTGTGACGTTGTTCGGTGGAACCGTGTGGTTAGAACAGGCTTTCAGCCTCGGCACTACTGACATTTAGGGACCGAGTATGCTTTGTCGTAGGGGGCCCATCCTGCGCACTGTGGATGTTTAGCAGCTTCCTTGGCCTCTGCACTCTAACCGATCATAGCAAACCCCCCATTCTCAGAGTCATGACAACCAAAGGTGTTTCCAGATATTATTAAATGTCCCCTGTGGATAAACAAAGAGGCTGCCAGGCACTCCGGAAGCTATCTCTTTCCAGATTCAGACCCAGCAGAGGAAAGTATTTCTGCCTCAACGTTCCCAGGGAAAACCATTTGAATCTTATTGGACCTGCTCAGGTGGCTCACCTGTACAGCAGTCACCTAGCATCACAGCTGAAGCCAGCTCTGATGGGCAGGCCCAGGTCACATGCTCTGCCCAGGGGCAGGGATAAAGCACCACTCACGCCATCTGGATGGGGGTTGCGTGCAGAGGGAATTCTCCAGTGAAAACCAGGGATAGAGCTTGAAGAGCAGGAGTGGGAAATGGATGAGGCAAGGAGCGAACGTCTCCTCTGGAAAACGATCTCGTTTATTTTCACAACAACCTTTAAGGCACAGAGATAATAAGTAATTGTCAGAGGTCACGCAGCTGATGCGTGGTGAGATATACCATCAATTTATTATCTGATACAAAATAAATGGGGGAATAAACAACATTTAAAGATGCCTGTCCTTCTGCAATGGTAGAATTGTCAAGAGTCAACAAATGCTTATTATCCAGGTGGATTCCTGTACCTTCCTGATGCTCGGTAACTTATCACTGGTTAGGGGAGCTGTTGGGAATATCTTCTCTCACTAGTCTGACTTCCACGTTAAAATATCTGTCTCCCCAATTACAGTATCGTAAGTGGTCGAATGATATATTTAAAATAATGCTACTTTAGCATTAACACTTACCTCTGGTTTACGATGAGTTAAACAGGGATTTCAGCTAACTTAAGAAGCCAGCCACGGTGGATGAAAGTGTTGCTATCAGAAAATGCATTCTGAATGCTAAACCACTGGCTGCCCAGTGAACTTCCGGAGTGCAGTCCATTTCTAAGCTGGGGGCTGCTGCTGTTACGAAACCGTCACTGAACTTTTAGGTTATTCATTTGTTCCAGGAGATTTGTTTGTTCAAAGTTGCAACCTGCTGGTTACATTGCTAATAATCATAAAACCTACACAAGTTCTCCTGCGACAGACCAGAATATGACCCAAACCTAAGAGTCTATGAAACAATGCAAACTTGCCCACCGAACTTGAGGAATTTCCCTGTCACAGGCCATTGCTGTTCCCATGTTTAATCAAAGGTCTTTGTTAATCACATCGCAGCAGGTTGGAAGTCACTATATCTTAAGAGGCTTCAACTCCTTATTGAGCTCAGAGTTCATGTGCTCACATTATGTGGAAAGGAAACGTGATTTTTTTCATTTGCTTCATTGTAGTGCTGCCTGGATCCCAGAGAGTTCTCTGCTCGCTTTATCGGCAGCAAGGACCTAGACACTTATTTGGAATTGTGGTACCTGTTGCAAAATTCTCTTACCTGCCTCTCACCAATGTCTTTCAGAATTTAACAAACTCCCCTTAAACAGGCTGCCATCTGGCACCATTGCCATCATCTTCCCGACACCGAGGCCACTGTTCTGCATGCTGGGATGTTACTCATCGGGGGAACCCCAGGCTTAAATTTACTGCAAGTTTAGCTCACTCCAGGGACCTCTGGTGAGTTATCCTCCTTAAGATATGATGTGACGATATCTATGTGAAACAAGGTGAAGAGCATGACTGCCGTAACTTTTACAAACAGGCACCTCTGAAAACACATTTATATCGAGAATGTTCAAGAAGTGCAAAGAACAGCTGTGTGGAATCTTCAGAGAAATAGCTTTTGCTTTCTCTAATTTTTGCACTGTTTAAAAGCCACACCGAAGGAATTTGAAAGCAGGATGATTGACATCGCTGAGCTTTTTTTCATGCTGCGCACATGGTCTTTTTTAAAAAGCGGACTCTGTGCACGGAGCATAATTGCTCTCTGCTTCTGCAAAGGTTTCCCTTCAATAGCATTGCATTTTCCTGATATAACTGATTAAAATAAATTAAGTGAGCCACTCACTTATTCTTCCAGTTTGCAAACTTTGAAATTTTTAACAGGGTTTTTATATAGGCCTACATTGTGCCACTCTACACACTATTTAGTAAAGTGTATTATAAGCGCACTTTTGAAAACCTAGATAACAATGTTCTCAATAATAGCAGAAGATGACAAAAGTCTAGCCAGGGGCCACGAGGCCTCTGCTCCTTGGCCGTCAAACAGATGGAGCTTCAAGTCAGCCAGGGCTTGCCAGCTCTGTCCAGCCCTCTTGTAGCAGGGAGCTGCCTTGGGTGAAATGTCATATTCTTTCTGCATCATCATTTGGTAAATGTTAACAAGGAGAAGCAAAGTTCTTGGGCTGGGCTGCTTTCCACGTCTCCCATGATCATTAGCTTTCCTCTTTCAAAAAATCTTATGTATGTAAGCATGCACACATATGTATACATATATGTGTATTAATACTACATTATATTCATTATTATTTACTTTATATTCTATATATGTGTGTATATGTTGCAGAGTCTTGCTCCAAGACTGTTTTTTTCTTTTATTGATTCCAGAGAGAGGGAAAAGCAGGGAGAAAGAGAGGGAGAGAAACATTGGTATGAGAGAGAAACATCGATCAGTGACTGAACCCAAAACCCAGGCATGCGCCCTGCCCAGGAATTGAATGAGACCTTTTGGTCTGCAGGACAGCCCCGAACCAACCAAGCCATTCTGGCCAGGGACCTTCAAGACATTTTATAAAGAAATCACAGCCAAGCTTTCTTCTGATTCATGCCATTTATGAGCACATGTATTATTTTAGTGGTAAATCGATGTCACTTGCACGACAGAAAATACTTCTGAGTTTATAAAAATGTTGCAAAATAATAGCTACTTGGCTTAACATAAGTTATTGAGTATCTGGCAGTTGTTTTTAAAAAAAGTTGACGCATCGATCAGCCCGACTGCTGCAGTGACAATAAACCAGAGCAGAAAGGAGGAAGAGAGAGCAGGAGGAGAAATACCAGAAAGAAGCCACTCATTTTCAGTTTTCTTTCTGAATTAGACCATATCTCATTGTGTCTGTTGTCACTGTGTGTTAGAAACCTTTAACATGTGGTTTATTTATGATTCTCTGAGAAATTTGGGAGGAGTTAAGGAGAAGGAGCTAGTCAAGTCTTTAAACATTCTGATCAGGTTTCCTCCAGGGTAAATTTCCACTCCCTCAGCGGGGGAGTGTTTTGCATGATCAGACTCCCAGGAGAAAATGTTATTCCATAGAACAAAGCCCAGACGGTGACTCATATTAAAATGACCAGGATGCGGGGAGGGGGTGATGTGTGGGGAGGGGAAGCATGACCCTGGGGGGAGGGGAAGGGCAGGGACACAATTTACTCTCTAAAAACTGACTGTGGCTCTCTGGGAAATGAAAAACCTCTGAAGTCTCTGTGCTTCCCTGTGATGCTTTTATAGAAAAAGTATTTGCAATGTGCCATAAGGATTTTCTAAAACGAAATGAAGATTCTCCGTCAAGGAAAGAAACACCAAGAGTCTCTTGAAGAAAAACTGGCTTTGTTTTCAATGAAACTGGCTTTGCCACCTAGAGCTATTAGTCATAGTACCAACTGTAATTGATAGACAGGGCCTGGTTGATTTCATAGAGCCGTTTGCTGCTCACCGCCAGAAACAAGACTTAAAAATTAGCTACTGATTTTAAAGGAGAGCCATTTCTCGCCTGGATTTCCCTGTTTTGATGCGGCACAAACTACAAAATAGATTCTTCTCCCATTAGCTAAAACAACTTGAGTGTCAGACACCTTTCTTTTCTACGAAGGATAGAGATCCACAGACCACCCCTGCCCTGATGTTTTCTATTGTTAGAAGGCTGCTGCTTGATAAAATGATACAATTCTGCAACGCTATCCTTTTAATTATCTTTTTTTATTATTGCCACGTGCACCAGGGTTCTAAACTTCTGAGGATTTATTGATAAGGGCTTCTTCTGCTTGTACTGTCTCTGTTTTATGGCTGTTTTTATAATGGTTGCTAACTAATAAAATGTTATCGTATTCGTTTTGTTTACGCGTAATAAATCGGACGCCGCTCCCCTTCCTCTGCTGTGCAGACGTGGATGTGCGAGGGAGGAGAGTGTCTTCAGGTGTTAAACCCATGGCTTCTTTTGCATACAAATAGAAATTAGTACAAGAGCGTTTTATTAAGGAAAATATTGCCTTTTCTGCATGGCCTAGGGAAAATTAATATTCTAAATACAAAATCATGTGGCTTGGGGTTTTTTTTTTTTTTGCCTCTTTCCAGCAACCGAAGTTGTGAAAAGATGTCTGGAATAAAGCCTAGATTTCTTCTGTGTTCCTATGAGCAATATGATTTCCTTGACGAAGGGAATAGATATGATGGGAAAAACAGTGTGTGTGCAGATTTTCGGGCAGCTATAAACCCTGTATGTTATATGCATTCAACAGCTATTTAGTAAACCCTTGGAATGTGTCTGATACTGTGATGGGTGCCAAGGTGAACAAGAGACATGGTCCCAGCCCCCCACCCTCCCCCACAGCTTATATTTTTTATGGGGTTACAGACACCAAGTTGAAAGAGAGCATCACATAAGCATTTGTTTGCCCCTTATTTTCTTTAGACTGGAGCCGCCTACTTTCCAGGCATTGGGCCAGGCCCCTGGGGTGAAGGACGGGGCAGAGGGGACCTGTGCAGACAGCGCCCCGGGACGGAGATACTGCGGAGCTGCAGCTTCAGCAGCCGCTCTCCGATGCAGTGCTCAGAAAAGGCTTCCTACCAGAGCCGTCATTCTTACTGAGTGTTGAAAAGCTGTCCTACACAGGATGGCACCGGCAAAGGCAAGGGATGGGCAGAGTCATGCTTGCAGAGAAGAGTGCATAGTTCTAGGAAGAAAAGACACATGACGTGCAGCGGCTGGAGGTGAGCCTGGAAAGGCAGACTGAAAGCCAGTGGTGGAGGTAGTTGTGTTGCCAAAGCACTTGGACTTTGTTTTGAGAGCTGTGGGGAGCTCTGTGGGATTTTCTAGTGAACACAGTCATTGCCCAAGGAGCACCCACCATGCCCTTTACCCCTCCTGAGAATACCCCAACTTACCTTCAGGTTTTCCTCCATCTGCCAATGGCCCATGTGCTCCAGGGGAAGTGGAACCTACCTCCAGATGCAGGGAATGAACCTATTCAGGTTTTCCTTCACATTCCCTGTGATTTCCCTGAACCTGGTCTCCCTGCTTTATCCAAGGCCAATAACTCATATCTTTGCTTTGGCTAAAGGGATCAGTTTAGGAATGGCATATGACCAATTCCTGCTAATTAGATGCAAGGAGATGAGGGGATCTGTCTGGGAATTTTGAAAAAGATATTTCTTCTCTCTTAAGACAGCCATGGGAAGGAATGCCCTCTCTTCCTATGGACGTTGTGGGATGCAGAAGGGAAGCCCTGACTGCAATCGCCACCACGCTCTCTCAAGCACAGTCAACCTGAAAATGCAGCCCTCGGCCCTAGCAAGGTGCAGGCTTCACGGGTTAGTATCCTGACTATGCCGCCTACTCACCTGCGGTCGGAGGCAAACGCGCCTCTCTAAGCCACCGTGTTCACCATGGAGATAATGGTACTTATCTCCTGAGAGCTTGACAGGAGTGCTGATTAAATATTAGTCAGTGTTATCCACTCGATAAATATTTACTGAGAGTGCACCATGAAGCACTGAGGATACGAGGTGAGTCAGAAAGTCACAGTCCCTTTCCTCAAGGGATTTACAGGGTGTGACTTCGCTTGCATTCCGTTATCCTCCAAGCTGTAGTCAGAGACTGACCTGTGCTATGACCACATTAAATTTGCCCATGACGCCTACGATGGCGGCTTACACGTAGGAAATGCTCATTGAATGAATGTCTGGTGGAAGGAAGGGCCAAAACAAGCAGTCATTGTATGCCTGGCATGGGCCGCCCCTGACCCCGCCACTGTGGTAATGGTTCATGCAGAGACAATGCGATTTGCAAGTGCTGGCTTCAGAAAGGCTTTCCCTAATTCTGGCTCACGTGATGCCTGGGAAAATGATTGTTTCCTTGACCCTAACTTGAGGATAGGAATGTCTGTCTTATTGGGGGTGTTGTGAAGGATTAAATGAGATGAAAGAGATTCCATATGGTACCCAGTGCATTGACTGGAAGAAAGTAGCTGCTCAATAAATTATAGTTATGTGTTAGTGGGGTGTTTTGCTGATATGAAAACCACTTTGTAGTCATCTGGGCATTTTATTTTAACAGATGTCATGGGCTTTAGTCATTGTTGTTGCCCAGTTCTTGAATGGAAATTTCCTACTTGAGCAGAAGTCCAAGGAAGGGGTAGGTATTTTCTGTGTCTACTGGCTAATTGCTAGATTCTGGACCAAAATGTGAGTGTGACTAATCAGAAGATTTTGCCCAGAAATTTTACTCATGAGAAAATGATAAAAGAGGCAGGAGCAGTTAGACATTATTCAGGGTGGCTATGCTGGACTCAAGAGTTGAGTGGTGCAGGAGTGCATGCCCCGGGCAACCGAGTCCAGCATTATGGCAGGGGGTGGGCGCACATGGCTTGTGGTGATGGGACAGAATCTAGGCTGTACTCAAGTCTCCTTTAGCACTTTCTGAGTCTAGTTCTCTAGACTTCAGCTGCAATGCTTGAATGCCTAGTACCTTTCTATAAATTCCCTTTCTGTGTACATCAACCAGCATTGGTTCTTGTTATTACCATCAGTGATTCTGACAGAACAACAACTGTTAGAATTTCTAAACAACAAATTTAAGTTTTATACTTTTATAGCATTGGTGGAATGTTTCATGAGCTACTGAGGGCTATTTGCATTATTAAAAAGTAAACTTGAAAAAAATAATCAATGTGAAATTCCCTCTTCCTAACCTATTAAAAGCCAGATACCCAGCTGTGAGGCTACCATAAAAACACAACTTTAAAGTTGCTGGATCCATACTTGATACTTCCAGATAATGTTATTCTTGATGTGTCATCTTATTTCACGGCAATCTTCACTGTATGTGTAACTCAAGAAAATGTTGACTAGAAGCTAATCGATGAGGGCAACACTTTAAATCTAAGACCTGACCCAGCGTCTCACCTTAAATGCAGTCTTTGGATTAGTATTGTCTTAGTCTTAGAAAGAGGGGTCTTTTATCAATAATATTCAGAAGATTTGTGGTTAAAACATATTTTTCTATCTGGAAGACACTTTCAGTAGAGGACTCCATAAGGATAAACCCAGAGTTGCCAGGCGACCTGGTTTTTCTGCTCCTGCTTTCAGAGCACATTGAAAGCTTGTGTCGCTTGTGGTGTCTTGGTGTGCTAAATACATGCACAACAAGATAGAAACGGTGATGAATTTGTGGGCAGAAATAAAGCTGAGGGCCCTCAGGGATTATGCAGACTAGAGAAGTCGAAGAGCCTTTGTCAGGCAGCCAAGTTCACTGATGCATGGGCGGGGCTGCATGTGGAGAACGTTTAGGAAGCCAGGTCCAGCCAGGGTCAGTGGGGAAGAGTGCTATGATCAGTGAGTGATGTCCGTCAGGGAGATGAGCTGGACGGCAGAGGCACGTGCACCAGGCACCTGCACTCTGGTCCAATCCGATGCCTTCCTCTCGCCGGGGAAGTAGAGAAGCCCAGAAAGGGGAGGGGCCTCCCGTAGCTTGTTGGCTTGAGGAGTGCCTTTCCTCAGCTAAGTGCTTCCGTTCCTCAGCGGTTCTGTGCAGAACGTGATTTCTGGTTCCCTGTCCACCCTTTTCCCAGTAGACGTTCCGCTTTGTTACGTGAGGACGACGTGGAGTCCTGGAAGACGTCAGCTGTGGGGCCGAGGCACGCCTGGGCCTGAATCCCACCTCTCCTGCTCTTTAGTGTCCCAGGAACACAGCTTTCTCTTCTTAGAACAAAACTCATCATTATTCCAGTCCCACCGAGTTGTAAAGATTCATTCCTTCCTTTCACAAATCCTTCTGGTGCTCTTGCCATGTGCGAGGCAATGGGCATGTAACATTGAACGAAGCAGTCAAAAACTTCACTCTCATGGAAGTTTCTAGTCACTTAAATGAGATTTGTGTGTGTATCTCCACGAACAAGTGTCTGACATGTAGTAACACCCAATACTTTTAAAATTAAAAAAAAATTATGTACTTACTTTTAGAGAGAGGGGGAGGGAGGGAAAAAGAGAGGGAGAGAAACATGAATGTGTGATTGCCTCTTGCATGACCCTAACTGGGAACGTGGCCTGCAACCCAGGCATGTGCCCCGCCTGGAAATTGTACCAGTGACCCCTTGATTCGCAGGCTGGTACTCAATCTACTGAGCCACACCAGCCAGGGCTACCCAATAATTATTAGTTCCCTCCCACTCCTTGCTGGCCTTCAGGTCTATGTATGTTCCACTGTGGTCTGACCAGGGCAGAGAAGTTGGCATGATATAACCTTCCTCATTAGGGAACCTATGAAAAATAAAATTAAATTAAACAAGGAATGAATCAAGGATCCTGAAGATAAAATGATTTGGTTAAGAGTAGCCTAGGAGTAGGCTTGAGTGGGGCCTCGCTGACCCCAGGGGTAGCCAAAGACAGTTGCTACCCTGCACTCCAATTGTGAGTCCAGCTGGGTCTTCTTCTATCCATGCATTGGAAATTGATTTCTTTGTTTCTCCCTCTCCTAACCCCTCTCTCCTCCCCTCCTTCCCCCACACATACAGCAAGGGAGGAACGAGACACAGAAAACAACTCCTCTCTCTCACACTTGCAGAAGGAGGAAGGACTCTAAAATCTAGCTGCTCACATCTCCCTGTTGAGCTTAAAGGGGATTCAATTTGGAACACAGCAGAGCCGCAGTCTTCCACATTCACCTGCCCATCTTGTAGTTGTGATTTACACATCTCCTTCCAATTTCCATCCTGTGTACTTTAGGAAAATCAAAAGTAGCTTTCATCGAGAAAAGACTGCATAGTTAACAAAGAGATTCAGTTCTTGTTGGAAAAAAATGAAACCAAAATACAACGAATTAACATGTCTAAAGATGTCAATGAACAGTTCCTAGATTCTGGAGAAATATGTATTTATAGAAACAGTTCTGGTAATGTGACCTAGAATTGGATTTGCTTCCTTCCCTCCTCATATGATTATTTTCCCCAGGTGGCCCACACTCTTACAGCAGAAGGAAGAGCTAAATGCCAAAGGGTGTTTTTGGTTCCCTCTCTTTCTGCTTGGTTTTGGGTGTGCCATGGAAAACAGTGCCTGTGGAAAATTCTGTTGTGTTCTGTTACCCAAGCTTCACTTTGAAAGAAGGCATTTGGAAATTAGACTTATGTCCAGATATATATGGATTTTATTTCCTCTCCAGTGCAAAAAATAATGATGTTCTTGGTGGAGGAAGAGTGGGAGGATGTTTCCTGGACCTAAGAACCTGGGGCTGACTCGAAGCCTGGGAGCTGCTTCCACACCTGCTTTTCACTTACCAGTGAGGAAAGCAAAGTCAGTGGTGGGGTGGAGACCTTTAACATGCACACTGTCTTGCATGTGTGGGAAACTTTATGAGATTTCAAAATGTTTCACTGCCATGCATATATTTTGAAACCCTACAGTGACCATGTGAAGCAAGCTTGGCAGTCTTTCTTTCTTTCTTTCTTTCTTTCTTTCTTTCTTTCTTTCTTTCTTTCTTTCTTTCTTTCTTTCTCATACATAGTATTTGAGAAAATCAAGACACAGTAGAGCAAACTATGTTGCTTATGCTCATGACTAAGACAGGGCAGGACCAGGACTACAAGCCACATGTTCTGCACCTACATCATGTCTTGTGTGTCCTCTACCTGCTGCTGGAGGCAGCACTTGGAAGCCCCAGAGCTGGAAGCCCCAAAGTGCTTAACAATGGACTGAACTGCTGGTCCCAGTCTTGGAAAATTTGCCATCCAGTCAAAGGGCTCAAATGCTGTCAGTGCCCTAAAACTGGACCAAACATGGACTTCTCTGTCTGTGTCCACCCAAGATCCCTGAAAAAAAGAGGTCACTTGAGCTTTTAGCCACACCCTGATCACAGGATCACGAGACCTGGCTCTTTCATTCCCTAATTTGTCTCCTGCAAGTCAGTTTGTTGGCATTACAGTGTTATTATATATAAGGTAGGGAGGACAATTGTTTCCCTTGCAGGGTTGTTGTGATAATTAAGGGAGAAAATTAACATGAAAATGCTTTTCATGTAAAGGATAAAGTATTGTATTTCCAGCCAAGATGGAGGTGTAGGTAGATACACTTTGCTTCCTCGCACAACCAAAAGATGTACAGTCAATTTAAAAACAAAAGAACAACCAGAACTGCCAGAAAATCAAACTATGTGGAAGTCTGACAACCAAGGAGTTACAGAAGAAATAGTCATTCAGACTGGTAGGAGGGGCAGACATGGGTAGCCAGGGTGGAGAGGACGCTTGGTAAGGTGGTGGCTGGTGGATCCAGCAGTCGTACATTTGCATGCGATAAACCTGAAGAAATAACTGGGGAGTGGGACAGACTGCACAAACCAGGGTTCCAGCATGGGGAAATAAAGCCTCAAAACCTCTGGCTGTAGAATCCTGTGGGGGTGGTGGCAGTAGGAGAAACTCCCAGTCTCTGTTGGAAGGACCCATGGAGTCCTAAAACATACACAAACCCACCCACGTGGGAATCAGCATTGGAAGGACCCAATTCACTTGTGGGTAGTGGAGGAAGTGACTGAAAGCAGGGTGAGAGCCGAGTAAGTGGCATTGTTCCCTCTCATACCCCTTTTCCACATACAGTGCCGAAATGCAGAGATGCAGGTTACTCTGCCCTGGTGAATGCCTAAGGCTCTGCCCTTTACAACAGACAGGTACACTGAGACAAAGAAATATGGCCCAAATGAAAAAACAGATCAAAACTCCAGAAAAAGAACTAAGTGACAAGGAGATAACCAATCTATCAGATGCACAGTTAAAACACTGGTAATCAGGATGCTCACAGAAATGATTGAATATAGAAACAAAATAAAGTAAGACGTGAAGGCTATACAAAATGAAATAAAGGAAAATATACAGGGAACCAACAATGAAGGGAAGGAAACTGGGACACAAATCAATAATTTGGAGCAGAAGGAATAAATAAACATTTGACCAGAACAGAATGAAGAAACAAGGATTCAAAAAATAAGGACAGGCTTAGGACCTCTGGGACAACTTTAAACCTTCCAACATCCAATCGCAGGGGTGGCAGAAGAAGAAGAGGAAGAGCAAGAAATTGAAATCTTATCTGAAAAAATAATGAAGGAAAACTTCCCCAATCTGCCAAAGGAATTAGACATGGAAATCCAGGAAGTTCAGAGAGTCCCAAAGATGTTGGATCCAAGGAGAAACATACCTAGGCACATCACAATTAAATTACATAAGATTAAAGATAAGGAGAGAATTTTAAAAGCAACAAGTGAAAAGGAGACAGTTACCTTCAAAGGAGTTCTGATAAGACTATCAGCTGATTTCTCAAAAGAAACCTTGCAGGCAAGAAGGGGCTAGAAAGAAATATTCAAAGTCATGAAAGGCAAGGACCTACATCCAAGATTACTCTATCCAGCAAAGCTTTCATTTAGAACGGAAGGGCAGATAAAGTGCTTCTCAGATAAGGTCAAGTTAAAGAAGTTCATCATCACCAAGCCCTTATTATATGAAATGTTAAAGGGACTTAACTAAGAAAAAAGATAAAAATTATGAACAGTAAAATGACAACAAACTCACAACTATCAACAACTGAACCTAAAAAAACAAAAGCAAACAACTAGAACAGGAACAGAATCACAGTATGGGGATCACATGGAAGGTTATCAGTCAGGAGGGGGAGAGGGAATGGGGGTAAAGGTACAGGGAATAAGAAGTGTAAATGGTAGGTACAAAATAGACAGGGGGAGATTAAGAATAGTATAGGAAATGGAAAAGCCAAAGAACTTACATATACAACCCATGAACATGAACTGGGGGGGGGGAATGCTGGAAGGGGGGTGCAGGTTGGAGGGGGATAAAGGGGAGAAAAGTAGGGGTCAACTGTATTAGCATAATCAATAAAATATACTTCAAATGATAAAATATTGCATAAATGTTTTTATCTGTAACTGTATTATATAGCAGTTACCATGAGCCAAGCCCTGTTTCAACAGCTCTTCAAATATTAGCTCAAGTACTCATCACGCTAACCCTGTATAGTACGTCTTATTATAATTGCAGTCCTAATTTTGCAGATGTGGGGATGCTTGTTTGTGTCGCACAGCTGGCGAAGGTGCAGCTGGGATTCGAGCCCAAACAGCTGGCACCAGACCCGAGTCTACATCTTCGGTCATGATCCCATGTTGGCTGTGATGGTTAATGTTATTACACCAAAAGGTACAAACAGATACCGCTTTTTTCTCTTTCAAAAGCCTATGAAAGATACATAAAATTAAGCAAGGAATGAATCAAGGAATCCTGAAAAGTAGAAATTAATAAATTAGAATAGAAAAAGATGCAGACAGAATAGATACTTCAAGAGTTGGTTATTTGGAAAGATCCATAAAAAAAGAAAACTTCTTGAAGCCTAATGAAGAAAAAGAATAAGTAAAATCATAACCACAAATACTAAGAACAATCAAAGATATAATCATGGATGGTGGGAGGCGGAAAATGTGTAAGAGTACATGATGTACAATTGTATTGTAAGATGTGAAAACGATGCACCTAGATCAGCTTCCTAAGTTAATTTTGGTAATTTAGATTTTCTTAGAAAATAGATCCAGAAATATTTTTTCACATGTCTTGGCACAGATCATGTACTGCAATCCTTAAGGACACAGCCTAAAAACAGTCCCAAGAATGTGAATATATCCACTATTGTCACCGTATTTCAGCCTTGATTTGGTAATAAGGAGAAGAAATGAAGCAGGCTTTTTGGAGGAGACAAAACTATTTGTGATGATGTTCTTAACAATGTAGGTGTTTCAACATAAGAACCAAATCAAATGGGCATTCAGCAAGGTGGTAGGTTACAAAAATAAATATCCAAAAATTAGATTTCTCGCATGCTAGCAATAATTAATTTTCAAACAACCTGAAAAAAACCCTAATTCATATCAACCAGAATTATAGAATAGTTATGGATAAATAAGAAATGTACAGGGTAAATGCACTAAACTTGAAAGCCAACCTACCACAAAAGTTAATACCTTCCCCTTTTGTGGCAGCTGCAGGGACCTGCCACTCACCTTTTCCTCAGCAACTTAGAACCTGATGCCTGCAGTGGCCACACATAGGCCACACTCCCACAGCTGCTCCCAGCCAGTGAGCGAGCATGACAGAGCCCAGGTCTCTCTCAAGTGCAATCCTTGCATTGCCCCCACAGCCACATTCTCAGAGCTGCACGGTCAGAAGCTCTTTTTACCTGTCCCCTGCCCCTTGTCCATTTCTCCATCTTTTTCTCTCATCTTGTGGGTGTCAGATTTTTAAGTGTTTGAAGGTGCTTTTACTTCTTCCTCCTCCGTTCCTCTTTGCTTGCTTTCTTTCCAACAAATCTCTCACACACCTGAGTCTCTTAGCAGTTGCTTCAAGAAGCATCTGATTTGAAAGCCACCAACAATGATATTTCACATCCCCCATTCCAGCTTTATTTTATCTGTTTAGCTCTTACTACTCTTTAACAAGCTCGGTTGTGCTTATTTATTTTCTTCATTGTATTTCTTTTCTCTCCTTGGACTCTAGGTTCCATGAGGGCAAGGAATTCTCGTTATTATCTAGTGCGTCCCCAATACCTAGAGTGATTCCTGGCTTCCAGTGAACGCTCAATAAATATTTGATGAGCGAAGGAAAGAACGGTCATTGAAGAAAACTCAAAGAATGTTTCTGGGAAGGATAAAAATCCCATGGGAAATTTTTAAAGTTCAACTTGAAAAATAAGTACTTAAAAATAGGTAAGAAAAGTTCCAGAAGAAAGAGAGGATAGCAATATGTGATATGAGGCATTGAAGAGTACAAAGGCACAATAAGTGAAGAAGTCTGATGTGCCAGTTTGGACATTGGCAGATTGTCAGTAGAGCAGAATGGAAGTCCAATCTGAAGAATTTTTGAGAACTTGGTATATGGATAAACATGGCATTTAACATTTGTATGAAAAGGATTACTCGATAAGCAATGTTGGAAAAATCAAGCCATCTGGGGAAAAATAGATATGAACTTTATGTCATATACAACTTACATGCCATATGGAGCAAAGATTTCAATATAAAAACAGAATTTGAGTATTTATATTTGGGGGATGAAGAAGATATTTCTAACATGCTCCTAGTGGCAAAAAGCTTAAAGAAAAATGTTAATAGATTAGGTAATCTGAAAAACAAAACAAAATAATACATCTGCACATTAAAAAATGTAAATAACAGTGGATTGCTTCCAACCAAATTAATGGTTGGAAAAAATATATGCCATGCATATGACAAAGGTTAATTTTTAATGAATTTATCATTATTTCACTAATACCAATAATTACATACTTAACAAATAGTGTGATATTGAGAAATCAATAAGAAAAAAATGATGAAAAGATAATTCACAAAAGGAGAAATGCAAATAACCTATATAATTATGAAAAATTATTTAACTTCTAGAATTGCAATTAAAAACTGTGAGGCACCATTTTTGCCTTTAAAAGATAAATAGAATGTTTATATCAAATAGAGAAATTACCTACCTTTTATGCCACTGAAGATTCTGCCAACAGACTTTTTGTAGAATGATTGGACACTATATTTTTTAAAAACATACAGTTTTATATATCATTATACAACTTTTGAGCTGACTTTTCCTTCTATGATTGCACCTTAAGGAAACAACCATAAATATGAGCAAAATTTAACTAGAACTATGTTCTTTACACTATTGCTTATAAATTGGAAGTAATTTAGACATAAATAACAGGAGATTGGCTGAATAAATTATGATCAAATGTAATTCAATCTTTTAATGATTTTTTTAGGAAAACGTTTAATGTCAGAACCATACTGAGAGGAGACTAGACTAGGCTGCAGTAACAGCCCCGGAGTTTTCGCTGTCTCACACGTAGGCCCATGGAGAGCTGGTGACTCTCAAAGGCAGCTCTACTCCACGTGTTGGCTTAGCATTTCAGCATATGTCCGTCTTGGGACACTTCCACGTCACAGCAGAGAGGAGATGAAATGCTTCCACCCCAAAGTGACCCAGGTCACTTCAACTCACATTTTATTTGCCAAAGTCAATGGTCACATCTGATCTTCAAAGACAGAGAAGTCAGTCCGCAGTGGGCATGACAGTGGGGCATGCGGGGGACTGGGCGCTGATGAATAATGATATTGCTTACCATGCAGATGTATTGTTATGAGTTTAAAATGACAGTGAAATTTGCAAAATTGTGTGTGTGTGTGCGTGTGTGTGTTCACATAGATACAGGCAGATGTAGACATGTGTATACAGAGTCAGCAGAGGGGCTCTCGGGATGGCAAGACTGTGACTGATTTTTATTTTTCCTCCTCTTTCCTTGTCTGCATTTTAAAAAATTTTCTGTAATGAACAAATGTTATTATGCAAATCAAGTTATCACATTAAAAAAGTAACAAAAAATGTGTTGAATATATTTTCTTTTCCTTGGTAAATGTACATTATACATCTATCACTGAAGCCCAGATTTTTGAGTCCTTTAAGAAAGCAAAGTTGTTTAAATTTTACCCTTTGCCATTTCTGATTATTTCTATCTCTTTTTGTACTCCTTTGCTCAGGTCCTTAAGCAGAAGAAATTGTTTAACTTTTGTTTGAGTGATAGGCTTTAATTTCCATCCCATTCCAATAAGATAGTGCTTGACTCGTGTGATTGAAATATGATTATAATAGCAGTATTCCTCTTAAGGAGACATAGGAAAGGACAGACGGAGTTAAGTGTGTTCCAAAGGCATGTGAGCCATTGTCACTGAAGAGATTTAAGATATGACCTTTTCTCTTTTGTTCTCAACCACAAGTGTTCTTAAAGGGGAAAAATAAGAGGGAAGGAAAAGAACTTTGTGCATTTGGATTATCATAGGACCTGACCTCATTTTGCTTAGCAAAGAATTTGACGTTTAAAATGTAACCCTGGTTTCTACTTCATTCTTGCCCCCTAGAATTCAAGTGCCTGTGTTGGTGGAGAGGAAAGTCCCGCTTGACTTAGGTGTGCTATGACTCTAGTGAACGGGACCCCTTCAGAGGCTGTTGGCTATTTCCCTGAGCTTGCAGCCCTGCTCTGCTCCCTGTAAGCTTGGTGCCTATTGTGTAACATTGAGATTAATGGGTTGAGTCTGCCCTAGATGACAGGCTCTCTGGCATGCGTCCAGACCAGCCTACACACAGGACTGCTTGCTTATATGTATAAACCTGACTCTTTAGAGAGATATATTTGGACTTCCCCAGGTTCTGATGAGATCCTCACTCTCTTTCGGATTTGGAGATCTAGGAGGAGACTTTCTGCTCTAGAAGCTTGCCTCTCATTTGTTCCTGGAGAATGTTGCTAATCTGTCTACTGTGAATCTTGACTTTATTAACTTATTTTCTGAATCTTTAAAATACCAGGCCCTGTTTAATTTACTTAAACAATGTCAGCACCTGTCAGTTTGTCCATCTGAGCTAATTGTCTTCATTTATCAATGTAGAGACCATGAAGAAACAGAAAAAAACTTAAGCTCACTTATAACAGAAAAGTGGGGTTTACTTTAAGGATACATATGAAGACACCCCAAATCTGTGTTCTGATTCTGAGAATCAGAATGGTGCTTCTTGTGTCAGGGAACTTAGGACCACATGGTCCAAAGTCAGAGACCTTAGGACAGTGTAATGAATTCAACTGTATCAGCTGATACCCTTCAGAGGATGGTGTGATGCAGTTTTCAGGGAAGGGTGATTGTGGATTGTCTAGTAAATCACTCTACAAAAGGGACATGTTATGGAGAACTTACCATGGGAGAGGCTCCTATGGTAAGCATACCAGTGTCCATACCAGTGAAACTTGTATTCAGTTCTCTTCCTATTCCTGGTTCAGGGAGCACTGCATCCATCAACAACCACGGAGGTAGGCAAGGCCATGTGATTCTTTCTGGCCACTGAAGGATGGGTGGAATGAAAGATGTCACTTCTGGGTGGAAGCAGTAAAAGGGCCCTATGTAATTATCTAGTCGTGCTTCCCCTGCTGAATCACCCAAGACAACTGCCCAGCCTGGTGGCATCTCCAGCAGCCTGGAGTCTGAGGTCACCCTGTGGAGAATGGTTGCCCTGGAGAGATACGGGGGCCAGCAGCTGCATTTGCTCCAGTGAGACATGCTACTTTGTAGTGTTAAGCCACTCAGATCTGGGGGTTGTTACCACAGCAAAACCTGT
>CM052538.1:7500089-7546775 GCA_028533065.1 Trachops cirrhosus | reverse complement strand
TACAATTTGCTATCTCCTATTTTCATTTATGGCGTGATAATGTTGGCTCTTTGCTCTGTACCTACGTAAAATGACTCAGATTTTTTTTCCCTGGTTGTGGGAGAGTAGAATCTGCTGCATCCTACCACGCCGCCATCTTCTCTCCACCAAGAAAGCATCTCTTATCCCGGCCTGGCCTAGATTCCTTTCTCTGCTTTTTCCTCTCCTCCAGTGTTGCTCCAGATGTGTGCTCTATACCACCTTGTCCCACTGATTTTATTCCTGGTCATTACTTCTGTGGTTAATCACTGCTCACTTTAAGCAAAGCCTTTATCAATTATTTTTATTGCAGTTTCGCTTGCCTTTGATATGCTCTGTAAAAATTCTGGCTGCCTGCTTTTCTTATTAACTCTGGGGAAGGCTTTTGTTTGCGCGCTTGGTGTTGCAGCCCTCTCATAACCTGAGTGTGGGGTCCTGAGCTCACTGCTGTGTGGGCACTTATTCTCACTTGTTGAGCAGGAGAACTCCTCGAGCTGAAAAATTAGAACAAACCCCATATTGTTCAGGGTCAGGAAAGACACTTGCTGAATAACAGTACTACAGGAGACATTGTCAATGCCCCGCCTGTATCCCTCTCCATCTACCTGCCTGCCAGTGCCTACATCTCTCTCTGGGCCTGGGACCTTGGCCTTTCTCTTCCCAGGTGCAGCTCTCAACTCAGAGTGAGAGGCAATTATGAATTGTCCAGAAATTAACAACCCAGAGCGACCCTCAATCAATGAATCATGGGTGTGGCTGTATAAATGCCTCAGCTCCCTCCCTTCTTGAGCAAAATATTTGTGGGAGGTGTGTTCTGCATCATTTCTCAGAGATTCCCTTGGGATGATACTCCACTCACCCACCAGAGTAGCTGGCCTAATTGCATGATCTTTGTCAACCACCTTCTCTTCCCTGTGTTATTTTTCCTGGTCCTCTGCTGGGAGTCCCAGCACATCCCAAACAAACTGCCTCACTTGAATTCTTGTCTCAGGGTCTGCTTCTGAACTGGCCAAAAGTAAAAGAAGCATTACACATTGTTTGAGCAGCGTTAACTCAGGGCTATTCCATTTAACCCTGTAACACACTCTACTGTGAGCTATACTGGTCAAGGACATTGACCAGTATTGTTTCACTGTGATAAAATAGATATCACACAAAATGCGCTACCCAAACTGTTTTAAGTCAATAGTTCAGTGGCATAAAATACATTCACATTGTACAACCATCATCACATTTGTCTCCAGAACTCTTTTCCTATTATACAACTGAAACTCTGTCCCCATTAAAAAATAACTTCCACGATCCTCTCCCCTAATCCCTGGCAAACCCCATTCTACTTTTTTTAAGTCTCCCTTTTCCCTCATGCCCCAGCCTCTGATAACCCCTATTCTACTCTCTTATTCCTGGTTTCAGCTTTTTAAAAAAGAATATTCTACATATAAATGAGAGCACAAACATTAAAGATCTATGTTCTCTGTGAAGTAGCGTTAGAATGATTTCTACCTAAGGAAGGGCTATATTGGCTATATTTCTCTAGGGGTTTCAGGGTGTGCTTATCTCTCTTAAGTGGGGTTCTCAGGCCATGAAATACACAATCATTCCTGGAATAACAGTAGTGGGTTTAATTCTTAGGAGAAAAAGAGGGCCACGAAGATGATTTCCAGTGATACTGAGATTGTTAGAGACTAGTAACAGTATGAACTTTTTGAAATGTGGTTGATTAATGCATTATAAATTTAAAACGATTTATTGAATTATATTCTGAGCACCTTGAAAGTAAATGTGGTCAGTATAGTATGATTAGAGCCGCTGATTAGAGGTCTGGAGGAAAGCAACCAAATGCTTCCTGCTAATAGAGAAAGTCTTCAAATGTAATATATTCATGCATTCATTCATTTATCTATTCTGACAAAAATTTTATTGGGCATCTACCATGAGGAACATGCTGTGTTAAGAACTGGAAATATAGAGATGAAGTGCGAGATTCCTTCCCCTCAAGGAGCTCAGTGTTAAATGTGATGCACAGTAAGTATCTTCTGGGGGAACTGGGGTTTGGGAAACTGGTACATAAAATGCTGGTGCTGTAGCCATGGCTACTTTTGTCCCTGTCTCTGACCCAGAAGTTCTGGGTCTTTTGCCAGCATCCATGAAACTGTAGCAGGTTAACTTATTTACTTGCAAAGGGTGTAAAATCTCTCATCTTTATAATTTTGACAATTGGCATTTGGTACATTTTTGTTGATTAGGCAGGATCTATATGATTATCTACATAAAAGATGGTGACCAGAATGATGAAGTCTCTGAAAACCACATCTCATGAAGAGCAATTGAAGGGAACCAAACAGTTCAGGCTGGAGAACTAAGAGCCAAGGGGGCATGCAATGGTCTTCTGCTCTGTGAAGAGTAAAATAGAAGAAAGGATGCTCTTTGCCTGGGCTGCTACAAAACACAGTTCAAACCAATATGAAGAAGACATATCAAAGCAAATTTTAGCCAAAAGGGAAGAAGACGCTTACCCTCAAAGAGCAGCAAGTATGGTAATGCACATGAATAAATTGGATTTTATAATACAGATCTAAATTATTTGGCTCAGAACCTACTTAGGCATGCTCAGTGATAAAATGGGTTTCCTGAATGGGCCCTGTACTCATGGGTATGGAAAGTATTTAAACTCATTTTTGGGATCATGTGTAAAGAACTCATGCTTCTTCTAGGTGAGAGATTGTATAAGATAGCTTAGATTTCTTAATCAGATCCTAGAAATTTTTAGTTATTTTCCTGCTGATGAATCCCTTCTAGACCAAAGACCCAGGGAAGTTAGACTACAGTTCTCTGAGTACACATGCTTGGAGCTTTAAGCCATTCTATTTACTCCTTACCATACTATTCTGCTGACATCTTATAAAAGCGGAATGCCAGTCTAGAAAGGAACTGGAAATGGGTAAAGGAAACCTAAGGCAGGTGCCAGGTTATACTGTCTGCTTCACTATTTACTCATTCATTCACTGCACAATTACTTTGCATCTGCTCTGTGCTGGGTCTTGTGGTGGGTATAGAGAATATGGGAAGAAGCCAGATACAGTCCTTTGTCCTTGAAGATTTCACATCTGGATGTGGACACAGATAAGTAAATCAACAATTCAGGCATATTTTATGTATTGCCTGACAGTTGAAAGACAGTTGAAAACCCAGAGTGTACGGGGGAAGCAGACAAAGCCACATAGGGACAGAAAGTTTCCCAGAAGAGAGCATAGCAGGTCCTTAAACAACATCGTTGCATTCATTGTCATTCCATTATAACGCACATGAGATGCTGTAAGAACCCAACTCTTGTTTATATCAGTCAGCCTTTGGTAAAATTGGTTTTGTTATATATTATTTTGCTGAAGTTCCAAGAACCTGTCAACAATGCTAAGTGAGGACTTACTGTACATATGAGCTGAATCCTGAGGGACAAAGAGGAATTAGGATGTTGTGCAATTTTAAGTGAGGTTAGAGGACAATCTGCAGAAGAAAAAACATGTCCTAAGACTCAGCACGAAGTGTGAAATAGCCTGGTGTGTCCTGGAACTGAAATAGGCTGGTGTGTCCAAAGTAAAGGCTGCGTGCGGAAGACTTATCTGTGTCCTGCGCGTGGAATGGACTGCTGAGTTCAGCAAGATCAGCTCACAGAATCCTGTGGGATAGAAATGAGTCAACACGGACAGACTCAGCTAGAATTTTCTTTCACAAAGATGACTGGTTGCAAGGAGCAGGATGAACTGGGGGAAGGAAAGACCTTGGGGCAGGAAATGAGGGAGGAGGTGGTTGCAGTAATACAAGAGAGAGATGTCAAAAGTTGAACAACTGCAATTAGAGTATACTCTGGATTATAGGTATAGAAGTCTCCTTGATTTGCCTTAAAAACTCTTTATGTGTCAAGAGGAAACCAGGGCAGGACTCCATGACATAATGCGTGAGGGCTGGTCCCACATGTGGGAGCGTCAGTGGCGTCAGTTAAACCAGACTAGGAAGGCAGGGCCATCTCCTCCCCTTTCCATTAGTCTGGGCTTTTCCAGTTCCTCTGAATGGCAGTGTGCGTGCTGAATGTATCCCCCAGTGTTTATGGAGAACATTTGAAGAGGTGCAGAAGTACTGAAAGGGAAAGGGCTTGGTTGCTAGGAAACCAATGGCCAATATTAGGCACACCTACGGGGCAGCTCCAGACAAAGTCCTTTCTCTTCAGAAAGGAATTTCTAACTCCTCCCTTCATCTGCCATTGCCCGCATGTTTTGTTTTCTTTTGGGGTGCCGCAGCCATCTGGGGTTTCTAACTGATCATGCAAAGTGTTCAGAGCTAGAACTTGGCCAGAGGTAAGTCTTTTTTCCCTTCATCCCTCCTCTGAAATCAGAAAAGAAATTGGGAAAGTTCTTTTTCCCCTTTCTTTAGGGCTAAGAACAAATGACATTGTGATGGTACCTTTTAAAGTTTTCATGTGCATTTTTTTTCTAAATGATTTTTATTGAATACCCACAACTTCAAGCAAAGATCTGGGCTAGGCATGGAAGTGGATAAGAGGTAGCTATGAAAATTTGCATTTAATAGGTCATGATCAGATTGGAGAGAGATGTAAGGCAAAAAATGGGGGTGGTAAGGGTCGCACTATGTTGGTCTTCTTCGTGCTGTGGTCCAGCACCTGGCAAAGCTGCACAGGGCCTGCCCCTTCTGCGTGCTCAGTGCAGATTTGGAACAGAAAATAAATCTCGCATCAAAACTCACAACACCCATCTTCCTTTGCACACATCATGGGTTCCTTACAAAATGAACAAATTGTTAGAGTGGTTCACCGCAGCCTAATGACATGAGCACAGGACAGAAACAAGCTCAGGAAGGCAGCCGTGTTGGGGGAGCATTGCGGTGAGGTCGGTAGCTGGGCTTTTACCACAACACTTGTAACCATGGAGTCAACAGAATCTTGAGAATTGTAGCGAGCTGAACTGTGTGCCCCTGCTGTACCCTACCTCTGCTCTTTAATTACATGTTGAAGCCCTAACCCCCAGTATCTCAGAACGTGGCCTCATTTGGTGGTAAGGTCTTTAAAGAAGTGGTTAAGTTAAAAATGACACCTTTAGGGTGGGACCCTAATTCAATCTGACTCATGTCCTAGTAAGAAGAGGAAGAGGCCTCAGAGATGCTCATGCACACAGAAAAGCAAGAAGACAACTTTCTGTAAGCCAAGGAGACAGCCCTCAAAAGACACCAACCCTGAAGCACCTTGATCTTGGACTTCTAGCCTCCAGAATCATAAGAAAATGCATATCTGCTGTTTAAGTCACCTAGACTGTGGTATTTTATTATGGTAGCCCTTGCAACCAAGAATTCTTACATAGACCACTGAATTCTAGGGAGAGCAAATTTAACCTTATACTTTCCCTCTTCTAATTAGAGCTTAATGGAAAACAGCTTGTAGGATGGGACTTGTCGGTCATAGGAAATAAAGGAGTCAGGGAGAGCAATGTGCTCTACGAAACAAAACTCCAGGGCTCCGTGTGGAATCAGATCAGTGAAGCCAAAGGTGTGTTCTGCCTCTCTGGGATAGCTTACCCTGCCCTCCCCTGCAAGTAAGGGAACACAAGAAGAGGATGTTTAGCACAAACTCAGAAGTGTGAGCAGCCACCAGGAATTCTAAAAATGACTAACACAAGTTCCCAAGTAGGTGAGCATAGCTCCCTCCTTCACTAAGCCTGACTCTCATCCCAGCCCAGCGCCATCCGGGACCTCAGGCTCCCGAAAAGATCCACCGACAGGAACACTTGAGAGTGATTCTCAGAAAATGTCCTGGAGGAAAAGAATGAAAAGTCCTCTGTAAAATATCAGAACAAAGAGAAGTTCTGCCTAGAGCAAGTCAGCAAGAGCAAGATTAAACACACACACACACACACACACAAACAAACAAATAAACAAAAGATTATGGCATCTACACAGACTACGGAAGAAAATAAAGAGAAAGAAAAATGCACGTAAAATATAGGCAGAGAACCAAGTCTAGAAGAAAAAATAACCCAAGCAACAGAAGGCAATTCCCCAACAACATTTCTAGTTATTGAGCCACCTAATGAGAGTTCGAATTCAATAAAAACCAGTGCTCAAAGATGAGATAATAAAGCTATAGAACATGATGAAAGGGGACATTGCAGCCCTGAGGAAGAAAAATGGTTGAATAAAATACTTTCATTACAGAACTAAAAAGTAAAATTTTAAAAAGTAAGGAAGGGAAAAGACATCGCTGAAAATTCAATTACTGAAAATGTGAAAATACTTGAAAATAACACAATGAAGGTGGATCACAGAGGGCAGAGAAAGCAATCAGATGCTATTAGGGTGGGCAGAAGAAGAGAAATCTAATGTTTGCTTGTATTTGCTTAACAAATATTATGGAGTCCATGTATATGGGCAGTCTCTGTCTTCAATGCCCTTACAGACATTAAATAACTAAAAAGTCAGTAGGTTAGATGTTAATAGGTACTAAGGAGAAACAGAAAGCAAGGTAAAGGGGTGGTGAGTATGGTGCTGGAGGTGTTGATATTTTATAAAGAATGGTCAGAAGAAGCCTCTGGGATAGGGTGACCCTGGAGATGAGACCTGAATGAAGGGTGAAGGCTAGACCCAACCATGTTTAGAGGATGGGCCTTCCAGGGAGAGCACACACAGTATAAAGGCTATGAGGTGAGAACGGGCCAGATATGTTTGGGGAGCAGCAAAGGGCTGGGAGGACTGGAAGAAAGACGTCAGTGGGGAGGATGCCAGGAGATGAGGCTGGGGAAGTCAGATGTGCTTCACCTTGTAGGCCATCAGAGGGGCTCGGGCATATATTCTGTAGATGGTTTTTTGAGCAGAGGTGGGACAGACTCATTCTGGCTGATTTGCTCAGAATAGACTATTGCAGAGTGAGGGCAGAATCAGGGAGACAAGTTCAGAGGCTACTGCAGTGTTTGAAGCAAAAGATGATGGTGGATGAGACCAGAGTAGAGTTGGTGATTGGAAGAATTGGTCAGATTCTGAATATATCAAAGGTAGAGATAGTAGGATTTGTAGAAGGATCAGAGATGGGGTATGGAAACGAGAGAGGAGCCAAGGAGAGTTCCAAGGTTTTTGGTCTGAATATCTGCAAGGATACAGTTCCCATCTAGGAGACTAGGAAGACTGTGGAGGAGCAGATTTGCAGTGGGAACCAGAGTTTGGTTTTGGGTGTGTTACGTTTGTCTCTTAATTCAAGAGGGATGATACAAGGAGGTGATTGGGGGTACAGTCCTGCAATTCCAGGAAGAGGTCTGGCTTGAAGACATAAGTGTGTGAGTTGTCAGTGCAAAGTCAAAGTCCTTGAAGTGAAGCACACAACAAAATAGAACAGAAAAATTATTCAAGGATATGATGGAATAAAAAATCCATGACTCTGCAGATTAGAGGAACTTGCTCTGCTTGAAGAAAATTTGATGCAGAGCAGCTAAGCAGAAAGTATGCAATGCAGAGACATGTCCTGGTTCAGTTGTTGAAGTTCAAGGATAAAGAGTGAGCTTTTCAGGCATCCAGGAAGAGGCAGTAAGTCACGGAGGAAGGAGACAGAAGGCTGACCACGGCATTATTCAATAGTCTAAGGCAATAGACCAATGCCTACATTTTCTGGAGGAAAGTGCTATTCGAGAATATCAGATATAACCAAGATGTTGTTCAAGAACAGAGTAACAGGCAGGTATTCTTAACTAACCCACATAACTCAAGAAATACTGCACCCCTGAGCTCTCACTGAAAATAGTTGAAAATGAAATCAAGACATATAAGAGATGAATCAAAGTACGGAAGTCAGCCGTGGAGGATGTGGTAAGAGTGAGCATAGAGTCAATTTATATATAGATCCAATATCAAATAATGGTGGGAATGATTCTTACAAAGTGGAATGCAAATACTACAAAACTAGACAGTGTAAAAATGATGTTCTAACTAACAAAAATCAGGAGACGGTGGAGGGAGGGAGGGTGGGAGGAGGCGTGAGTGCTAGCGCTTCATCACTTAGGGGAGTCAATCAGTGCTGCCTAAAATTGGAACTAAGAGTTTAGAAACACCCAATGCTTCTAATTAGGATCTTCACAATTTTATTTCTCAACATCACACACAGTATTTTAAAAATCTAGTATGATAAAGATTCATTTCAAGATTAGCAATTCCTCCTATTTCATTTTAATTTCTTTGGGTAAATTCAAATAACACTGAGCACTTTTAATAAAAATAGTGCTTATAGCATCATTTTATTTTTAGAAAAACATTTATTAATCTGTTATCTCTCTATGGCTATATATAGGGAAACCTATGGAACAATATTCACCTAAAATATTGATAGTTAATTTTGGGTTACGTGATTTGATGCAATATTTTTTTGTAGTTTTCTGCATTGCTTGAATTCACAACCAGCACATATTATATTTACAAAAAATAATAGCAAGTTTCTTTTTTTTTTTAAGTAACCATGAGAGATTGCTTGCAAGAGACTGCCAGAATGAGCAAGAAAGGAGATGACAGTGGGATTGGTTGGGAGGGAAGGTTTCTCGGAAGGGCTCTGAAGAGAGCATTTACCGATGGACAAGAGCTGCATTCACATTAAGGAGAGGAAAATTTACAAAGCTTTGGAATCATATAGAAATACACGGACATGGGCATATTTCATTCAGGGAATAATGAAAGCTTTCTTATATTCATTGCCTGTTATGTGTTAGAATACAAAAAACTGTCTCTCACAAGGTGAAGGTTATTATCCCCGTATGTGGTAAAGGGTTAGCTCAGCAGAGTCGGTGCGTTCAAAACCTGCACCTTCCAAAGGAAGGACTGATCCCCCGCTGGCTCCTGATAGATGATCTCTGAGTCCTTGGAATATCCTCCCTCGTAGGAGTGTTTCTGTGGCACCTGGCCCTGGGCCCACGTCAGCTAGTATAGAGAGCTTATAGTAACCATGTGATTACGGTAGAACCTGGTTTGTTCTCCTGGGCCTATCCTGCATTAGTGTGATCTCTGGGGGTCCTGAAGGCTGATTATATATTAGTCACATGGGCATCCAGTGAATGATCCCCAAGGAAAACACTGGACACCAAGAGCTGGCTGAACTTCTTTGGTTGGGAGAGTTTGTATTGGTTGTCACACCTCACTGCTGGGAGATTTAAGTGCTGTCCATATGAGTCCACTGGGAGAGGGCCACTGAACCCCGGCACTTGTCTCTTTTGGGCCCCTGGCAAAGGCACCCCTTTTCTTTGGTGATGTGAATCTGCATCTTTTCCCTGTAGTAAACCATAACCTGAGTGTAACAGCTTTTCTGGGTTCTGTGAATCCTTCATGTGAGTCATGAAACCTGAGAGTGGTCTTCGGGACCTCTGGCAGGACCCATTTTACAGACGAGGGAGCTGAAGCTGAGAGGCTCTGTATACCTTGCTCATGGTCCACGGCCAGTGAACAAAGAGGCAGAGTTTAAACCCAGGACATCCTGTCTACAGGGCCTTACATTTCCTGCTACAGCAGAAGTCTTTGAATTATTTTTTAGCACTTTGGGACATAGATATGTGAAAATGTAACAGAACCTTCAATATACAAGTTAATTACTAAAAATACGGTATCTTCATAGAAGAGGGGGTGGAATGTTTTGAGTTGTGTTGTCTGGTGTCAAGCGCCCAATTCCAGGGCGGCCACAGAGGTATTTCCGTGCTAAGTGAGACAAGGCTAAAAACCCTATACTGGGCACATTTGCAGCCTTTAGCCTGAGGGCCCTCATCAGGCTTCTCTCTCTACCTGACTCCGCGGTAGTCACCGCAGGCTGCCTGCGTTCCTGAAGGTTGCTCCTTATCCCTCGGGTCGTAGATCAGTGGTGCTCTGTGTAGGATGGCTAGCTGTTCTGGTTTGCCTGCCCTGTCCTGTTTTCAGTCCTGCAAGTCCCCTAACCCAGGACATTCCTCAGTTTCACGTACAGTGGGAGGCTTGGTCGCCTACTCCAGCCTTCCGTCACAGCTGCCCTTGAACACAAGCTTTAGGACCTGAGTTTTGTCCCACGTGGACAAGAGTCACCTGGGGTCTTGTTGCAATGCGGACCCTGACTCAGCAGGTCTGGAAGGGTCTAAGACTCTGCATTTCTGACAAGCTCCAGGGATGCCGCTGGTCCCTCTGGTGCCAGGACCACACTTTGAGTGGTGAGGGATGGACACTCACTTTGCCTTATCCCAGTAATTGTTTCAGTGAGTGGGATTGCCTGTTTGTGGGTTTCCCGCATAGCCTGCACATTCCCCAAGGAAAGGAGTTGTGTTCTAAGCTTCCATATTCCCAGTCCTGGCAGGACACCTAATACAAAGTCGGTGCTCAGAAGATTCTTTCTGGACACGTAGGAGAGAGTGAAATCTTTCAGAGGGGCCCAGGATTCATGCTGAGAACCAGCAAGGACCAAGGTGAATCAAGTAAACTAAAGACCCCATGTCGGGCCACAGAGAAGCCTGATGGCCAGCTAGGCGTGGGCTTGTCGAGTCGAGCCAGATGTTTGCCCTGTGTCCCCGCACTGGGTGACACCCCAAAAGAGATCGCTGGCGAGCATGATCGAAGTCTCTGGAGCACAGAGGGAGTACACCCTCCGACAGGGTATGAGGTACTTCATTTGAACTTTCCCCCAAAACAAGTGCCTGGAGGTGGCCCCTAGATTGTGTCACTAAATGTGCTGGGGTGGAAACTGTCCTCTCGAGAGCAGTCCCCACGCTACGAGATGCTGCTTTGTGGAAGGAGAATGGAGGCTGGCCTGTTCTGCCTCTGTAATTCCCAGCTGGCCTGTGAATAAATGCTATACCAGCTGGGTGATTTGCCCTTGGTGAAATCCCCTGTGAGATGGCCTGTTCCACCGAGGTGGGAAAGGCTCTGGGAAGTTCAGCCACTGGCCTGAGGCCCCACAGAGAGCAGGCTGCACCAAACTGGATACCATGTACCGATTTCTAGTTTAGAGCTCTTTCAACCCGAGCCCACCGGATTCCAGAGGGAAACGCTGTCGGGCGTCAGCCTGCAGAATGTGTCGTTGTGTCCCCATTGCGCGTTTTCAGGGTCTCCGGGAAATGGCATTGTTCAACTCACAAGCACAACTACCAAAAGTTTAAAAATTTGACTCTCTGGAATCCGAAAAGAATGGGCCTTTGGCCAATAGCCGCTGAATTGAGCTGGCTGAGTCCGCAGGGGGCACCGCCGGGAGCCTCCAGGCCACGGCCTGCCACAGCTCCTCAGGTGTTTGCTCAGGGGGTGGCGGTGGGGGTGGGGGCGCAAAGCCGCCCGTTATCTGGGAATGCCCCTTATGTGGAAGATTTCGACTAGACCTTGATGTTAATTAAATTGTTTCTAAGGGCCTAATGTATTATATGTAATGTTTGCTTTCTAATGACCACCAGATGTTTTTTCAACGCTAACGAGGGGTGTGTAATAACTCCCAGATTCCTAGTAGAAGCTGTAGAAGTCAGCATGCTGTCAACCAAAAGGATGCTCTGGGGGGACTTAGCACTCCCCGGGACCTCGCAGCAGTGGGCGGGGCTTTGCTGCTCCTGGGATCCCCACGCCAGGCTCAGGGCAATGAGGGTGGACTCACATGACAAAGGCCTCAACGTCAGCGCCCGCCCAGTACGTTCTGAACCGGGCAGGCTTGTTGAATTTGTAGAAGGATGTCATAATTGGAGCATGTCTTAGAGCCCAGATAGGTTCACCTTTAATGTGCGTGAGACTCTCCTTTTATTATTTAAAAAAGATAGCTTTCATTTTTTTACTTTATTATTAAAGTTTTATCTCTGTGGAAAAGTTAGGAGGTATAGATTAGCAAAAAGTAAAGAAGTAAGAAGGAAATAAAAGAGACAAAGGAAGAGGAAAAGTAGAGTAGGAAAAAAAAGAAAAGAAAATAGGTCAATTTGCCTAAATCTGGTTTGGCTAAAACAAGTTTGCCTGAGCCACTGGCCAATTCACACTTTTGTCTAAAAGTCAGCGTCATGTGCATCTCTGTGGGTCCCACTCTTTGTCCTTCTGTCTTTTTGGCATTTAAGTATTCTTAACAAAAACATACCTCTAGCTGCAGTTTTGACTGGTTTTTGTGCGTGTAGGATTAGGATTTATCAAAACTGCAATGTTTTACAAATAATGAGAAGCCTCTGAATGAGGGATGATTTTATCAGACTCCTGTAGGTATTTAGGAGCTGGTCTGCAGGAGCCTTGGTGTCAGCTGAAGTGGCGGCTACAAGGCCCACTACCAGGAAGAGACCGAACCCCAGATTTGGTCTCTGTCCGCCCAGCCGCTGACATGCGATCGCTCCTGTCACTGTGGAGTATATATACACACAAATGCACAAGTGCATACACACATATATATGTATGTTCCATTACATATATAAAATGTATCTTACGTGTGTGTTATGGAGCTATATTTAAACAAAATGATATTTTAATTTAAAACCTACCCCATTAACAGAAACTGTATGTCACTAGAAATTCTACTATAACATTAGGTTAAATACCTGAGTTGTATTTAAGTCCACTGATAGGTTACCGCTGGATGTTGCTCTTACAAACACTATACTCTGTTGCTGGCTTTCCTGCCTGCCCTTAACATTACATCTCAAGCATCTTTGAGTGACAGTGTGTATAGATGAGTCTCTTGGACGGTGACCCAGTAGTCCACAGTATGGAGGTGCCATAACACTATTCTTTGTTCCTTGAGGCTAAAGGAACTAAAGTCCTCAGATTAAAGTCCTCCAGGTGGTATTAATATTTTGAAAGTATTTGATACAGACATTCCCAAATTTCTTTCCAGAAATATTGTGTCAATTTTTATATTTCTACCAGTGGGATATGATAATGGCAATTTCCCTACACTATTCCCATCTCTGGGTTGTTCTTTCTTTTCTCCTCCTTTAATTCCAAAAATAATACATGCTTATATTAAAAACAAACAAAGAAAAACAAAGCCACACAGCAATAGTATAGATTTACAGAGAGAAAATAAGCAAAGGCTCCTTCCTCCTCTACATGTCTTCCCTGGACTCCCCCATCTAATTTCCCTACCAAAAGGGACCTCAGTTCATATTGGGTGGGCATGCTTCCAGAACATCCCCTTCTGCATTTATATTGCATGGACTTGATCATAAATGGAATCAGTATATACATGCTACTGCTTGCTGTTCTTTTTTCAACAATATATCTCAAACATTTTTCCATGATATATATATAGGTGATTCCTTGAACAATTACATAGTGTTCAATACAATAATAGTGCCGCAATCTTTTAAAACTGTCCCTTATTAATAGACATTTAACTTCCATGTATTCAGTATTTCTAACATTTAAAAAAATGGCCAATTTGATAAATGAGAAAATTTATGTTACTTTTATCCTAATACATATGTCCCTGATTTCCAAGTTTGGTGAACATTTCTCATATACTTAATTCGCCATTTGTAAATTTCTTGCAAATTGTCAGGGCACAGGTTGAAACAGACATTTCTAATAATGTGCTAGGTTACATTTTCTAGGTCTTTTGCTTCTAAGTGGGGCTGAGTGGCTGTTTCTTGTCAACTGAATGTGAGGAGAAGAAATGGGCATCACCCCCAGGGCGAGGGAGGTTACGAGTGGGTGTGCCCTGGAACACTTTGGCGCCACCTGTCGGGAGGAGCCTGGGTCCCTGCATGGCTGTGTGGAGCAGAGTCCCCCTCCCACCCCCGCTCCCCATCAACTCACATTGGACAGTGCGACAGAGAGAGGAATAAACTAACTCAGTATTAAACCACTGAGATGGGGCTGGTTTATTACATAAACTAGCATTACTTACCCTGAAACCCATATGTAGAGGCTTTTAAAAATGAATCTTCGAAAGTTATCTCTGGCCCTCAAGTAACAGTAGATTTTTTTTTTTAGTTAAGATTAAACATGCTTACATTTAGTAGCCTTGGGGTATTTTCATTGCTTTCCCCGCTGGGAACATTTCTCCCACACAGCTGGCTGTCTCCTTTTCAGCTCTCAGCTCTCAGCCTCATCATCACTGCCTCAGAGAGGTCTTCCCTGACCACCAGTCTAATAGACTAGACTCCCACGCCTTGGTCTCGCTCATGGAGAGATGGCTTTCTTCCAGCGATTTTTATTTCTGCATTGACCTGTGTGTTCATGTTTGTCTCCTGCTCTCCATGGGAAGTCCTCTAAGGCAGGGCTGGTGACGGGATTGCTGTCCTCTCTGCACTGAGCATGACGGTATGCACTTCACCAGGTGCTCAGCAACCATTTGCTGAGAAATGAGTGATTCACATTTTCTATGTACATTTAAAAATAGCACTGCATATAGCACAAGTCTCCAGATAATGCTTGGTACACAGATGAGTTTATTGATTTTTTTTTAATTTTTGAATTTATTTTTAAAAGGGGAATGGAGGGAGAAAGATAGGGAGAGAAACATCAATGTGTGGTTGGTTGACTCTTGCATGACCCCTACCAGGGATCTGGCCCACAACCCAGGCATTGCCCTAGATCAGGAATCGAACTGGCAACCGTTTGGTTCGCAGGCCGGCATTCAATCCACTGAGCCACACCAGCCAGGGCTAATTTATTGATTTCTTATAGTAATTCTATGGCTTTCAGGAACTGGGGACCATGGTTAAAGCCATACTGATATGTTCATACTGATATGATCAGACACATTCATCAAGCAAATGGCAAAACTGAAACCCAGAGAGAAATGAGTTGTCCACAGTCACCAAGAGAGTGATTGCTTAGCCAGGACTAGAATCTAATTCTTTAACAACTACAGCAGTGCAGTGCAGTGGTTAAACCAGGTTTTACACACACTTGATCTCAAGCCCCCAGCTTTGTCACTTACTTGTCATGTGGTCCTTGGTAACTTGTCTAAGTTCTTTTCCCTTTGTAAAAATGGGATGATAATACCTCAGCGTTATTGGAAAGTTTAAATTGTCACCATGTAAGGCTATCATAATTTATGTGTTCCTCCTTGAATAAGTGGTCAATAAACAATTATGATGACTATAATATTTTTATTGAGAGAACTCTACTCATCATTCACATTTGTTTCCCAGCCTTATTGGTTGCTGGGACATCAAAACATGTCACACATTATCTCTGCCCTTGAGAGTGTCGGGGTCCAGTGGCCTGTGAAAGACTCCTAAGCAGATGGTTTAATGATGCAAGACAGATGCTGAATGCAGGTGTGGACCGAGGCAGGGCCGGGCTCTGCCTCAGGTGGGACTGCAGGGCACAGAGATCTTTCCATCTCTAGACAGTGGGTGCTTGTGTCTCTTTAAATGCATAGTTTCCTACATGGACCAGTGTGGTGTTCTGGGGGGACATGGCAGCTTGGAGCCTGTGGATACCCCTTTGGAAACACACACATATAATATACACTCTTCATGTCACTGCTGCAGCTAAGGGTTCTCAAACCTGAACGTGCTTCCACATCACCTGGAAGCCTTGCTCAAATGCTGATGGCTGGGCCCCAGCCCCGGGAGGGTTTCTGACTCAGCGGGATGGGGATGGAGCTCCAGAGTGAGCATTCTAATAATCCCCGGCCACGCTGCTGTTACCGTCAGGAAATCACACTTTGAGAACCACTGGTCCACTACAATGGCCCTCATCCTGGCTGCACGGTAGAGTCATCTGGGAGACTTTTACAAAATTGCAGTGCTGGAACCCTGCCTGCCAATTCTTTTGTTTCAATTGATCTATCACAGATCAGGACTAGGTGTCATTGTCCCACAAGTTCATGGCTTGGCATCTTTCAGGGGACACAAGCAAGACAAGTTGGAGCCATTGCATAATATCTGCTCAACTCATCACTTGATTAGTTCATCAAAACATCCATCCTCTTTCATGCTACTGGCCAAGATGTGCAAAGAATAGCACATGTTCATAAAGTCAAGTTACATAATCTCAGGCAAATTATGTCTTTATGTCACATCTTATGAGAGGAAAATGTTAAGTGTACTTGCTTGAATCTGAGAGGGTTGGGACTTCTGTTGTAATGAGGTATCAGGGTCCTACATCTCTGGGTGATGTTTCTTACATCTCCCCTTGCAAAGATCAGGAGGGGCCTACAAATGGGTGGGGTGAAAAGTGGGGTGCAGGAAGGGAGGTACTGCCTGATTCTCTGCTCTTCTTTCTACACGACAATGCCCATACCAGTTCTGGAATTCCTGGATTCTGTTTTGAGTTTCTGATCACGAAGGTAGCTATTGCTCCTTGAGACCCCACCACATGCTGATGCCTATACCAGGGCTTGTGTGTCCTTTATCGAATCTCAAAACTCTTAAGATATTCTCCCTCCCCCATTTTTTCACAGTTAAGAAACTGAGACGCAGAGAAATTATTTCTAAACAGTAGCAGTTGCTGAGCTGAGATTCCATCATGGTGCCAATCAGCGTCTCTACCTCGATTTCGGCCCAACATCCCCTTAGGACTCCCCGTTCCCCTGATGCCTCATCGCAATCATCACAGTGGGGAATTGCCCGCTGCATTAGCAGTTCATTGAGGTTCAGGACCATGAATTCAATGTGAAACCTGTCAGTGTGGTTATATTTTTCTCTTGGCATGCTCAGCCATGTGGGTGCAAGCTTCGAGTAGGCAGAGCACTGGATGTAACCAGTGCTGGGGTTTTGCCAGACTTCAAAATGAAAGGAGAGTGGGTAAGGGAATTGAGGGACTGTGCAAGGGGAAGAATTTAATTATAGATTATGGTATCTGGCTCAGAGAGCCATATGTGAGGGCGAAGGAGGATAAAAAGGAGAGAAGATCAAGAGACTGAAGGTTCCCATAAGGTTGAAGAGTGGTTGGCATTGGACTGCTAGAGAGAATGATCTGGAAAGTTAGAAATTGGTGGCTAAAGAACAGGAGAAGCTGTGATTGTGGACAGGTTGCCATTGTTGGTAAGGACAGGGTCTAGGAGGGTGTAACCGTTGGTGGGAAGCATTAGGGGGGGAGCCCTGGATCGTCCCAGCAGAGCAGGTCAAGCCATTCTGAGGCCAGTCGATGGAAAGACCCATCGAGACAGCTGTGGCTCTCAAACTCAGCCTGCACCACTGTGGCTCAGAAGGCTCCCCACACCCTGTGTCTCCCCCCATCTGCCACAGTCCCAACACGTTCCCGTGGGATCTCGATGCTGCTCTTCCAGGACACTTTGAGAATTGCTGATCCACATGGAGACTGAAATCATGAGGAATCCTGTCGGGAGAAGAATCTTAACCATCAGGGAATCAATTAAAGGGTCTTTGTGAGAATACATTTTACTACCAGTTAGAGACACATGGTGTAAGACAGTGAGTCTCAGACTTCATTGTGAATCACAATTATCCTGGGAGCCTGTGAAAAATACAAAGTTCTGGAGAAGCCCAGAGATTCTGAGTCCCTAGACTGAGGGCAAGGTTCAGAGATACGTAAATATTTTAACAAATGCCAGAAGTGTTTCTTACTCAAATGGTCCAGGGACCGCACCTCAGAAACATTGGTACAAAGTTAAGCATGCTGTTTAGCTGTTTACCTTGGTCCTGTTCATCAATGTCTCTGAGCTGTGCATTTCTTATCTATAAAATGGGAATAAATGATTGGACCACAAGATTATTGTGAGGGTTAAATGGAATATATGTGAAAACCTTCTGTAAACATTAAGTCTCTATTAACTGTTTAGTTTTTTACTAATATAAATAATCATTTTACTGGCAGAGCTTTCTCTCTCAATCTGGTGTGTTTTACAGGGAGGAAGGGGTAAGAAAAAAGAGAATTTGCTTTTGTTGATTTCCTACTATGTACAAAAAATAAGTAGTAGGCATTTTACTTATATATTTTAGTATTTTTCTCAAACAATTTCAGGTAAAGACTCTCTTGGAGTTTGTGTTGGGTATAATGAGTAAGACTCTTCTTGCTTTTGATTTTTAAGCAATTGAGAAATAAACACAGAAGTCCCATAGAAATCAAAAGCCTTCATACTGGTAAAATTGCACTTGTATTAGAAGTGAACTTCCTACCTCCCACTTCTGTTTCACACACACACAAACGAACACACACTCAATGCACAGGCATGTTGTGCCAGTTATTATGCAATTGTTCTTCCCTCCAAGTCTATCCTTTTATTTATACTCAGTTCTGAGACCCCGGGGCTGGGGCACAGCATTTCTGCTTTGTCTGCTGCTCCCTGTTAGAATCGTCCAATAGGCGGCACTAGACAGAGAGGAGGAGGCTGGAAGGAAAAGGAGGCGCTTATGTCGAGGCTTCCTGCTTCTTCCTGTAACTGTGAGCATCGCTCAGCCTGGCTTCCTCATGTCCACAGTGGCAGGGCCTTCCTATAGCAGCAGCTGAATCTAGCTTGCAGAACCAGCCTCATCACACTCCCCACCCCACATTTCCAGCCCTCACCCTCCCCTCCTCAGCACCACTGGCCTAGCTGACCCCTCCCCGGAGGTCTGGGCCTCAGCTCCATGGGTCCTCCTGCAACCTTCCAAGTCCCAGTAATTCCAGTCTCTTCCTCCTGCTCCCCGAGCCCTACTAGGGTAGCTGCTTCTGGCGCTGCTATCTCTGCGATACTCTTGAGTTCTCTTTTATCCTTTCTGTTTCCTAGGTAACAACTTCATACCTAGTTAACAATTTCTTATATTAAATTTCCTTTTTTCAAATAACTGGTATGATTTCTGTCCCCTGAATGCACTTCGACACACACATACACACACACACACACACACACACACACACACACACCCTGCAACAGGCAGAACAGATAAACAACTGTGGACCTCCTCCCTCCATTCCCCCAGGTCCAGGGCCAAGGCCTGCCCCAGGCAGCTGACCACATGGAGGAAGAGGAGAGAATGTGTGTGTGTGTGAGTAGGTTTATCACTTATTCTGAAGAGGAAAAGGGAGCTGTGAAGGGACAGAACTACATAGGCCCAGTTCCCCACTGAGGACACTAGGGATGGGTCCAGTGGATTTTCTCAAATGTTGAAATCTTCGCTCAGTGCTCTCCTTACCCCAGCCTTTCGCTCCCCTCCCCTCTGTGGAGATTAGTGCAATGACATCAAACTCATTGTTCCCCGCAAAGACTCACTCAGAATATGTCACTTACCCTAAACATACGGGCAAGTGACCACCAGCTCAGGCTCAGGTCCATGTGATGCAAAGTCCCGTTCTTCTCATTGCATTCTGTGGCCTTTCTCACCAGCCTAAGGCCTACGGGTGGGCCCAGGGGCCAGATGTCAGCTGACAACCCCAGGGGGTCATTTCATTCTTTGGGAACAAAAGACTTTCCTGTGGCTTGGAAAACAACTTGTCAGGTCCACCGCCTACCTCGGGACAATGGTACCTTCTTTTCCAGTGTTTCCATGCTTAGCGATGGCCAAGCTTTTTAACACAGAGCTACTTCTAATTACTCAGTGGTGGAGGTCAGGGAGAGATTATACCGGTCATTGAGGTTCTCGTTTCTTTCCTCTCTTTTTCCTCCCAACCCCCACCCTCTAGGACACAGACTTAGTTATTCAATCCTGTGCATTGACAGGACTCTGTCCCTCGGGGGCTGACTTCCATTATTTCCATCTTTGTCAACTTTTGGCCATACTCTCTTAGCCCGTTCAGCACATTCTGGATTCTCATAGAATCTCCTGCTCACGTGAGTTTTGCTTCTCACCGGAATGAAATTTCTTTGGGGGCAGGGACCACATTTTATTCATCTGTGTATTTCTGCAGCTCAGGAGTTCCAAACCAGGCTTGAAATTCATGAGGCTGGGAATCTGAATAGAAACAGAATACAGCTTTATTTTCACTAGCCTCTCACAGAAATTTAGCATGTCCTTCAATCGTGAAGGTAGGGAGCATGCACGACAGCATCGCAGCACAGACGTTTTTATATCACATTACGGGGCATTGCAGGCACCTGCAAATACCTCAGGCTCACCGTCACTTTGGAACTATGGTCGTTATTAGGCTTGCTGCGAGATTGTGTTATGTTTAAGTAAAGAAACACATATATTACTGCCGCAACTTCTAAAAAGTATTTTGAAAACTGTATTTCAATGTAATTGCTTTTCTTTGTAATCCTATGTTTTTATTTTATGCATTTAAATATATTATTTTTGAGAAAGGAATCCATAGACATCACTAACCTTGTCTTAGTTTCTAACTCAGTTAACCTTGTTCAAAGTTTGGTGAGTGAAATACATGGTGAATAAAAGAATTAGATTAAATAATTTGTATTTCAAGGAAGAATATTTGGGCTAAATTGATACATATTGCTGGCATAACAAAAATAATTTGGAAAATAAATCCATTTAAATTTGTAGTTCTCAGAGTATACAAAACCAAATTCTAGATGAATTAAGGAGTTAAATATATATTAAAAATTAAATTAATTAGATGTATTTATTTGTCAAGTGGTTATTGGATGCCTCCCACATCCAGACACAATGCTAAGCAATGGATACAGCAATACATAGAACAAATTTCTAGTCACAATTGGTCCAGCATAATTGGACATCCACACAATGGACCCTGTTTCATATGTGTGCTATACACAATAATTCTCCCAAAATGGATGATACTTAGAAAATTAAACCCTAAGTCTATAAACTTATAAAAGAAAACATGGTAGAAAATCTTTATAACCTTAGGTTAGGCAAAGATCTATTAGATACAACACCAAGACAATCCATAAAAATAATTGATAAACAGGATTTCATCAAAATTAAAAACTGCTATTTGACAGACAGCATTTAGAGAATAAAAGACCACAGACTGGTAGAAAATATTGCAAATCACATATCTCATAAAAGACTTGTGTCTAGCATATGAAGAATTGTCAAAACTCATAATAAGAAGAACATAAATACCCCAGTAAAATAAATGGGCAAAGAATTTAAATAAACATCTCACCAAAGGACATAAATGAATGGTAAATATTATCATAAAAAAGTTTAGCATAATTTGGCATTAGGGAAATAAAAATTAAATCTACAACAAGATACCATCCCTTGCCCATTGGCATGGCAAACGAAACGAAACAAAAACAGTGACAGCTGATAATACCGAGGCTGACAAGGATGTGTGGCAGCTGGAAGTCACACACTGCTGTGGAGAGAGCGAAACGGTGCAGCAGTTCTGGAAAACGACTTGGTACTCTCTCATGTAACTAGACATACACATAATATATGATTTAGCAATCCCACTCCTAGTTATTAAGATAAATGGAAGCTTATGTTTATACAATATGTATGTAAATATTCATAACAGCTTTATTTGCCATAACCAAAAACTGAAAAGAACCCAAGTGTCTTTAAATTGATGAATGAACAAACCGTGGTATAATCTACACGACGTCAGACTTCTCAACATTCAAAAAAGAGCAAATTATATATGCAACGGAGGTATGATGTTAAGCGAAAGAAGCCTTTATGGTGTCGTTTCTGTGATCTTCTGGAAAAGGTAAAAATAGAGATGCAGACAGCAGATCAGTGATTGCCAGGAACTGGGTTTAGGGGCGGGAGCGGTTGCAAAGGGGCACAGAGAGTTTTGGGGGGAGCTGATCTTGATTGTGGTAGTGGCCGTATGACTCTGCATTTGTCAAAATTCATATGCATCTATACTAAAATAGAGGAATTTTTATTGTATGTAAATTACACTTTAATTAAAAGTTCTAATTTTGGCCAAAAAAAAGAAAGAAAACCCAATCCAGTTATCCTGGGGAAAACAAATCTTTAAAAACGTTCAAAAACAGATGGAAGTCGATGACGTTGTGAACTGCGAGGAGGCACGGAGGAGCGAGAGGGGCTGAGGAGTCGGCCGCGTGCTCAGTTTCTGCGGGCTGCCCGGGAAGCCCTCTCTGCCAATGTGACTTCGGAACAGGGACCTGAAGTTAACTGCATTTTAAAAATTGCCGAAGGAGGGAAGTGAATTCGGGCATACTTCATCTTACTGTGCTTCGCTTTATTGCTCTTCAACGTTGCGTTTTTTACAAGTCGAAGGCGCCAACAGAAGGATGACGGCTGGCCCCGTTGCGAAACTCTCTTCGTTGCTGTAGTCTGGAGCGGAACCCGCACTCTCTCCAAGGTCTGCCCCTATTTACTGCACCTCTGCAGGGGTGATGATTTTCTACACTTTACGATGACAAAAAATGAAAAAGATACATAGATTCCTCTTTCTAGTATTGAAAACATTCTGGAAAAACCAGGCTCCTGAAGTGTCATGGAAGAACTCACTGGAGCCACTGACCAGAGTCACGCACAGCACTGAGTGAGGAGGGTCTTAAGCAGAACATGCGTGACTGCGAGGAAGGGGAGGGGAGGAAAGAAGAGCCCCAAGCTGGAACCTTTGGAATGTCTCCCCCTGCCCCCACCTCGGGGGCCTGCCCCCAGCCACAGCGCCCTCCATCAGAGCCTGTGCCCCCTCCTCTCTCTGATTGGGGTTGGGGAGGTGAAGTGTGTCATTTCTCTTTGCAGGTGCTGTAATCAGGTGTTCTCGTTCTAAATATAAAACTCCGGGCTCAGGTGCAGGTACCCAGAAAGCTCAATTAATCCCAGCTCTCCCTCCCCACAGAGATATCCCAAAATAAAATCTTTGGCACATGCAAAGTGGCTTAACTTGTTCCCTGACTTAATGACTGAATTTAAGTTTATGAAGGGTTTTTATGAGGACGATGCTGAGCTTTATTCCCCAGGTTCATGGACAGCTGAGTAAGAAGACAGGAGCTCAAATTAAAGCTGGAGAGATTATGACTGAACAAAAAGAAAAACTTCTTAACCTACTGAGGGATAAAATGTAAGAACTCTCTATATGGAGCAGTTTGGGAAATTCTATCTCTACAGATGTCCAAGGAGAAAAGAAACATGTCAATTCTCTTATTGACATTTATCAATAGGGCAGAAAATATTTATCATGTTCTTTATATATATCTCATTAGTGCTTGGCGCATAATAGACAAACCTACCTGAAAAAATAGATTAATAAGTAAATAAATGAATGAACTAGTGAAATAATGCCAATGATATGGCAGATATAAATAATAAGATTTAATCATTTCTTAATGTGTCACATAGCACTTGCATAAAGGAAAGATTTTAAGGAATTGTCTCATGCAGTTATGGAAGCTAGCAAGTCCAAAATCTGCAGGGTGGGCCAGCGGGCTGAAGACCCAGGGGAGAGCTGATGGCACAGTTCAAGTCCAAAGGCCATCTGCTGGTGGAATTTCCTCTTGCTTAAAGGAGATCAGTCTTCATGTTTTCTGTTCAAGCCTTCACCTGATTGGATGAGGCCCACCCACATTATGGAGGGCCATCTGCTTTACCCAAAGCCCACTGATTTAAATATTAATCTCATCCAGAAACACACTGACAGAAACATCCAGGATAATGTTTGTCCACATTTCTGGGCACCAGACCTGGCCAAACTGACGTATGAAATTAACCGTTACACCTGGCTTCCCAGTTCAGCATTGGTAGCTGCTGCAGCTCAGTTGCTGGAAGACAATTAAATACTAGGCTTGGTGCTGGATTAAAGCAGGGCCAAGGAGACTCTCAGCTGGTCAACGGGGAAAGTCAACAGTAGTCAGAGGCCCTATTGGTTTTCTAATGTGTTCCCAGCCTGGTGTCTTGTGTGGATTATGCAGAGTGCTGGCCTGGGTGACAGCAAGTCCCCATACCAACCGACTCTCTGACGTGTCTCCCAGCCCAAGCCTCTTTACTTCCTCTTTTACATCCTGCTGCAAAGGTTGTGCTAAAACGGGGGTCTGCCACGGAACACCCTCGTTACAACCCTTACAGAGGACCCTTGCACACCCAGCAGTCTGCTATAGTCCCGTCTCCTTCTTCGGCCTCCTCTCTGGCTTCATCCCCCACCCAGCACCATACAACGGGTGCTGACAACTCCAGGCCTTTGCTCGTGCAGTTTCCGCTGCCGGACTGACTTTGGTCAGTGGGCAGGAACCTCCTCTTAACTCAGGGTTTACCCTAAGTGTTTCTTCTCCCATGATCTTTTCAGATTTCCCCAGGCATCCTCCTCCTCTGAACATACAATAGGCTAGCCTCCCCTTTATAGAATCCTTAACACTTAATTGTGTGTCTTCAATTGTTGATGTACATCTTTCGCCCACTGACTGAGAAATGCTCAGCACAGAGGCGGTGCCCAATGCTCGTTTACTCTCTGCAGAACAAACAAATGGTCAGGACTGACTGGTGTCCAAGGTGATACAGCGCTTGCAGGGATGGAGCTGGGATTCGAGCCTACTACATTTCTCTAACCATGAGGTCACTGATGTTTGCCTTAAAACAATGACCGTCTGTACCTGTTGCCAGGCTGGCTCTATCTGAATCTCTAGGGCAGGTGTTAGTTAAAAAATACAGATTCCTGGGTGCCATCCAGGACCACTAAATCAAATCTCTTGGTGGACTGAGTTAAAAAGGGAAGGAAGAGCATCAGGATGCCCAGTTTCAAAAAAATATCCCACCTGGAGCCACACCTGCAGGAGTCTGTCCTCCAGGGACAAGGCAGAGCTGCCGGGCGTGCAGCACAGAGACGCCCTGCCACTTTAAGATAAAAAGAAAAAATTAGAAACAACCTACATTTTCATCAAAAGAGGGAATGGTGGCCAAAGGATTTATGCTATATTTATACTCAGGAATACCAGGCAGACGTTGTAAGAGAATGAGAAAAGCAAGCCAACGTGGAAAGCTCTTGGAGACACGTTTTAACGGAAAGAGGCTGGCCGTGGGAGAGAATGTACGCTCTGATCCTAATTAATTTAAAACAAAAAACCCAACACAGGGGTACTCTTATTATTTACCTGTGTATGCAAACAGACGAAAGTATTGGTGAAAGTGTGGAAAAGCATACTTCATACCGTTAACAGCGGTTGTTTCTAGAATTTGAGAATAGACTGATTTAAAGTCAAAATCAAAATTCAGAGCTTTCTAGGCACAAGGGAATATTTTGGGGTGACAGAAATGTCACAACTGGATTGTGGTGATAGTTGCACAACTGTATAAATTTACTAAAACTACTGAAATATACACTTAAAATGATATATTTAAATGTACATTTAAATATTTAAGTATATACTTAAAAATGATATAATTTATGTGGTCCCTAAATTACATGTCAGTAAATTGTTTTAAATACAAGCTTCCCAGGTGATTTTGATGTGCACCTCATTTGCAGAAGCCGCGCTGTAAAATGCTTTTCCCCGTTCTTCCTTTTTTCCCAAATCCTATCTTCCTTTCTCAAACGAGTGTGTATTTATCCTTTGTCATGGAAGGATAATAAAATCAACAGCACACAGTAAAAACCCAAATGTCATAGACATTTCTACAAAGTTTCTCTAATTTTGCATATTTAAGGATTAGTGAAATGAAAACACATCAGAATTAGGGTCCCGTAGAGAATTCAAACACTTCTCAAGTTTAAATTCAACGAAATGTCTGGCCTTGGGTCTTACCATTGGACTTCACAGCTCACCCCCAACCTTGAATAAAAACATGCCTCCAGGGATGCATTTTGAAACACAGGACTTAACAATAGGAGTAAAATGAAGTTAATGTTTGTGTTAGGTGGGAGCCTGCTGAACTCTGCATGCCGGCCTTGGCCTGGTGTCCAAGCAGGAAAGCCGACTCCGGAATCTCCCCCTCCAGACCTCAGTGTGTCGATCAGGCCCCCTGGCGGCTGATCTATAGGTTGGAAAGAGCCCGTGTGATCACTGGCCAAGGAACAGCTTTAACTGCCAAGACCCATGTTGACCCACCGAACACTGAGATTCTCTTTCTAGTGCCATGGGAAGACACGTAACTACAGAGAAAATCAATTCACTGTCTTGACAGGGGAGCATGAGACTGGGAATCATGGACTGTCCTTTTAGCCATCACTGTCACCAGATGGCTCAGAGTGGGGCTTCCTATCTGTTGGACAGTATTCTGGTCTCTTTGTGATGTGGCTGGGTACCCCATGTTCCTCCCCATTTCCTGTGTATTTTATGGGAAATCCGTCCTTCTTGCTGAAACCCAAATGAGGCTCTGCACCTTACGGATGCAGCAGTCTAATTCACCCCACCCAGGAGGTGGCCCAAGAACACCCAAGAAGGGTGTTCACTAATGATGGATATCTATCATACATGTTTCCCTCTATGTATGCACAAGGCCCCATTCAAAACATGCTGTGTGCACTAACTCCTTGATTCCTCCCTGCCCATGTGAGATGGGCACTATTTTTACTATTCTTCCCATTTTAGAGATGAGGAAACAGACGGGGTGAGGTTGGCTCCACAGTTAGAAAGTGGGGCTGGGGCCAGAACGCCTTCCCCGACAGTCTTGCCATTCTGCCCTCAATCAACACTAGTCCCCCTTTCCTCCCTGGTTTTTCTCCATAACACAATTTCTTAAGAGTCTTCCATCTGCTTGTGAGGTCAAACCAGGTCATGGCTTCATCTTACTATTTACCCTAATGCCCAGGGATTCAAGAGTCTCCTCCATAGCAGATTCTGCCTTTTCTCCTGCTCAACTCTTTCCTCTGTGATTTGCATAACCAAGTATCTCACTTTCCTTGTGCCTTAACTCAAGAGAGCTAAATGTGCTGTGCAGTGGAAAGAGGCATAAAATAGCAGGCAATGTAGTAACTTCAATATCTGACCTACTTTCTTTTTGCTGTTAGAAACAGGTACAGCTTTAGAAGAGCAAAATATAACTTGAGGCACCATGGAGACTTTAATCATTCTGATACAACTTTTCAGACAATTCTTCCCACAAGAAATATTTGCCTTACCTTGAACATGAACTTTTCTGTTACAAGGCAAATGTCCATGAAGAAGAGATGCACACGACAGTGTGAACAAGTTTATTTCTGGTATAAAGGAAGACTCCAAGTTAGAGGACCTTGGTATCTAGTTTCTGTCCTGCCATTTGCTGGCTGAATGGCTTTGGGAAAACCACTGGGTTTCGCTGAGCTTCAGTTCTTCATTTGTAAGATGCCTTTCTTGTAGGACTCAGAGGATGACACACCACGTGTCTGAGGGGCCTCACACACTATTGGAGGTGTGTGATTGTGAGCAGGAAGAGTGATACAGTCTTGGGCATTATTCTTGCACTTAGGTGCAACCTCACCTTCATAAGCCATGAAATTCTTCACCTGGGGAAAACCCCACATTCGTTGGAGGATTCATATGAGCATTAAACGACAATGATGCAAAGTGACTTCGACGATCTAAGTTGCTAGTACACACGAAGGATTACAAGACCTACAGTAATTCTTCATTTCAAAGATATCTCTTGAGCAAAAAACATGCCATTGTCAGAGACCACATCATGATTGCCATTGTCACTATCGATGTGTTGTGGGGACTATATGGTGGTGGTGAGGAACACTAACGATTTGCAAAAGGAGGTAAGGGCAGTCGCTGGTGAGTGGGGGTATAGTCAGCGGTAGGTGAGGATAGCTGAGGGTAGACAAGGGTAACTGAGGGTAGTTGAGGGTGACCGAGGCAGTTTTTGAAATGGGGCAGGGAGCATCGGGCAGGACACAGGAGCAGTGTGTTTGGGGACTAAAGTGAGGCCATCATAGCAGTGCCTTCAGTGGGCTGAGATGGAGTTCATTGTTGTTGAGGAGGTCAGAGAACCAGGGGAGGCCAGGGGCTAGATCTAATTAGTGCTATGGACTGAATGTCTGTGCTCCCCCTCACCCCAAGTTCATTTGTTGAAACCTCATCCCCTGTGGGATGGTATTGGAGGGGGTGCCCTGCTTTGGGGGTGATTATATCATGAGGGTTGAGCCTTCGTGGATGGGATTAGTGTTCTTATAAAAGGGACCCCACAAAGCTCCCCAGTCCCTTATACCATGGAAAACATGGCCAGCAATGAACCAGGAAGCAAGCCCTCACTAGACACTGAATCTGCCGGCTCCATGATCTTGGACTTCCCAGTTTCCAGACCGTGAGAAATAAATGTTCGTGGTAAAAGCTGCCCAGTCTATGGCATTCTGTGAGAGTAGCCTGATTGACTGAGGCCAGTAGGACCTTGAGCCTGAGAGGGAGGGAGGTTGCAAAAGCTAGAATCTGTTCCTAAGCAGTGTTGTATCATGTACCAAAAAGCAGCTGTTTTTTTCTTTTTCCTTTTATTTAAATTTTTCATGCTATTATTGATTGACCTACCTCTTGTCTGGTCTGTGAGAGAGAGGAAGGTTGGATTTCTCTAGAAATGGCTATGGACACTCCTGGTAAGATGAGCAGACAGCTGTCACTGGATGGGGAGTCCAGGTGAACTACAGGTTGTGGCTGTGGTTGCTTCTGCGGGAGGGGTCACACCAGAAGACCCCTCCCTCTCCGGACGAGTTGAGCCAGCGCAGTGACAGCTGAGAGAATGAGAATGGGCAGGAAGATTTCCTCTCTCTGAAGGTGCCTTAGTGCTTCTCCATGCTCAAAACAACCCATTTTCCATAAAAGCTTAGAGCAGATTTTCTTAGAAAGCTTAATTTCCTGACGTGCTCGCTCTGGGTTTCACGCTAAGATTTAATCTCAAAAGTGACTTTTCAAAAAGCGTAGATCTGGTTACAGCACTTCCTGCTCTAAAACCTTCCATGGCTCCCCACTGCCTCTTAATAACATTCAGATTCCCTGGAACAGCATTGCCTGACCCCAGACCACCTTTTCAGTTTCTCTGACGTTCTTCATGCCTCATACTCTTCATCTGGTCCCTGGATCAATCAGCATTTTCCAACGAGTCCCTGTGGTGTCTCACCCAGGCTTTTGCCTCCCTCCTGAAATGACCCCCTTCCTAGCCCCTGTGGACTTTGTGGCTGCCCTTTGACGCATCCTTTACAGGACATGCACGCCATCCCCAGGGGTTGTCAGTCTGCAGTGCTCCGATGCTTTTATCTGTCTGTGTTCATCTAGTAGTTTTGCTGATGGGTCTTTATAAAAGCAGGCGTGAATCTGAATTTAATACAAATTTACAACTTACATGAAAGCATTTGAGGTGGCAACAGTGTGATTTTGTGCATTAAAACTCACTTATTCACACATCCTCATCTCCTTACTGCAAACTTGAGAAGGCGCATGTTGGGTCATTATCTTAATGAATGCTGCAAGCATCATTATTTTATTCCCCAGCTCTTGTTTGTCATAGGCATTTCGGATTATTTCCCTCAAACCAGCCTGCCTGCTGAGTCACTAAGCAGCATGCTTGGGACTGAAAGACTCTTCCCTTCCCTATCTGCATTACCTATCCTGGATTTTAGTTTCAGAGGAAGAGCCATAAATATGTGTCTTTCCGTTTGAGAACACACACTAGAAATTCAGCAGCTGGGCAAGGCAGGTTAAAGAAGAGGTATTTCCAAGGCAGGAAGAAGAAGGTGCACAGCCATAAAATCAGGAGGACCCAGGGTGTTGGTGCTTTGCATGCCGCGTTCTTGCTGTGCATACCGACCCGGTGGCTCCATTTAGGAGGCGAGAGGGAGAAGAGTCCTCAGCCAGGGCAGAAATGACAAATGGCCACACGTCTCTTATCCAGGATAGAAGGGCAGGCAAGAGCTGCAAACGACCTGATTTCTGCTGGCTAAGCATGTGGAGAGAAAGGCAACAGCAGCCTCCCCCAGCTCTGCTGAGCTGGGACTCAGCTTTGCGACTTCAACATCCAGCCTGGGTACTTCTCGGTGGATTTCCAGGAATAGCTTCCAACTTTTTATCCAGGCTCCCCATTGAACTTGTATTTCTTTGGAAATATTTTGTGATCTCTACCCAGAGCTGCTTTTGTTGGATTGATACACAATAGTATTGCAATTGTACCGGCATCTTTGTTCAGAGTGAGATATATCATGTTTCCATGCCAACAAACTCCAAGAAGCAGATAGTATTCATTCACGTCTCCCTCCCTCCCTCCCTCCCTCCCTCCCTCCTTCCCTCCCTCCCTCCCTCCCTCACTCCTCTCCCCTCTCCTCATCTCCCCTCTTCTTTCCTTACCATCCCTTCACTTCTTTTCCTCCTTTCCTTCCTCTTCCCTTTTACCTTCTTACCTTTTCTTCTTTCTTTCTAATATTTCATGCAGCACTCAATTTTATGTGTTGAGGTAAAATACCCTCATCAGAGGGACAAAATTCAATAGTCCTTTTGTGGAAGTCTTTATAGTTTTATCATTCAATCTGCACACACTTTTTAGTTTGGATTTTTCATCCATACTTACAGAATGAGTTCTCTGGTGGCTAATTTTGCACAGACATTGGGCATATGATAACCAGGATGTAGAGGAAGTTTTCAGCTGATGGTGTCAATGTTCTTGTTGGGATGGGAGGTAGCATCTGTGTGCAGAGTGAGAGAAGGTAGCAGTGGAGGGGACTTTGGTAGAGCAAAGGCAAGAGGTAGCACCTCCCATGCTCTGATCTGAGTCGATTCTGAACACTTTAAGGACACAGAGCATTTTCATAAGCCTTCATATCTCTCCTGCCTGATTTTGCCCAACACACTTCTTCACACATAGGAAGTCCTCAGTGGATGTTTGAAGAACTGCACTAAGACACCCCTTCTTGGCTTCCCCACGATGCTGGCCTCCCTGTTGCACCCCCTTCCCGTCCCAGTTACATTTGGACTTACTGAGCTGGGCCCTTTAAGACATCAAGAGCAGAGGGACTGCACAATGAATTTCAGTTGTAAGTGACAGAAACCTAATTAAAATTGCCCTGAGGGAGGGTGTATTTTCCTACAAAACTGCCAAGTCTAGGGAGAAAAACTCTCCAAAAAACCAAGCAATGGCATCCAGCTATGGATACTTTGTCTCTTGAAGGTCCATTTCTCTCTGGGTCGGGTTTGTCCCCGCCCCCACAGTGGCCCTCCAGCACTTCAAGTTTACACCTAATTCATAGGGCAGTTACTTTACTACCAATAGTTTCAGCAAAATGTGCTGGGACTGAGTCTCCTTGCTTGCACTTGAATTATGTACCTAGTTACAAACCAGTCACTCTGGCCATGGGGATGGAATATTCTAATTGGCCAAACCTGAGGCTTGAGTCTGGCTTGAAGGCAAGGAGTGGGGTTAGACCCGTCCACATTCAAGGCTTCAAGTGGGAGAAGGGTAGCTTTTCAAGGAAAACTTGGGTGCAGAGAGGGGAGGAAATGAAGATCAATACCAAGCCGGAAAAACGGAAGTGGTGCCCAGCTTTTCTCCCCGCTCCTTATGGCGTGTGTGTGGGAACTGCTGAATGTTGAGGTTCTCCGGAATCACAAAAAGAGGGGCTGAAAGGACCCACCTACCTACCTGGTATAAACTGGCTCCTCTTTTACATTTGATGGCAACTAATGAACTTCAGAGTGGCGTTTCTTTGCATGTGGCCAGTTGTAAGTGGCTGGCAGTTAAGCCCAAATGCTGTAATGACTAACTCAGAAAGTCAATTTTCATACTCTGGCTCACCCATTCCCGAAGATATTTATGAGCACTTAGAATCGCAGCTTCCGGGCACCGGCAGAAAACATCGCCATCACACGACATTAGGATTTTAATACCAATAAATGGGAAAGGAAGCATAAATGATAATAACTGAGGAAGAGCCTTCATCCCCTCCTCATTTCCTGCCTGTTTGCCAAGCTGGGCTCCATTTTGACAGAAAGCAGGGAAAACATTTGAGTCTGTCCCTCATCTCTATCAACACTGTCACTGTTGTCATTTCAGTCCTCAAGACCTCTTTCTTCTACCACTCTTAGGTCTTCCAACCCAGGATCCCCCCTCCGCCCCCACTGCACCCAAACCCATTCCCTTACCTGAGCTCATCCTCCACTCTGCTGCCCAAGTGATCTGGGAAGCACAGCCCAACCCACAGTGCTTTGCACATTTCATCACATCTCTTCTGTGGCCACCACGTCTAACTCTGTAACAGTCTTCCTACCCTTCCACCATTTGCCTCCCAACTCTATGATTTTTTTTTCTGGTATATTTTGTATCATCTTCACAATGCTTTCCTTAATATTTTCTTGGAATTCACTTACTCCATTTTTTTTAGAGTGACCCTTGTCCTGAGCAATAATCTTCATTAAATTTCAATTTCTGTGTACTGGAATTTTTCTCCCATCAAACATGAGTGAAAATTAGACTAAAGAACTAATGATCTGGTGTGCCAACAAGGGTATGCATGCTCTTCTTTGGGAACACGAGCTCCAGGGATTGCACCCAAACATAACATGGTTTCGGGTTCCTCCTCGTCTGGCCCAATTCACCTTTCTGGACTTGTGCCTCTCCAGCTGGGTCTCCAGATTCTCTGAATTCTTCACCAATACATGGGTGGTTTTGCACGTGCAGTTACTCTGCTTGGGGTGACATCTTTCCACCTTGTTTTTACTGGACAACCCATCCTTACCCTACGTACTCACCCCCTTGGTGAAACTCTATAAAGTGGTTTTATTCCTTCAAACACTTCACTGATGGCGAGCTGGACGTGTTGTACCATGTCTGTGGATTACTTTGCCCACTTTCTCCTGCCAGCCATCCGTGGGCTCCCACCAGGTATGGGGCAGTCGGATTCATGTTTCCCAGTGCCCAGCACAAGAACCCCCTTGTGAAGGTTTGCTGTACTTGTGACAATCACATTCAGTCACACCTGTTCCATTTTTTTCCCCAATAACAGTGGGGGTCATTTTACTGTGGAGAACTGCAACATGAGGTATTTGCAGGATGCCACTAGCTCATTTTGTGTATACTGTGTCTGTCCACAGAACCACCTACTGTGTGCATTCTACAGAGTAGTGCGTCTTGCTTTTTTTCTGGCCTGTTAAAATAAAGAGTAATGACAGAAAATGTTCATATAGGGCCATAGTCTACCTTGGAGAGACACAAGGTTATTATCCACAATTTCCTAAATGCTAATCATAACTCGTCTCATTCTTTCTCACCCAAGATAGCAAGTTCAAAGTGGCACTGAGAATGATTATACCATAATTCTTACCAGAATTCTATGTACCAGAATTCTATACCAGAATTCTATACCAGAATTCTTATACCATAAGAATTAAGTTAAGTCCATTTTAACTTATTATTTAAAAAGAGAATCATTTGTAAAATTTAAAAATTAGGTTTTAGTGAAAACCACATGTGAGACATCTCACAACTGAGTCAGTTTTTCCCTAACGAAATAAAACCTCCAAGAAAACAAAGATTATATCTGTCTTTTTCTTTTTTAATTTCACAAACACACACCCAGTATCTGGGCACAATGCCTTACACACAGCAGATGCATGATCAGTGTTTTAACACACTATTGCACCTGTGTGTTGGTGGCTGTGACACTGAAGTAACTGCCTGAGGTGGGTCAGTGGGGAGGGGTCTTCCTCCTGGGAGTTTGGGGCCCACTGTTCTAAACACACCACTTCTTGCCTGTTTCTCTTCACCCTGCTTTATTCCCCTGTCCAGATCCTCTCTCACCCCAAGAATCCTGATGCATCAATTATCTTCATTTTCTCAGTCTCAGCCTAAACTCCATTTTCTCCCGTCGAGACTTAGTTGATGTGATAATAGAGGAGAGGAGGCACTGAGACACCACGGTGAGCAGAAAAGGTGGGTTGGATGCTCTCTGTGATGCCTTTGCCATGAGATTATGGGCTTTCTGCTGGGAGGTGCCCAAGATGAGAGCATGGGGGAGGCCTGCTTGAGCTCCTCTCCTCTCTTTTGTCGCCATTTTCCTAGGGCTTGGCGATGCTGAGACCACAGGCTGCCCCGGGGCTCTGGCAATGACCAGCATGCTAGGGCATTAGCCATTTTTTACAAGGGGAAGAGAGCTGAGGCAGAAACATTTAAAGTCCCCTGCTCTGCAATATCTGGGAGAGTCCTAGAAATAAGCATGTGCCTGTCCCTGTCACTACCCTGGAGCTGTATGTCACCCCAGAGTGCCCGTCCCCTCTAATGTTTTCACCTTGCCCTGAGCAGAACTTAGGTCCTCAGTGGCTTCTGAGCCACACTGGAAAGTTGCTTCAAAGAAATTATATCTTCAAGTCAAGACCTGTGACAAAAGATGGGGACTACTGAATGTCATGATGAAACAAACCAAGGAAGGCAAAGAACTTCAGGTTAGGGTATTCAGGATGTCCTCTTGGTGTATGAAAACTAGCCAGAAACGACCCCCAAAAGGTCTTATGGAGTCTCAAAGTCCAAAGACATGGCTTTAACATTTAATCCAAGCCTCCATCAGCAAAGCCTCTTTAATAAGCTGCAACTAAGGCTATTATTTTTAAGTGGTAATTAAAATAAAAAGTCCACTTAAAAAGAGAAGATCAAACTTGAAAGGAAATATGAACCAAAAAAAATCAGAATCTCAAACTTAATCATAATAATGCCAGTGCCATTTCATCCTCATCTCTGATTTATGCTTCCTACAAATAAAGATTGGTAAATTAAAAGTTTTTATTTGGCATTTATTGTACATTTTGCAGGATTTGTAAATCTGGCTCCTGATTTGTTGACACTATGGCTGCCTGGTAGGACCTGTAAATCACTTTTCTGGTGTGACAAATCAATTCTGTTTTAGAGATGGAGCTCAGTGTCTAAATGAAGTGGAGACGTAATGGGACATAAATACAGCGAGCTTTAGATGGAAGAGTGTCAGGAAGGGGGCCAAGGAAAGCCCTATTTGCATCCTGGGAGAGGGAAGGCTTTTAGTTTTCCCTTTTGGTGATTATAGACTTTAGATTATGGGTTGCAGACTGGCTTCCAAGGGCCATAGACAAGTTTTATATAGCTCATGAAATGTTTTTGAAAAATTTTTGTCATATAGCCATCAGTGGGAGAATTCAAGTAGAAATTCAAGTAAACATTCTGTCTCTTGAAAAACAATCAGAAGTTCTGGCCGTGCCCCTACTGGTGTGGCTCAGTTGGTTGGGTGCCACAAAGCAAAGGGTCGCTGGTTCAATTCCCTGTCTAGTCACCTATGGGAGGCCATCGATTGACGTGGCTCTCTCACATCAATGTTTCTCTCCCACTCTTTCTCCCTCCCTTCCCTGTCTCTAAAAACAAATAAATAAAATCTTTTAAAAAAGAAAGGAAGTAGTTCTGGTTACTTGGCCTCTGAGCATTCATGGCAACAGACCGCCGGAGATGTGGGGCTGTGGACCCCCATACCCGGCACATGAGCACCCAGCCTGCCACTGATCCCCCGGCCTGCTCTACTCACATCACCTGCATGGCCCTTGTGAACATTTGACCTTGTGGCCCCATTTTAGACATTAGAATATTCCAAAGACTAGAGTTTAGGGAAAGTGATACTAAAAATAATGACTTGTTGTTTATCTGAAATTCGAATTTAACTTGCTGCAGAATTCTGGGCTGGCCACCAGGATTTCCACATCCCCGGTGTGTGCGCTCTCCCCTTGTGTGTGGGCAAGACTAACTACGATGGAGTTCGCTCCTACAGTCGTCTTACATGACATGGGTGCAGGGATTTCACACATGTGTTACAGGTCCCAAATGGGTGGACCTTGAGTTAATCAAAAAGGAGTAGTGTGACTTAATCAGGTGAGCCCTTAAAAGAGACTCTCCCTTCTTGAACAAGATTTGAAGAGATTCTTCAGCTGGTCTTGAAGAAGCAGACTACTCTGTCGTGAGAGGACTCGTGGAGGAGCCCATGTGGCAAGGACCTGAGAGTAGGCCTCAGCCAACTGTTAGGAAAATGGTGACCGCAGTTATAAGGCCACCGGGAAATGAATTCCGCCCATGACCAGGGAGTTGGGAAGAGTACCTGACGCTCAGATTAAAACTCGGGCTGCCCAGCATCTTGATTTCAGCCTGGTGGAACCCTAAACAGAGGACCCAGCTGAACCAGGCCCAGGTTCTGACCCAATGAAACTGAGATAACAAATTTGTAGTATTTTAAGCCTTTGAATTAGTGGTGATGTCTTATGCAACAGTGAGAAAATAATACACCTATCAAAGTCTCAATTTCTTTGTCTTGATTTAGAACAATTTCAAATACTTTGTGTTCATTACAGAGATACCCATAAACCACTAATAAGTGAAATGACAGTCATTTCTTCTCTTAACTCAGTGGTGCTTTCGTCCTCCGAGTTCTGACATGCTGACCAGCAGTGAAACCCACACCTTTGTCTATAGAGGGGAAGGTTAACGTAAGCACACACGTGACAGTATGGGGGGCTGGGATTGAACTGGACTCCATCAGCTTCTTCATGACTCTTCTTGCCTGATGGCCTCTCTCCTCTTCGTGGCCTCTTTCTCAGTTTTGTGGACGTTTAACTCATCCTGCTATGCCAACACTTATTTCTTCATCTTTCCCAAATTCCTGATAACAAGAATCTAATGGGACCAATAGTTCCCTGTTTCTGAAGAGTGTTGCAACAGCCCACACTAGAATGTCCCAGATACAGCGCCCGAGTGAGTGCAGGTCTGGTTACCCACTGCAGTGGAACAGACCTGCAGTGTGGGCAGGGCTCAGTGCGTCCGGTTTCCCTTTGCTTCGCTGGCACCAGCTGAGGTGGCTCAGATGGAGCTGGAGGATCCCCTACCAAGATGACTTGCCCACATACCCAGAAGGTTGATGCTGGCCGTTGACTCGGAGCTCCACTGAGCTGCCAGCTGGGGCCTCAGTTTCTTTCTACATGGGCATCTCCACCTGGCTACTTGGGCTTCTCCACAACAAAGCAAGTAGATATTCAAAAGAGAGCAAGTAGAGTTTGCCCACATAGTAAGGCCTGGGCCTGGAAATGGGGATAGCACCACTTCTACTGCATTCTTCTGGTTAAACAGTCACAGAGTCAGGGAGAGGAGACGTAGACCTCTCCCCTTTGTGGGTCGGTGAGATAGGGCTTGCTGCCATATTTTTCTGTCAAAGTGTCTGAATCACCAAACTATTATTTGACCACCCTTGGGGCAGGTGACCATTTCTGCTCAAATCATTACGGCTGAGGGATGTTTGTGTGGTACTGAACGTGGCTCCCTGTATAAAGGAAAAGACAAAAATCTTTAAAGAAAAAACATTCATATCTCTTGGCAAGAAATGTGGTTAAGGCAATTTTCCTTAGAAGGGTTCACATCATGCAGCAGGCAAAGCCTCCTTTAGGGTGGGCAGGGCTCCAAGGAAATGGTTTTTGTGAGGCCTCTGTCTATAAAAAGAATTGTTGAAAATATTTTTTTTTGTTGTTTTAAAATGGGCTTATGGAAGTATGGGGATTTATTGAAAAAGATTTTGAGTAATGGATAGAGAAGTCCTCCTGTATTTGTTTGTTACCCAGCCAGTACACATAAGAGTCACACAAACCAGTGAGTCAGCATTCTTCTGGGGTCCAATCTGGTACGACCCTGTGAGGGAAATATCATGTCACCAAGCAGGAGCCATCGAGTTGCTATACACTCTCCTGAGACTGGGGACCAGCTACAGGACCCCAGGACAAAATTTTAGTAGTTCTAGTCTTCCTGAGAGTGTCTGGTCTACCACATGTGTGGAGTAGAGGGTCAGACCATGCCCTAGAAGGAAGAATCAGGGACTGAGAATTGGAGAGGGACTTAGAAAATTTCAGGGAAGCCCTCCAAGGAGCATGGCCCCTGAGGCGTGGGATCTGATACAAAAAGCCCTTTAAGTGTGGCAATGGTGGCACGCAACACAAATGAAGTGTCTAGCTCTTTTTCTTTTAAGTAGTAAGCAAATGAATTGATCAAATAGGTTTGTCAGCAATTAGGCTTATTGGGTATGGTGACAAATAGACGTTGTTGTTTTGTGTCTAGTCCTCCATACTCCCTTCTTCAAGCATACATGGATCCTCCTAAGGAGATTCCAGTCCATGTATTTTGGAAAACACTTCCCTGACCTGGGACCAGGTCACAGCAGTGGACACATGACTGGAGCTCGCTTACTCACTCTACCACCTGGCCATTTGGAGACAGACATTCAGTCAGAGAGACTGTTCTCTGAGAGTCTATGTATGACTAGATCCCTGCTGAAGGAGAGGGTTTGTTCCTGCTCATAAAAAGGCTGCTGTCCTTTGTAGTTATTTGCAGTCACCTCTGTGCCCAATGAGGGAAATCACCTATGATAGAGAAGAATGAGACCAATTTGCAAAGAAAAACACACCAGCACAGAAGGGGGATAAATAAAAAGATGACACTGTCTGAGCCCCTGGGTTCAGCTGTGCCTAAAACTATTAACTCAAGGTGCCTTGGGCTACCCTTGGACTTTTCAGTTATGTGGACCAATGAATTATCTTTTGTGCTTAAGCTATTTTGAGGTGGGTTCTGTCTTTAACAATCAAGAGCTCCCAAATACACTCATCTGTATGAGGAAGAGTAAACTGTTTCTTCTACACACATACCAATATCATTCCTGCAAACTTTAACACAATGAAATTTAAAGTGGTCCCACATTCTGCTATGTCCCAATCATTGTCCCCAACATTTGAGATGATATAAATTTTAGTAAGTAACTGTGTTAGGTCAGGTTTTCTAGAAGCAGAGCTTGAGGGGGAATTCACACATAAGTGATTTATTGAGGGTGTGCTCCCAGGAGATTCCTAGAAGGGAGTCGGGAAAGAAGGATAAAGAAGCAAGAGATGCTGAGCAAGGTGAAGTCTAGCCTCAGTCTTATCCTGGGGCGGGGGGACGCAGAAGTGTAATTTGTACTGCAGAATTTGACCAGCTTCAAGGCAAGAGGATTTTGTGTTCCCGCATCAGTCAATCGTTGGCTGTTGGCTGCTCCAAGGGAGACATAAACTCCAAAGCAGTTGCACTTGTCCAAGGGCAGCTGTCCAGGGAAGACTGCAGGTATGAGCCCTGAGCAGCTGTGTAGGCAACAGCTGGGGGATGGGCACACTGAGCCTGTAAAAAGGATCACTTGGGATTCAGTGAGGCACCAATAGCATCTGCCTCAAGAACAGTCTTCGACTTCCAGGTACTTACAATTTAAAAAAAAATATTGGTAAAATTAAGAGAAATAGCTTAGACAATTTTTTAAAAGATTCTTAATAGCAATCATTTTATGGGAATGCAAAGGAAGAGAAAAAATGGGGAAAGAGGGACTAAATTTTTTAATAAAACTATGTGTGAGACCCTAGGGCACATTGTCAATTCAACCTCATGCTTATTTGATTACTCTGCTCTCTCTAATATATCTCTGTGTCTCTTTATTTCTATTATATTTATGTGATTGTACTAAGAAAGGTAGATTTTGCCCTGGCTGATGTAGCTCAGTAGATTGAGTACTGGACTGGGAGCCAAAGGATCACTGGTTCAATTCCCAATCAGGGCACATGTCTGGGTTGCAGGCCAGGTCCCCCCGGTAGGGGGCGTGTGGGAGGCAACTGCACATTGATGTTTCTCTTCCTCTCTTTCTCCCTCCCTTCTCCTTTCTATAAAAGTAAATAAATAAAATCTTTAAAAAAGAAAATGTGCTTGAAAACCAATATAAAAAAAGAAAGGTAGATTTTGATTGAAAAAGTTTTAATGACCTTGTTGTGTTGGTCCTTCAAGAATGAATACTTTGACAGAGAAAGGGGGAATAGAAGGAAGTAAATATTTAGTGGCAGAAACAATTTGGGGGAAATTACTGCCATCTGGGTACATAGAATTGAGGCATAAAAACCCAGAACAAGGAACACGGGAGGAGTGGGCAATATATTTAGTAAGTGGTCTTGAAAGGCCACCTGTAAAACAAAGTTAAATTTTCTTTCTTTATAGAAAAAATTGTAAGGTAATTTCTCTGTTGAAATCTGTTCCCAGTGTGCAAGTGGGTTGATTATAACTCTTGGTTTATGTCACGCTGTCATCCTTGGTCCAGTCATGGCCAAGGTTATTTATTTATGTTGTATCAGTTCCCTGGTTTGCACCTCCCAAGTATAGTATAGTACTAGGGTACCCAAATAATGTAGAGTTGTAGTTCGGTAATACTTACTGTTGTTTGAAAACGTATCTTGTGACTGTATCAGGGTTTATTCATTTTCTTGCCAGCGAACATTTGGATCATTTCCAGTTTTTTGCTACTGTAAATAATATTACTAAGAACATTCTTGTGCACATCTCCTGGTGCGCTGTGGAAGAGTTTCTCTTGAGTACCCACGGCCATGAGAGAAGTTGCTGGTTGGTGGGTATGCAAATGTTTATCTTTAAAAGAGAATGCCAGAGTCCTTTCTAAAGTTGTTATACCAGATTTTATTCCTAACAACTATGTGTAAGAGTCCCCTCTGAGCCACATCTCCAAAATTTGGCATTGTTCAAACTTCCAAATTTTTATCCATTAAAAATTCATCCCAAAACATTATCATTTGTCAATCTAGTAGTTAAAAAATGATTATTTTATCTTGTTGCATTTTCCACAGTACTATAAAGACTGAACATCTCTTTGTATTATTTTTAAAGTTGTATTTCTTGCATTTCATCCCCATTCACATTTTTTAAACTCATTTTTCATTTGAGGAGTTTGTTTTTTTATTATGCATCTAAAGAAGTTCTTCATATATCCTCTATTCTGGTCACTTGTCAATTAATTATGTTGCAAATGTATTCTTCTAGTTGATAATATGTTTTCTTTTTTGCAGTATCTTTAATGGAAAACTAAAAACCTCTTAAGTTTCTTCCCATTCAATAAAAAAATACACATTTGTTTAAAATAGAATAAAAATGAAGGTCTCAGGTAAAGAATTTAGTATAGATTTCATTTTTTAAATGTGTGTGCACGTGTGTGTATTTATTGGAAGAACATATACAAAAAGTTTAATACTTATAAAAATTAAGATTATAAATATTAAATAGCTTCATGTTTTTGAATTTTTAATATTGCACAATGAATATTTACTTTCTGGAAATCAATAAACAGATCACTGAAATTTCAGAGAAGTTTCAAATCTAGCAAAGAAAGGGAAAAGAATACATATTCAGTAATAGTTTGTTTCTTTTAATAACCCATTATGAAATCTAGCAAAGAAAGGGAAAAGAGTATTTTCTATACCAAATGAGGCAATTCAAACACATGGACCAAAAGAGAGAATCAGCCACATCTAAGGCTTTGTGCAGTGAAGCCTTATTCATTTCAAATCTAAAACATGTAAATTGCCTTAATTTTAAAAACATATAGCTCTAGAAGAACTTTAAAAATAACAATCATTATCATTAACTAGATTTACCATTACTGAATCAAAGAAGCCAAAGTTCAATACTGGGCCTTTAGATGGAAACCAACAGAAAATAAATTACACCCACTTCCTGGGCTCCGCTGTGATAAGGCTGAGTAGAACTTTATCCAGAGCCAGACACACAGCTTATTATAGGCCACAGCCAGGAAACTCATTACTAAATATGTATTTGAAGAAGCAGATGGACAGTAGTGGGCTTAGCATTTCTGTCTCATCAGTTAGAAGTATGACATGAAAATTTCTGAGGCTAAGCACAACTCTTAAATCATACTTTATGGTACTGGGGGAGGATGTGTCAAAAACTAATTCAGCAAGAATTGGAATGTATTGAGTTCAGAATTTATTAGAACTTTAAATAGTAGCCTTCACAATGTTGTTGCTGGAAGGCTGGTATTTATAATGCATATTTTAAAAAAAATAACCATCGATGTAAAGACCAGATAGGAGTTACAAATTCGACTTGAATTTCCCTATATGATAGGAACTATTGTTAGTATAATCTGCCAAAGTTTTAAAATAGCCCTCTCCTTAATTAATTCACTCGGTTCCCATGATAACCTTGTGAAGCACATGAGAGAGGAATCGCTAGTTCCAATGAGGCAATCAAGTCTCAGAAGGTGCACATGCGCAAGGAAACATATAGGGTACGTGACAAAGCCAGAGCCAACACCAGATCACTTTTCTCTAGTTTCAGCGTCCTTTTTCTCTCCCAGGACGGGCCCTAGGAAATACGGCCGCTCGGTAACAACTGCCAGGGACATCTGTTTTTCCATTTCCTGAATGTAGTGGAGAAATTAATCAGTTTTACGAGAGAAAATGCATTTCATTATGAAATAATTAAATCAGCTGTTCTCTTCCAGGGAAGAAAGGAAAGCAGTAATTTAGCTACTCAAAGAAAACAAATGAAATGTAGAGGAAAACGAAAGCCAAGGAGCCAGTTGGAGAAGCCCTACAGAGCCACACAGGTGTCAAAATAAGGGCACGGCAGGGGAAAAGAAGTGCAGACTCTGGCCAGGCTCTTCCTTAGTTAAGCTTGTATTTACGCACATGGGTCTTTTGGTTGCAAGGTAGTGGAGTCTGGGGAAGGGCGATGTCACTAGATCAAATCCAAGGCTTTGCAGAGCAAGTTAGGAATGGGGTGAAGGAAGGAATGTAAAGTCAGTTGGGTCCGAGGAGCTATGGCGGGGAGCAATGAATGATAAACTTTCGTACGGAAAGTAAAGGCTGTGGCAGACAGGAGGAGGGTCCTTACTGAAACCAATCTAACGTGGTTTATAACCAGCAACAGATAATAAGGGCCATTCATTCACATGCTCATTCCATGAGTATTAGATGGTTTTGATTAAGAAATAGTGAGTTTACTTATGTAATTATTTATTATTGTGTTCATGTACAGCTGAAGAAATACTGAATTAAAAAATGGGCTATTAAAAGAAACAAACTATTACTGAACATGCAACTTTGTGGAGCAAATTATTCGCTTAAAAAGGAGTACTCGGCCTGCAAGTGGATGACAGAATGTAAGCGGGAGAAACCCAAGGGCATCCGGTTCCCGGCTCCCTGGAGGGGAAGTGACCAGTTTCGTAGCTTTAATTTCCGACGGTCTGGGAATTCCGTTGCCCCAGAGACATTCTCTCCATGTAACATCAAAAATTCCAATATCAAGATTTAAGAATGCCAGTATCTTCAAGAAAATAAAATAACCATTAATTTTATACCTGGTGCAGATTTAAAAAGATGGAAAAACAACTTTGAACGTGTATGTCCTATGAATACTTAAAAATAATACTATTTGCATATGATATTTAGTCAACAAAGAGATGTTCGTCCATAGCGGAACTAGAAGAATTCCAAAAAAGAAACTGATAGTATTATACTCAGAAGTGGGATAAAGACTAAAGAAATAAGAGTATTTTAGCTACAAAAACAGAATATAAACATTATACATATTAATAGTGTAGAAACTATACAAAGTATAATAGCTGGGAGAGAAGGGTGAGAAAAAAATGAAGGAAGTGTAAGTATGTTCATGTCTTTATCCTTTATAACCAGAATGAAAAGTATGTCCTTTAAAGGTGATAATTCATGGAAAATTATATAATCCACTGGAATTGGAAAATGGGGAAGGGAACATGTGGACATATATCATTTTTGTCACTGTTAATCGAAATTCAATTGATGCTGTCTAAAGAAAGATAGGCTTAAATGAATTATGTTGTTGTAATTATAAAAAAAGTTATCTAGAAGAAATATGTAAACCTTTCAAATGATCAAAAGAAACACCACACACCATATATGTATCGTGAAGGATATTTAAAAGTAAAGAAAAATCCATACAAACAGAAAGCAAACTATGAAGCTAACAGTAAGACTAAACATATCTGACATGTCGGTAACTGTAAGTGGTTAAAAATATTATAATTTAAAAATGCAATTGGAATGGAGAGCAAAGTTCAAATATATGCTGTGAAAAGAGACACATTTAAAACAAAGAATAGGTAAAAATAAAAGAATTAGAAAAAACAAGAAAAAAGAAAGATAAAAGACCAAAAAAAAAAAAATAAAAATAAAAGAGCAGAAAGTAATTATTTGAAAACAAGTGTTGAACTAAGAAATAAAAGCTGGGTTTTTAAGGGCATGGGGCACAATAAATAGATACCCTGTTGGAAAACCTACCAGGGAAAAACAGAAAAAAAATACACAATTAAATCATAAGAGGTAAATAATTACAGACAGAAAAATTGAAAGAACAAGAGACTACTTTGCTTAACAATTTGCAAGTAAATTGGAAAAGGTGTATAAAAGGAATGTAATAAATTATTATCTAGGAAAATACAGATCACTAAAATTGACCCTAGAAGAAATAGAAAATCTAAGAAAACCACACCAAATACCTTAAGTAGATGTGTGTTTTTACACACACACACACACACACGCATGCCCACACACACGCGAGAAGTGAATTCTGAACTTTTAAGTGTCAGTGCTTAAACAGTTTTGTCACCCTCTTTATAAAAAGACACAAGTTTGTAAAACAACTAGCAAAGTAAGTGTGTATTTGGAATGAAAAAAGAAAAAAGGACTGATTACAAGCACCAACCCTAAAACCAAATGCATAGATTATAAAACTCAGGTAAATGATATATTTTAATCAGTTTATATATCTGTAATACTTTTTCCCTAGTTCTCAGTGACATACTTTGTGACCTCTTCATGTAACAATTATTTCGAATATCATTCTCTATAAAAAAGCTAAGAAAGGTGATTTTGTGTTTCCTCTATCAATATTATTTAAAATTTATTTTTAATGTCTTTTTCAGTTTCTTTCAGCTTCAGAGCTTCTTACTAATAATATGAGGACATTTTATGTTTGTTAGCAAAGTTTGGAAAGCCACTATTAAGTTTCTTTCATCTATGGGATATGTATTTTTTAGGTTTTTAAAGTTTTCTTGTGCAGCATTTAATCTTAAATTTTGTCTGAATTGATGTCACTCAGTACCTAGCGCAATTCAAATGCACTTTAAACTGCTGTTATGTTGCACTGAACTGCATGATTGTGTAATCAAATTACCCATAAGCTACATGCACTGATACATGATAAATACGTGTGGTTTTGCCGCTGGGATACTTGTTTACTCAGGCGCTTTCAGTTTTGGGTGGCAGTTTGGCATGCCATTTATCTGGACCTCCCAACTTTGCTAAAACACAATTCAATATATAACGAAACAAAACATAAAACACAACTTCTGGCACAGATGTACTTGGTGCTTTCGGTTCTTGGCCGCACCTTACACATAAAAATGACTATATTTTTAATTTATTTTTAATTTAAATATTTCATTGTTTATGCTATCACAGTTGTCCCAATTTTCTTCCTTTTCCACCTTTCCACCAAGCCCACCTCCCACTCCCACAGTCAACCCCTACATCATTGTTCATGTCCATGGGAACTTCATATATGTTCTTGGACTAATTCCTTCACCTTCTTTCAACCAGTCCCCATCTTCCTCCTCCCCTCTTACAACTGTCAGCCTGTTCCATGTTTCTATGCCTCTGGTTCTATTTTGTTCATTAGTTTATTGTGTTCATTAGATTTCACTTGTAAGTGAGATCATATGGTATTTGTCTTTCACTGATTGGCTTATTTCGCTTAGCATAATACTCTACAGTTCCATCTGTGCTGTCACAAAAGGTAAGAGTTCTTTCTTTTTTACTGCTGCATAGTATTCCATTCTGTAAATGTATCCAGTTTTTTATCCACTTATCTACTGATGGGCTCTTAGACTGTTTCCAAATCTTGGCTGTTGTAAATAGCGCTGCTATGAACATAGAGGTGCATATATTTTTTTCAATTGGTGTTTTGGAAAAATGACCATATTTTTTATTGTTGTTGAATTACAGTTGTCCCAATTTTTCCCCATTGCTCTCTCCTGCCCTGCCCACTCCTCGCTCCCTTAGTGAATCCCTACCCTGTTGTCCTTATCCATGGGTCTTTTATACACATTCCTTGACTAGCCTCTTCCCCTTCTCCCCCGCTGCCCAGTTATCTACTCCCTCCTCCTCTCTGTTGTTTTTAAACAGTCTATGAAAATTGAAACTATGAAGTAGTAGAAGAATATCTGGAAGCATTATTTTAAAATAATCTTAGAGGGAAGAAGTAATTTCTTATTGTAACACAAAACCAACATAAAAAACTTGTAAATTTAGCTACATAAGTGAAAAAAAAGAGTTCTGTGAAGAAAACAAGTCGAAGACAGACAATAAATTTAGGAGAAAATATATGCAATTCATATTACAAATATAGAGATCATCTCTTGTATAAATTGTATAAATCAATAAAAAGGACAAAAGCCTAAAAGAAAAATAGGCAAAAGATTTTAACAGTCAGTTCACAAAATCAGAAATACATAGGGTTTTTATATGTGTGAGAAGACACTCAGCCTAGTAACAAAATGCGATGCAAATGGAAACCACAATGAGGTACTATTCCCCACCTACCAAACTGGTAACGTTGAGAACATCTAATAGCATTACCTGTCGGCAGGCTGCGGGGGCCATGGGAACCTCCCCCACTGGGGACACGATTGGCGCATCACCCTCGGAGGGCAATTCAGCAACATCGATTCACTTTACACAAGACCACCCCCTTTGAACCGGGAACTCCACTTCTAGAAATTTATCCTTTCAGTGCAAATCAGGTGGAACTAAATGAAATTGTTTAATTAGGCCAAAAATAGTTCACAATTTTGCGTGGTTCAACTCAGTACTTGAAAGTGATCAAAATAATGAATATACAAAGAAATGTACAATAGGAAAAACCCATGTGTTCATCAAGAGGGCACTAGTTAAATAAATTATGATACATCTCAGTGGAAGACCAAGTAAATCTTTTTAAATGAAATATTTCCATTTATGCTAATATTGCATGACTACATTATATTGTTCAGTTAACAAAACAGTATGCATATTATGCCACCATTTAAACAAATTATTAAGAAGAATATATTAATGTATATTTCCTGTTGCACTCAAAAATTGCCCTTGGATAA
>CM052538.1:7474341-7499589 GCA_028533065.1 Trachops cirrhosus | reverse complement strand
GTACAGGAGGTGCCCCATCCCCTCTCCCCACCCAGAGCTACAGGAAGAGTCGAACCTTGAGAACTTGGTGTTTTGCTGCATCCCTCTCCCCATTCTTTTCCATCCACACCTCAAAATAGAGAGTCCCCACGGCAGTGTTCTCTTGTCCTTCCTTTTTGCCAGTCACCTGCTGTCTCCAGAGCATTATGGGTCTCACTTCTGCTGCTGTGGAGAAAATGGTTCCTTGGCAGCTTTTAACAAATAAGGAAACTGAGGTTCGGAGCAGTGAAGAGACTTTCCCATGCTAACATACGGTGGGTAGGCAGCCAAGTGGGATCTCAGACTTCCGGTCAAACCATGTGTTGCTGAGGCCCCGCCTCATGGCCAGTCCACACGGTGTGTTAGGGTCTGGCCGATGGCCGGCACCCAGGTGTTTGGTTCGTTCAGCATTCAAGTGTATAGAATCATATAGTAAATATCGTTATCCCCTAGCTCAAATTAGGGCTGGTGCTAAGTCCTGATTTGGTTTTGAGAGGGGGCTGGGAGAAATACGAAATGATGCTCAAAGACATTGCTGTTTGTTTGGGTACTTAAACACAGATGGGAAAAAATAGCTGCAAAGCTGTTTAAAATGTGTGGCCGGTCAAAGAGCTTCCTAAAGTCCCCAGCACACAGCTGCAGAGAGAAGACAGCAGGGAGAGAGAGGAGGGCCAGCCCCCCGCCCCCCCCGGGGGGGGGGCGGTCGTAAAGTCTCCTTTCCTGGGACTGCGGTGGGAGGCGGAGGGTGTCAGCAGCGGGCCTTACGTTTTGGTTTGCTTGGTGCTGGTAGGCAGCAGCTGTGAACAGGCTGACGGGAAATAAATTTAGGAAGAGCAGAATTCTTGCGCAAAGAGCAAGAAAGCAGCCGATTACTCCTGAGAACACGGAATGCCTCGGAAACAGGGGAAGGCCTCTCGTGAAGGATGCCGCTGACAGCCGCACAAGGGCCTCCAGGCAGATGCCTGAGCCAATCACAGGCCTTTCGTTGCGTGGTTCGTGTTTGTCCCTCGTGGGTCAGACGGGAGCACAGGCCTGTTGAGCCGGCCAGAGGTGTAGACTTGGAGTTGAGTGAAAACCTTTGAAAGCAGAGGATTAACGCAGAAGAAGATCTGAAGGAAGCAGGCCTTTATTTCAGAGAGTGATGAGATGTCAGAGCTGGAAGAGACGTTAGATGACATGGAGTTCTGGGTCTGCTAACAGGTTGAGTCTTGAGTGACTTCCGAGAGCTGGATGTTCAAGGTGGGCGCGGGCTCATTTTACAAAGGAATGAACTGAGACCTAAGAAGAGAAGGGAGATGCTTCCAAGAGACATATCTAAGAGGCAGTGGAAGAGCAAGTCTTATATTTTGATTAGTTTACTGCCTCCTCTAGGATGCATTCATTCATTTGTTTAACAAATATTTATTGAGCATCTACTTTGGGACAGGTATCTTTACATTTTGGCCCCTAGCCTTTAATGCAAATATGAGTTTAGCTCCTCACTTTTCACTAAGCATCAGTGACCTTGGTTATGTCCTGAGACAGACTTGTTTTAATTTCCTGAGCAGTGGCATTGAATGCTTGCCACGTAGCAGGAACTGTCTTAAACACTTAGGGAATCTGAAACAGTATAATATGCTGGTCAACATTGTGCACTCTGGAGCCAGACTGCCTGAGTCCTAATTTTGGCTTTGACTTACTTAGCTACAAGCAAATTATTTAAGCCCACTCTGCCTCCATGCTCTCATCTCTAAAATAAGGCTAGTAATCATGGCATTTACATCATAATGTGTTGTTGCAAAGGTTAAAAGAGTTAATCCACACAAAGCTCTTAAAACAGTGTCTTGCAAATAATAAGTGCTTCATAAATATCAGTTATTATCATTTTAAAATTTAATCTTCACAACAACCCTGTAGGGTAAATATGATTAGTGTCTCCATTTTATGGAACAAATTTTCAGTTTGGATCATGCCTCTGCCATTGATCTGCTATGTAATCTTGGACTTCATTTTCTCAACCATACAATGAGACAGTAGTAAAACAGAGTATTGTTAAAATAATACAATAATACTTGGAACAAAGTAATTGTCAACAAGCATTATCCATCACCACCGTAACTGCCATCATTATCACTATCACCATCACAACCACCGCCCTCACCACCATTGTCATCACCATCACCATGGCCGTCACCACCACCGTCATCATTATCATCAGCATCACCATCATCATCACTGTCACCACCACCGTCGTGGCTAAGGGCTAAAAATGATGGAGTGGCTTAAAATCTAAAAACGTAAAGATCCTAGCTTGAATTTGTACAGCTAATGGGTACTCATCTCTTGTACCCATACATTCAATACTTCTTCATCTCAGCTGATTTGTCTAAAATCACCTCATTTTCAATATTATCATACCCACACTCCCGACTTCCCTCTCTCCCTTTCCTGCCGGGAATCCAACCCTACCCTAGGGATGCTTATCTCAGGAGCACTCTCACCTTGAGCAGTGCCCGGCCATCGTGCTGACCCGCCAGGCACTCTGACGTCTCTCACTCCCGAGATCGGACCCATCCCCAGATCCAAGCAGGGCTATTCATTCCCTCTTTCTTCTGGTCCAGGACACTCTCACTGGACAGTAGCAGATTTCCAAACAGCCTCTGCTTACACACCCTTATCCTTCAGCACTCTCTCCACACTTCAGCCACTGAGATCTACGTAAAATGCAAATTTAATTGTTACACATCCTTTGTTTCTGCTCCCCCCACTCTGAACACACACTTAAAGCCCAGACCCTTGAAGCCATTCCCCAGCTGTCATGAGAAAGGCCATGTTCCTTACCAGGGCCTGGAGTAAAGCAGGCTCTGAGTCGCTGGCCCCCTGCTTCAGTCTCGCTGCTCTGAGGTTGTGTCTATCAACCTCAGTACTGGTCTGGTCTGAACACTGTGTCTATCAACCTCAGTAGGTTAACTCTTATCCTTCCTTTAGTTCTCAGTCGGGGGAATACCCATCTCATTCAGCTCTTACACTTGGTATCAGAAATGGCACATTGTTCACCGTAAAAAAAAAAATAAGATTGTTTTCAGTCCCAGCTCACTAGGAAGACTAGAAATTCCAATTCCATTCTTTCTTTAAGTTTTTGGTGAACAGGGTTTGGGCAGTGTCCAGGGCTCGGGGCCTCAGAGCATCAAGGTCACGGCTGCAAAGCTCACTGTCTAAGGTCAGCAGGTTCATGCCTCTATGCTATGCTTTGCATGGGCAGTGGAGCTCGGACTGGGAGCTCCCATGCCTGGAGCCAGCCCCTGGGCGCACTGCCCAGCTGTTTACCCGTGGAGATTATGTCCCAGCTCCTCCCGGTGGCACTGCAAAAGGAGTGTTGCTGTCTTTTACTGGCAGGACCCACCCAAACCCCATCATTTTCCCAATACAAGGGCATCTCTCCCCCACCCAGAGTGAGTTATTTCTGTTTCTTCCTCACCAAGCTCTTCCCTTGGGACCCATCTTCTCCGGGGCAGCTCTTGCATGGGCCTTTGGAAACACTGTGAAGAGCCGGGGTAATAGCAGGGAGGAGGATTCTGACACCAGTTTTCCTTAGTAACTCACCCAGTTACATTACTTGAAAAGAAAAATAAAAGGATTCTGACCCATTTTTGTGTCGAAGATCCCTTTGGCTGTCTGATGAAGCCTATTTACAAGGGGGGGGACCCAAAAAACCAGAAATTTATTTATAAAAATTGTGTTTTTGTTCTTACATGTTTAAACTTCAGTCACCTTCAAAGTTCTCTCCATTTGATGCGATACACCTATGGAGACATTTTTTTCACTGCTCAAAACAGTGTTTGAACTCGTGGATTTTGATGCCTTTTGGTGCTTCTGCTGTTTTTGTTTCCCCTCTTCCACAACAGCAAAGTGTTTCTCTTTGAGGCCTTTTTTCATCTGGGGAAACAAACTAAAGAACGTCGCCTGGGGCGAGATCGGGTGAATAGGGAGGGTGGGGCACAGCGGTCATGCCGTTTCTGTCAAAAACTGCTCAGCCCTCGGCGAGATGTGGGCAGGTGCGCTCCGAAACCACCCATTCTAAAGTGGGCAACTGTGTTGACAGGGTCTTCCAAGATTTCACTGAATCTGAATGCAGCCTCTCACAACAACACCAGCTGCTACACTGATGCAGGTGGGTTCCTAGAACCCACAGCGGGGGAAACCTGTACTAGAAGGACTGGTGCCCTCCAGAAGATAGGCCCCCTCTTGTATACCCTTCTCAGAATAATGTTTTTAACTCCATAAGACACACAGAAGTACAATTTTATTGAAATAGTTTATCGAAATATCTTTTAATTGTGGTGTCATAACATATTTACCTCTACATTATTTTATTAAGTATCAGGATCTGAGGCAGGCACAGTAACTATAGTGATTCAGCATAGCGATGAGTGTGAGCACTGTTTCAAGGTCTCTGCCCCTGCAGTGGCACTACTGTACCTGTTGGCCACATTTATACATTGGAGAAGATGCTAAATTTCAGGTAGAGGGTAGTGAAAAATAAAGCTGGGATATTTTTCTTGCCCGAGTTTGAGCACCCCCATGCACACATTAAATAGTCCAGCCCAGATGGAAAAGCCCTTCCTCCTACAGTCTTCTCCATCCTCCTCATTGCCCCTGGGCACCCTGCGGTTTGCTGCATACTCCTTTTTATGGTTTGCCATTACACTTTGACGTGGGTGATCTTAAATTCACACAACAGACTATAAACTCACTGAGGGCAGAGAACATTTTGATTTGCAATTATATTCCAGTATCAAGCATTTAAGTTCCTGGTACTTAACACATGGGTGCTTAACAAGTACTTGATGAACAAATGAAGAAATGAATGAATGATGAATCGGTGCAACACTATATGATGTGGAGAGTGAATTGTGCCTATTGTACTGGTCTGAACACTGCGATTCTTCCCAGATGTCTGGTGGCTCCCTCAGGAAGGAAGCTGGATGTGTGGGCTGGTGAGGGGCTGGGTTTCAGGGAAGCTGTGAAACCAGACCCAGAGAGAGGGGAGTGAAATAGTGCCAGAGGCCATGGAAATGAAAGGGCTCAGCCATAGAAGCTCATCCAAGTGTGTTTCTGGAATGAGAAACCTTGGAATGAGTTTTGGAGCTATGTCATTTAGGATGCTTTTGGCTGCAAGTAACATGATATTGAACCAAAAAAAAAATTGATTAAAAGAGCAAGGGCAGCTGCCTACTTGTACCCAGAGTTGGGGAGTTTTAAGGGTGGTGTAGCAGCTCAACAATGCTGTCAGTCCAAGTTCTTGTCCAGGTGGCCAACCCCACTGGGTTGGGGATGCCTCCTCTTATGCACAAAGGCAAGGTGACAGAGCTTCACACTGGAATATAGCCTCCATGCATTTCAGTACTCCTTAGTTTTCCTACCACGGTGGAGTTTTTTATACTGCACTATCACCGCCTGGTTCATCAGTTGTTTAACGGTCTCTCTCTCCCGCTAGGAAATAAGCTCCATGAAGACAGGCACTTCTTTTTGTTCAGTCTTATATTCCTGTTGCTTGTAGGAGAGCTTGCCCCGTACCAGGCCCTCAGTAAATATTTTCTTGAAGGAGTGAGTAAACGAGTGACGACATGTGCTTGGCATTTGCGTGTGATGGAGGACCACGGCCTCGCTGCAAGCACTCAGACATGTATGATGTCTCAAAGGCAGTTTGATGGCACTACCAGAATTCTTGGCTGATAACTGTGTGTGTGAAACATTCCCACCCACCGCCATAAGGGAAATCCAGCGCAGGCTGTGCTTCTGAAATTTGGGTGAAAATGCGTAAAGGTTAAGCTCAGTGCTAAACCACTGACATTTGAACAGCTTCAATGAGAAAACAAAGTGGTCGTGAGAAACACTTGCTTGAGGGTTTATGCTGGGAGTGTGAGTGCCCACCGTAATGACTCTTAAAGAACCAGATAGACTTGCTGGGGCTGGTATGGGGGGGTGGGAACGCTGTTCATTAAAATAACAACACACATATGCTAGGTCCTTCCATGTGAAGGTCAGTGGAGCACAGCAAATGCTGGGTCAGGTTTAATTATCGATGCTCCATAAACAATGTTCTTTGCTGGGTAAACTCTCCTTGTACTGGAATACAGTCATAGCTGCTTGTCTTAATTTAGTTTTAAGAGCAAACTCAAACTGTACCATTCTGCAGAAAGGCTTCTGAGACTCCCAGGGTAGGAGTTTCCCCTCCCCAACCCCTGCTGGTGGGAACGCGTGCCTCCCATAATAGGACCAAGCTCATCCACAATGTTTGGGCAGAGGCTGCCTCCCCCATCACAGATTAAGTTTCTACCTATTTTTCCAGCAATATCTTCCTCCCTGGTAACCCTAAGTTCAGTTTTGCCCCTTTCTAATCCATCTTCTAAAATCACAGTGATTTGTGCTGAAAGGCAAATTCGACCATTCTATTTCCCTGTTTAAAATCCAGCAAGAGTCCCTGTTGTCTTTCAGGTAAAGTCCCAGCTTCATGTGTGGTTTATTCTCCATTTGTCCCCTGCTCCCAGGTCCACAGAGCAAACAACATTGGACATAAGATGACATTATTGAAAATGGTTGTGGGTACGTGGGGATTCATTGCAATAGTCTTTCTATGTTTGTGTCTGTTTAAATTTTTTCCAAAGAAAAGATGATTCCTAGAGGTAGCTGGGTCTTAGACGAGATTCGAGTGTGAGTTCCCTGGGTGAAAGAGGTCAGGAGGAGGCATTATGGCCTGCGGTGACAGTGTTTCCAAAGCCCTGGAGATGTCATTGACACTTTGTGCATATTCAGACACTCGACGGGGCACTGACCCGAAAGGCATTTCCCAGTTCCCCCATCAGACTGAGCTGTGCCTGTGTGCACCGTTAATACCTTCCCAATGTCATCAAATCAGCGATCTCAATTTATCAGACTCAGAGGGTATCAAACTTATATTCTGATACATGTTATAAAGACTGAAAGTTATACTGAGAGACACGGCCTGTTGAGGACCACAGTGGCTCAGGGTGGCTGGCATTTGACATGGGAATTCCTGGAGCTGAGTTCAGAGAAGGGATGAGCTGGGAGGTCTGCATGAGTGTTGGCTAACTGAGTGAATGAGTGTAGTAGATGAGCAAAGAAATGTGTGAGACTGGAAATAAGAATTCCGTTAAGTAGAAGACACAACTGTCAGAGATGGCTGTTGGTGGGGGGATGGTGATAGGAAGGGCTCACATTTGTTGGGTGTCCTGCGAAGTTCTGGGCACAATCCTGAGTCCTTGACTTGGGTATGTATTTTTTATTTTAAGCTTTCAGGAGAATTGCTCACTAGGAGTCTGCCTAACAAATAACGCTTTGTGGAGTATCTGGAAATTCACATGGTCTTCAAGCATGGACTTTAATGAAGGAAGACAGGAAATGCTGTGGAAACATCCGGTCTTCACTCTCTGATTAGTTTAACTCTAAGTTGACTGTTGAGCACTGGGCTCCCTCAGCATGAATTGTCTCAGTGTGAATCATCACGTCATGGGGGACTGTTCCTGTTGCTGTAATAGTTCTGTTGATGATTTTTCAGTTGAGGCATTGGAGGAAGAATTAGATTCCATGGCAAAACATGCGTCTGGGGGAAATGAAGTTTTCTGGAAGTTGAAAACTCAAATAGCCCTTGAACCAGAACAGGTACAACAGAACTCACTGGCCTCCTCTTGTGTTCTTTTTAGGGTCGTGTTTCATGGGTTTAATCTCTGAGAAGAACGCACTGTTTATAATAAAGCTACTCTCCTCTTAGGAGACTTTACACGCCAGCTTTTCTTATCTTGTTAAAGAAGTTCTTCACACAAATGATCCATATAGAAAAGTGTTTTTGCAGAGCCAATCTATTTAATAGTATTAAAAAAACTAAGGCTATACTGTTTATCATATAGGATTCATTTTCGGACGACAGCATTAGGATGGGCAATGGAAAAAATGTTGCCTGTGATACATTGAGTTTAGAGAAAGGAAGGAAGGAAGGGAGAGAGGGAGGGAGGGATGGAGGGAGGGAGGAAGGAGAAGGAAGGAAGGAAGGAAAAGGCAGGATATCATCATTGGAGGAAGCTGGGTAAAGAAAACAGGACATTGCAGTGTCATTTGTATAATTTCTTTACATTCTTACACTATTTCAAAATTTTTGAGGTCCCTGAAAAATGTTTGTTTATGTGTGCTATTTATTAACACTTACTATATTAGAAATTGATTCTAAGATTTAGTTATGTGTTTATTTATTAATTTATTTAAAACCATAGTAAACAATTACACAATAACTAGTATATTTTTATCAAAAATAAATATATTTTCCAAATCAAAGCAATGGTGAAGAAAATAGCATTATTTTATGTTTTATATTGATAAATTGGCAGGAATGCAGATCAGTGTAGCCACTATGAACAGCAGTATGCAGATTCCTCCCTAAGTTAAAAATATAATTATAACCGTGTGACCTAACAATGCTACTTCCAGGTATTTATTCACAGAAATTCAAAACACTGGTTTGGAAAGGTAGCTGCGTTCCTATGTTTGTTGCAGCGTTATTTACAATCGCCAAGGTATGGAAGCAACCTAAGTGTCCATCAACAGACAAGTGGGATAAAGGAGATGTGCTACGTGTTTGCAAGTCTCTTTAATATCTAGATTAAAAGAAAACAGCTGGATTGTCCTATCTGCTTCCGCATTCAGGCTTTTGTGACTTTACCTGTTGTGACACTTCTAGAAAACTCCACTGAACACATAAAGGAGAATGAGGGTGAAGAAGGCAAATAACATGTTAGTTTTTAAACTACAAGTGGGTGGTACAGACACTCAGAAATGGTCTTGGAAACACGGAGGATCCGCTGACCGTACAATAAGAACTGCTGATGTAGGTGAAGGCGTGTCCCACCCTATTCTAGCTACTTATTTCTGTGTCTCTGTCCCCCGTATGACTGAGCTAATTCACATAACACCAACTGCTAAGTAGGAACTTAATACATATGGTGAATAGAACAAACAGTCAATGAAGAAATCCATTTGTTGTTCTGTTTTTTTTTTTCTTTTTTCTCTAAAAGTCTGTGGGTGATCACAGTTTTGAAAGTTTGTAGAGAAATCTGAGTCTCAAGAGATAAATCGTGTGTAGGAAGAAAGTCAGTTTGGTCCGAGGAGCGGTGACCAGTGGTCGAGAGACCCAAGGAGGTGAGCCAAGGGACTCACACTCGGACCGCTCCGTTTGCCTTCCCCTCCCTTATCATCCTGCCATCTTTGATTTTTATGTTCCTTGTCAGAACACAGGAGTACCTACAGGATATATATAGCGTATGTTGCAAGGTCCGGGAAGGCTTCTTTGCAGGACCAGGCACAGCCAGGATCAATTAAGTAACAGGGAAGGTAGAAAATACAGCTGCAGCTGGAACAAATCAGTTTGTCAGGCGCTCGGGTTGCAAACCCATAAAAGGTCAGCAGGCAACGCGTGTGAGGAGTTGTGAGTGAAGCTTTTGGCCCCATGGAGCTCGAAGGAGCCAAGTGACCGAGCGTCCTGATTTCCAGTCGGGCGTCTTGTGGATGGTGAAGCCTGCGAATGGTAGGCCACGTTGTGCCCTGGTTACATTTCTCATCTGGCTTCTCCTCAATTTCCCCCTGCCCTGCATGAATTATTTCACCACAGTGACAGTTTGGTTTTATGGGTGGAGGCGGGCCTCAAACACTAAATTTCCATGAGCGAGAGAAGCTGGGTCTGGGTTTGAATTAGGGGTCTTTGTGGAAGGAGGAGAAGACCAGAAGTGGTGCTTAAAAGAAAAGGCAAAACCTCATACTTCATCTTACCCCACAGGTTATAATGGGAGATCAAATTTCAGGTCAATTTTCCACCGTGAATAACTTCTTGGCAGACTAATTAGCTATCTGCTCTTTGTTAGCTCAGGAACAAAGGGTCTTTATTTCATAGCCTGACTGGGTTCCCCACAGTTTTTCTCAGGATAATTATTCCATATACATACATGTCCACATTTTTGTTGTTGTTGGTAAGAGAAAACGCCTAAACAAACATGTGGGAATGTTTTTTGAGTATCCTTACAAAATTAAGCACACTCCTTCATTTTGATCAGAGCTCAGAACACAATTAGGAAAGAAGACCGCAATTCAAATGAAGAATTTTTAACTGAAAATAGAGATGCAGGTATGCGCCTAATGACCACATCTGCTAAAAGTCCATCGTTTTTTAAAATAAATAATTATTGAACAACTGCCCTGTGCTAGACTCAGAGACTACAGAAATTAATAAGCAATTAATACAGGTTAGATGAGGTCATTCAACACTGTCTGCTGGAAGATAAGGTCATGCACAGTAGGACCACAGCGAAAAGATGTCACCTCTACCAGGTGACTTCATGGAAGGCAGAGTCTTAGAGGAGACCAAGGGCTTAAAAGGGACTTTCATACACCGGGTAAAATGGTTAGAATCGTGCATACACTTGAGTAGCATCATCTCAGCTGAGAGATCGTGCCTTGTGTTCATGCTCAGTGAGCCAGTAAGAGGTAAAGGGGTGGGGAGGGGGCTCAGATTCAGACCTTCTTACTGCAGAAAATTTGCTAAACACTGTTGGGAGAAGAACTAGTTTTGGAAAGATGTATATAAAGATAATGTATTGTCATTGTTGAAGCGTTTTCTGTAAAGTGATAATTGTGGTGAAAATGAACAGAGTATAATCCCTTGCCTTTTTTCACACGTTCAAACAACTTTATGATTAAGTGCATTCCTTCTAATTCAATATTTACTGAATTGGCATTCCATGTGGCCTGCCTTGTACCTTGAGAACTGTGTAAAGAGGGCATACTAAGTTATCCCAGTTCATTTGTGTTAGCAGGGATGAGCGTAGGAGGCATGTTTAAAGAGGAGGACTTTAGCCCTGGCTGGCATAGCTTAGTGGATTAAGTGCAGGCCTGTGAAATAAGAGATCGTGGTTCGATTCCCAGTCAGGGCACATGCCTGGGTTGCAGGCCAGTTCCCAGCAGGGAATGCACAGGAAGCAACCATACATTGATATTTCTCTCCCTCTCTCCTTCCCTTCCCCTCTAAAGATAAATAAATAAAATCTTTAAAAAAAAAAAGAGGAGGACTTTAGAAACAACGCTTATGAGGAAGCAAGTGGGCTAGGAAGGGGAGTAAGTTTCTGGGAGAAGCTGGTGGGTTCCTGGTGGTGCATGGGAAACGGGAGGTGCCAGGGGATCCTGTGGAAGGACAAGCTCAGGACACGATTACTGAGAGGACGTTGGAGCTGGGGCAGAGAGGTTTGCCTGTATTGTAGAGGAGTAGGTGTCATCTCCAAAGAGAAAGAACAGTTCTCTGAATTCGAGGCAGCACTGGGTAGTGTGGAAACATGGGCTCTGCTGAGGGAGCAATGTGGGATATCTTCCGGAAGCGTGCATCTGAATCTGTGGGCCATGGCATCGCCTCTCTACATCTTTTCAATTTTTTTTTTTTTTTTTTTTGCTGGAGAGAAGGATGCATTGTAGGTAGCATGCCACTGAGCCTTGAGTCTATTCCACTTGAGTCTTAAATGTTTGTCAACATAACCAAAATCCTGGAAGCAGGGCAACAGCAGCTCTGGATTAGAAAGGAAGGGCAGGGAAGAAAGAGAGAGAGAGGCAGAAGGTCCAGAAGCAAGCTGAGGTCCTTGATATGATCGTGAACTGGAGTCCGTGACGATGAAGGGGCAACCCCTCTCTTCTTCTCAGGAAGCTTGGAGGATAAGAGAAGTTACCCTGGAACTTTCATGATATCGTAGTTACTCTGAGGAGTAAATACGACCCTCCCTGGCAAAGACTCCTACCAGTGTGTAGAAACATGCTTTCGGATTAATATGTATTCAGCACAGATAAGAAGCTGAGTTTTGTATGCTTAGGTAACTTAAGTGAAAAAAAGAACTTGACAAGCATTTTATTGTGTGTATGTAAAACTGAGGAGCAGAAGAACCAATAAGAAATCCTCTTTTCACATGGACAAAACTAGGGGTGTTGGAAAGGGGAGGGAGGAGGGGAGGAATGGGTGGGTGGGCTGGAATGGGAATAAAGGATAGAAACTGTACTGAATAAACTAAAATAAAAAATTAAAAAAAAAAAAGAAATCCTCTTTTCTATCCATCTCCACCCCCCGACCCCCAAGGTAGGCTGAAGAGATGAAAAGAGCCCCAGTGAGTTCAGGAATGAAGAGGTGGGCTAGGAACAGTGTGAGTCAATGTTGAGTGATATGTATATCGTGTTTGCCAGGAACAAAGGGAAGGGAAGAGCATTCAAAGCCTACCAAAGAGAATAACACTTTCCCTGGATAAGAGAAAGCTGGCAAAAGGCCTGGGTGTGACCTCAGGCTCAAATAAACCACTGGAACCCGCTGATCCAGGAGGTCCGGAGCAATGGGACCGAACAGTGGTCACACCCCGTCACCTGGGAGTACATTAAACTAGCTTCCAGCTCAGAACTATAAAATCTACTCTCCCCCAGGAAATTCAGCGAGCTACTATTTTTAACAAGATCTCCAAGAGGTTTCCTTCCAGCCAGAAATCTGTGATTACTCAGCAGCCCTCAGGAGCAAGGGAGGGTCTCAGCTCTTCTTTGAAAACTGCTGACTCTCCAGTCTTAACCCATTTGGTTCTTGACTGAGGGTTGAGTGGAGGAGGAGGGATCGGTCGGGCAGTCTAGGGTAGCTGTGCAGCGTTGAAGGGCAGCAGGGGCGTTTTCAACGGAGACAAGGGTGTCAGGTTGGACAGAGAGATTCAAAAGCAGCAGAGACCCAGGAGCACGCCCCTGGGAGGGAGGGGAAGGGAGGAGGGGGAGGGGGAGTACATGCAACGCAAGCTCCCTCTGCCCTCCGTGTCCCACAAGGGCTGAGAAGACCTCTCTGGAGCGCAGCCGCCAGAGTGACGCAGAGGTGAGGCTGTGTGGCACCGGCTGTGCGCTGAACTGAAGTGCGGTGGAGCCCAGCTGGGCCTCGTCTGGCTGCCTTGGATCCCGGTTCTGCCAAGTGGGGCTTCGAGACGTGGGGTCCCTTGCATCACCCCACTCAGTTCCCAGTCTGCATGACAGTGACTGCACCACTGTGGGACTAGAAGTCCCGAGGAGCTGCTGAGGCTCAGTGAAACAACTCCTGGACCAGGACTGACAGGGTAATGGTCGCACGCACCGGAGGAAGAGGCAATTTTACCATTTGTACTCATGAGCTGTGTGATGTTGAATGGGGGGTGCCCATGAACGTGACTTTCCAACTGACTGGCTTAGGACTACCTTTCTGGATGGGGCTGTTTCGCCACGATGGGCCAGGCGGGGACAGTTGTAGAAGCCGAGACGGAGGGCTCTCCCTCGAAGAAGGTCCTGCTCTCTGAGACCTAGTCAGTCATCCATCTCTTGGTATTCAGTGATGTCCCTTCCCTCCCATTGTTTTTACAGACAGCAGGGCATGGTAGCTAAGAGCATTTGGAACCAACTGCTACATCTCATTGTATCTGAATGTCCTGTGCTCATAAAATGGGGAGATCGTAGTACCTTCCTGGTAGATATCAGTTGAGGGTGACTGATTTAAAATGCCAGAAGTCTTAGAACCATGCCTGACTCAGAGTAAGTGCTTATAAACATCAACAACTACCATTATAAATGCTCCTTTGAGAAAAATGATAGGCAGAAAGGAGAACTAGGTATCTGGGCCACATGAGGACTCTTTGGATGGAGCTATGAAACCCTCTGTACGCTATTTCCTCTGTGCGCCCTTTCTGCTCCTGGACCCGCCAGGGAGAAGCAGAGTCCTGGGTGCTCCGCTCCAGACGCTGCAAGATCATTCTTGGCCATTGGCTGCTCAGGCCCAGACCCTCAGTCAGAATTTTTAGGCTGGAATGGGTCTTAGCTTAGGCGATTCAACCCCCTGATTTTGTGGGTGCGGATCCTAAGGTGCAGCTCTACCTGACTCCAAACCATGAGAGGTGGAGTCACAAACCCCCAGGCCCATCAGCCCTGTTGCCTGAGCTGATGACAGAGCCAGCCATGAGGGTGCTGATGTTAACTTTCAGGCTCACTGACTTTCTCCACCTGACAGCAGATTCACTTTGATTCATTGTACAAATTAATTTTGCTTCCAGAAAAGGGGTGATAAATGAGAATGACTAGGGGCGTTCCTGCCTTTCTAGGCTGGGCGTTCATGGAAGTCTGTACAGTCCAGCATGGCAGGGTTTATTTAGGGGAAGCATCACGAGCCAGGGGAGAGTGGATTCACCATAGCAATGGGTGAACGTGAACGGGCTTCCTTTTGTTTCTGGGTTCCCGGAGCCCTCCGTCCAGGGCCGCTCCGAAGCTGCAGGTGCATCCTATCGAGTGGGGCTCTTTCTTCTTCTCCGCATTCTCCTCCTCTGGTCTGTCAAGTTGTATCCCTCTTTCTGGCCCCTCCCGCTCCAGTCCCAGCACAGAGGGCCCACGACACCTGTAGTGTATTCATGTCCTGGGAGGCCTCAACAAAGTAGCACAGTCTGGCTTGGAAACATATCCTCTCATGGCCTGTTGCCCAGAAGACCAGAGTTAAGGTGTGGGCAGGGCCGTGCTCCCTCTGAAGCCTCACCTCTTAGCTTCTGCCGGTGCTGGCAGTCCTTGGCTTGTAGATGTTTCCTCCCATCTCTGCCACCTTCCTCTCGGTCTTCTTCCCTGTGTACCTTATACGCCTTCTCCTCTTCTCACAAAGACACCCGTCAGAATGAATTGAGGGCCACCCTAACCCAGCGCCTCCTCATGATAACTGAACTAGATACACTGAAATAAGGTCACTTCTGCAGCTCCGAGTGGACACGAATTTTAGAGGGATACTATTCACCCCAGTACAGTGGGGTTTCAACAAAACTTTGGAGTGGGTTCTGCTGACATGCATCTGGCTGCTCTGTGTCCTATAGCTCTCAAATTTGTTCTTCTCCCCAGATTAGTGGAGTTTAGCCCTAAAGGCTGCCCAGGCTTGGTTCTGATCTATGACCTCTAAGTCCAGGCTCTTTATTTCTTGATGATCAAGATCTGTTAACTTCATGAGGTACTAACCAAGTAACTAGAATCTCGTCTGCCACTCCCTTGAGGGAATGAGTGCTGGCAATGGGATGTCAGGGGAAGTGACGTGTGCCAGCTCTCAGAAGTGTCCTTAAAGGGAAGGAGTGTGCCTTCTGCTCCTCCTCCTCCTTTGAGTGGCATGGACTTCACACATCTGGCTGAGCTCGAGCATGCACGTTTAGACCAGGAGGAAGGAGCCAGCACCCCCGGGCACTGTGGAGCTACCACGTCAGGCTTAGACTATGATCCATTCAAGTGGGAGAAAAGTTCTCTCTTACTGAAGCATTTGGTGGTGGGGCTGAGGGCATTTTCTGACACCGCTAAGCTGGGATGACTAGGAATGAGCCTCCTTCTTCAAGATAAGATGGGTTATCTCTCTCTGTCTCTCTTGGAGGCTCATGGCAGGTGATGGTGGAGGGACCGAATCTGCGGATTTGGAATTCCAGGTTCCTGTTGAAAAAAGAGAACTTTCCATTGACCTTTGAGTGACCTCGTGCTAGTGCCCGACTGGATCTAATTCACTATTTTTCTCAACTGACTTTTCACTATTGACTCTCCATGGATTCTTTTTAGATATTTGTTTCCTGATCACTTTCCCCCATGAAATTTTGATAACACATATTTCTGTATATTTCTATATATACTATTTGGGCTTCTTACATAATACGTGTAAGGTTTTTTGTGCTCTGCCTCAGAGAACGAATTTTCACTCCCTTGGGGCCAGATCACCCCGGCCGAGAATGCGTGGCCAGCTGCAGACAGGGTGCTGACCGGGGGGCAACGAGACTTGCTTTAAACCAGCCAGTACGACCTCCGGACGCATCCCGTTCGGCTCAGTCTCTCGGGTTTCTATGAGAAAATACACAGACTGGGCGGCTTGAACAACAGAAATTTATTCCCCCCAGTTCTGGTGGCCGAAAGTCCGAGGCCCAGGTGCCAGCGTGGTCGGGGTCTGGGGAGGGACCTCGTCTTGCTCGTCGATGGCAGCCTTCTCACTCTGTCCTCCTGTGGCAGAGAGAGGAAGCTCTTGTGTCTCCTCTTTTTAAAAAGCATTTCTTTCAATATCGTGCATCTTTTCTTTGCAGATTTTCAATTTTGGGTCATGTCAAACACATACCAGCATAGAGAGGATGGCACATGTAAATCGCTCTATTAACCATCACTCTCCTGCATCAAAGATCAGCTCCTGGTGAACTTTTTCCTGTTGTATTAGTTTTGGGGGCAGAACGTAATAATTCAACATATGTATATATTGTAAAATGCTCACCACAATAAATCTAGTTAACGGTGTCTCTTCTTCTAAAGGCACTAATCTCATTTATGAGGGCTTTGCTCTTGTGAGCTAATCACCTCCCAAAGGCCCTGCCTCCTCCTACCATGACTGGGGATTAGGGTTCTGCTTGTGAATTTGGGGGAGCACACACATTCAGCCTGCAGCACCCCATAAGTTTGTTCCTGCCTCCTGCCCTTGCTGCTCCTTCTGCCTGGAACACCTCCCAGGTCTTCAGGTGGCTTGGTGGCTTGTCCCTTTTCACCTTTCAGGCCTCACTACACCTGCCAACTTCTGGAAATTCTTTGTTCACAATCCAGGAAAAAACGATGTCCCTTGCATTCTTGGTCATATCACCTCTTATTTTTTTTGACACCACGTTCTGAAGTTCTCTTGTTTACGTATTTGTTTACTATGTTGTTTGTCTCCACCCACCGGGATGTGAAGTTCCCTGAAAGCCCTGGTCTGTCTCATTCACTGTTGTCTCCCAATTACCTAACATGGGACCTGGCGCACAGTAGGTCCTCAGTCAATGTGGAATAAATGAGGAAACAACCCCCTTTACAGTCAGGCACTAAGCATAATGAGCAAGCTTCCTGTTAATTTCCTCCCTTATCAAGCACGGAAGGTCTTAGTCCTTTGCAGGGACACAGCGCTCTAGAGTTTACAGAGGACTCCTCTCCACTTCTCATTGAAGGCTCTCAGCCTTCCAGGCAGGCAGGTATCATTAGCCCCATTGTGTCGGGAAGGCCTTCTCAGAGTCACATATCCGACTGGTGGAACCGAGGCCTCCTGACCCGAGACCGGCCCTGCTCCATTACCCTCCCTCTGGCACCGGGCGAGGGCCCTCCCTGTCCATTACGGAGTCTCCACTTTCTGGCCTTGGACACGAGGAAATGACTCCACGCCTCGGTCCACCAGGCTCCAGGTCAGGTATTGATTCAATTGATGGCTGCTAAGCTTTAAGTTGCACTTAGGAGTAACTGGAAAGATGTACCCCACTCCTCTCCCTCACCTTTTCTCCAGCAGGCCTTTGGCCAGGCCCCAGGCTCCTTCAGAGCTGCGGAAAGCTCTCTGCTGCCCCTGCACTTGAAGGTCTGGTCCTGGCAGCAGCTCGGGCAGAGGCAGTGCTCCCAAAGGCGCTACCCCGAGGAGGGACGCTGGCGGGAGGTGGTCAGGCAACTCAGGTGATGGCTTCGGTGCAGTTAGCTGTCATTTGAATAGTGCCTTTGGGAAAGTCCTTTCTTAGACCATGAAATGGGTGCAATGGGTCCTCTTCTAGGGATTTCTTCTAAGGAAACCACCCAAAATACACAGGAATGCACAGTTTTTGAAGAATTAGATAGCCTATATGTCCAACAAAATAGGAATGGTTAAAAAAATAAAAATCAGCAGACGCATGGAACGTCACTCAACATGGGATGCCACCGTTATGGATGTCAGGTAGAAATGCAGATAATGATCCGGGACAACACTAAACACCAGCAAAGAGTTAAGGGACGAAGACAAGACGCAGAGGCGTACAGGCGCCCCAATGGCCACAGTATAAAGGAGCAACCGTGATGAGAGAATCCGCGAGGGAAGATCTCCACGTGCGTGAGTGAGAATGACCGTGTCACAGTGATAGCGTTATGAGTGGGTCTTCCTCTTTCTGATTTGTCTGTGATGCAATGTTTATTTTTTCATAAAAACCTTCATTTAGATATTACTTTTGTAACTTGTAATTAAACATGTTTTAAAAATAAATATCAAAAAGAAAAAGTTAAAATTTACTGGCATTGCCACCACTGGTAATATATTGGGGGGGTACAGCGTCCTCATTCTCTCTCTATGGATAGAAATCTACAGTATTACAAGCCAAAATAAAATCACACTGAACCTATAATTCCTGGTGCATATTTTTCTCAATAATACTTTATGAACACTTTAACAATATTCTATAATATGACTTTCAATTCCCCTTAGTTTGTGTTGTACTGATGCATGACTATTTCATTTATCCCCTATTATTAGTATGTTTAGATTACTTCCAACTTTTTAACGTTATGAATTATAATTGTGGATACTTTTTCCAACTAGTCTCTCACCTTCTTGCTTATTAAGTTTTGAAAGTGGAATTTTTTAGTGCTAAGGTGTGCACGTCTTTAAATTTTGTATAGAATGTGTTTGTATGTATACATATATACATATATACGCCAGTTTATATCTACATAAGTTATGTAAGGGAGAGCTTATTTTTCACACTCTTACCAAATTGTGATCAACAGTATTTTCACAATGTTGCTAATTTAATAGCCATGAAAGGGTATGCTTGTTGGGTGTCTTTCCACTGAAACTTTTAAAAACCCAACTCAAATAGCTCAAGAAAAGAAGGCGGGGGATACAGAAGGGAGAGATTGATATGATAGGTAACATAACTGCAAAGTGCCAGGAATAGATCTCTTTTTAAGTGAAGGCGAAGTTCTAAAACTTTGCTGGCACTCAGTTTTGGATTGGGCGTCTTCTGAGTTCAGTGCTTTCACCTCTGTGTGCTGTCATATCAACATCTAGGCCAGAGGAAGGGAGGGTCTAAAAACCTGAGGATCAAGTCTTCTTGGCCTTGGCTGGGCCTACCCAGGACACATGGCCGGCAGTGAACCAGCCCGTGGCCATGGCACGGACCCTGAACACGCCCCCGCCTGGAATCTCTTGGGCTACACGTGTGTGTTGGGAGGGCGAGGAGTAGCTTCCTCAAAGCCAAAGCGGAGTGTGGCTGCCAGCAAGAAGAGGGCGTGGACACTGGGTGGCTGAACATAAGAACGTGCAGTGAAGGAGGTTCATTGTTTGAAAAGCTATCATCAAATCCCGCCTCAGATCATAGCTGCGTGTTCTTGAAACATATCCAGTTTCAAGTTGCTCATAGGATAAAATCTTCAAGGACTGTAAGGCTCTGAATGGTTGCCTGCCTCCCTCCCTGCTCCCCTCAGCTTTATTTTTCCAGCCTCACCTTAACAGTACTCTCTGATCTGGCACAAGCCTCAATGTCCCTGAGACTCGATTCTCTCATCTCTACGATGGGGTTATTAATCCTTCTTTAATCTAACTGACAGGGTAGCAGTCAGTCATACAAAATGAGTTTATGTGTGATAAAGTCTCAGGTTTGAAAAGATGTTTCCACTCTAAGAAGTGGACTCAGAAAAAGCACTTGATTGTGATTTTTGGACTACCTCTAAAGAAACTTGTTGTGTGCCTTTAGGAAAGAAACTTAATTGTCTGATGTCTATTTTCTATATATTAAAAAAGGCTAGAAATTCCTGCCTTCAAATACATAATTTCAGTGTACACCTGCAAGGTAGATCGTGCCATCCAGGACATGGGGGCCCCCACCTGTGCAAAGGATCCTGGGGACAGTTTATGTCCACTTTGCAGTGGCTGCTGCCCCCAGGCATGACCCACAGGGGCAATTTCTTATGACTCTTTCCAAGTGCTGTCCGAGGAGAAGAAGCCTGCCAAGGTGTGTAAGTTCCCCTTACACCTGTGGCCCCAAGGGCTCTATGTTCTCCCGCCAGCCTCCACTCATGAACTCTTCTAACTGGGTTCTTTTTCCCGGTGTCCTGCTACATCTGCCTCAGGTAAGCAAGTGTTCCTGTCCTGTCTCTTTGCAGGTGACTGTTTCTCCTTAGATTTTGGACTAGTCCATTGCCCTGTGGCCAAGAAATACTCATAAGCTTGCATTGCGCTCTGCTCATTTTGTTGTAGATCAGGAACAATGCTCATTCTAATACTCTACATGCTTGAGCAGAAACTGGAAGTTCTATTCTAGGTCTTAACTTGAGCCCTTGCACTGACTGTAGGAGGTAGAGGCTTAGGGACTTCCCTCATTTTAACAATGAGGCAATAGCTCAGAGTGAACTTCAAGGTCCTACACTGCTTGGAAAGGGTGGAGATAGGACTTGAATGCAAAGTCTTATAACCACTCTACAAACTTACCCCCTGAATACGTCTTTCAGGAATGACATGTTCTTTTGTGTGGCTAGGCTGTAGCTTAAATGGGGATGAGGCTGAACATAGAAGTTGGGAACAGTTCAAAGAGGACTTAGTATAACAGGTGAGGCAGTATGACTTTTATCCTTAGTTAAAGAAGCCTGACAAAAGAGTGACTTAGCACTTCACGAGGATTACCCTTTGCCCTTTAAAAAGAGGAGTTGGCATCCGTGGGGGATGCGTCAGAACGGCTGAGACTGCAAGGGTGTGCGTGAGCCAGTGGGGATTACGTCTCTGACCCATTTGGAACTGAGGACCCTACCGGGCTTGATGTGATAGTGAAGACCAGGTGCTGGAGACTCTGATTTGTGTTTTTGAGAGGAGGGTGGCAGGAAGGGTGGATAATGAACTTGGCTCTAGACAGCCTGGGCAGCAGCTGTTTCACCCATGGAGACAAGTCGGACAGGTCCCTGGGAAGGGGAGTCCAGAGCACTGGGCGCAGGTCACAGTCACAGGCCACACGGGTGGCACATTGCCTCTGTCAGCCACACACAAATGAGTCGCCAAGCAGGGGCTCCAGGTTTTGGAAAACTTAAGTAAAATCGACACCTCCATGGGAATTTTCTGGAATTTCAATGGAGCTTACATAAAAGACAGGCAAGCCTTTCTCTGATGCTGGAACTCACGCAGTGACAGTCTGAAATTTACAGCTCAGGCATTTAACACATTTCAAGGAGAATATTATCATATGAAAACCTTGTAGGGAGAAATGTGTGTGTACGGGGAAGTGACACTATCTTCCTTTTGTAAAGAGGTCCCAATCATTTGCATATTTCACTTTGCTTCCCATCTTGTGTTAAATAATTCTGACATTTTCTTCAAATGCAAAATATATTTCTGAGATTTCGCAAATGTGAGGTTTTATTTTTCAGAGAGAGAAATGTCATGTGACAACTCTGGTCATCTCTGCGTCTCTTAACTCCCACCCAGTTTGATTTTGTTTTTTAAGGTACTGATTTCACCTGATTTTTATGCCTGGCAGTGCGACTTCTCTCAGAAAATGGCTTCTTGAATCTTAAATGGCCGAGGAGCTAGCTGTTCAGATAAACATTCAAAATATTCAACACTAACATCAAACCCTAACCTTGGGGTTGGGAGTCCCTGCAGAGGCACCTCCCTTCCCTCATTGAGTTTCCATTAAACTCTCCACCAATTGGGTGGTCGACCAGAGCTTACGTACTTCCAATGGTTGGATGGTTGGTGGAAAAGACAATGAAGTTCTATTTCAGTTACATTTGGAAGCTTCCGCCTGTTGGTGCCTCTTAGCCTTATTCTAGGCAAGAGAGGAAGTGCAGGGATGTTGGTTATGCCTGGGCCTTGGAGATGGACCCTTTTGGCTTCAGATTCTTCTCCTGACTCATGAATCTATTTTAAGCATCATCCACCTTACCTGGGAGCTTGTCGGGAATGTGGAACATTGGCCTCCACCCCAAACCTACTGAATCGTAATCTACGTTTTCACAAGATTCCCCAGGTGATCCCCATACACAATAAAGTTTGAGAAGCACCGCTCAGAAGAACTTAATTACCCGTACGCTTTGTTTCTCCTCTGAAAATGGAGATAGTTGGACTCGATAATCCCTAACATTTCCTTTCACCTATAAAACACTAAAATCATAAATACAGAGTTTACAAAAATCCATTGGCAGAAAAAACTGGTAACAACTTAGGAACAAAAACAAGGAAATTTTAAAGCAAACTATAACACTATCACTCAATGAAACCTTTTAAAAATTACATTGACCAAAATCATAATGGAATAGATAATTCTGGAGAGAATGTAAAAAAATGAGGATATAAAATTTAATGTTTATATTTGATACACAGGGTAAAAATGAGAAAAGTACCGAAGTGTCTGCAGTGGTTATATACAGAGGGTGTGAACAGGAGTCGCACCTGGTGAAGTAATGACCTGCATTGCTTCCCTGTTATTGGTCTCCCCTCCGCCACCCTCCAAATGGCTTAAGTGTATGTGATTTAAATAGTGGAGGAAAAGCAGACAAGCACCTTTATTTATTTTTTGCTCAATGAGGATCAAATAGAAGGCTCAAAAATTCAAGTTTTATGAAGAACCACAGAATTCATTTTATAATGTCAAATCTGTTCTTTATCCTATGGAATATGACATTCAGTTATGGTTTTTCAGGTCGCAATTGAAGTCCCATCCCTTCAGAGCCAACTTCTCTTCTTATATACTCTGAGGTGAGGGATCCTCTTTGAGTCAATTCCGTACCCTCTTCTGAACAAAGGAACAGACTCTGGGTACAAAGTAAATGTGAAGTGAAGGAAAAGTGGGAAGGAGGGAGAGAGGAGGGAGAGAAAGAGGAGAAAGGAGAAAGAAAAAAAGAATACAACAAGCACTCAAACAAATCCCAATGCCGATGAAACATCAGCCCTTTTAGGATCCTGCAGAATATTTCTGAATCGGATCTGGCTGTTAATAATCAACGGCCCTGCATTGTTTGCTATGGTCTTGCTTCTCCAACAAGACCTCAGATACCCTAGGAAGAGGAAAACGTGTATGTTGTTTATTCCTAGTTGTGTAGGAACAGGGTGAGAGCTCAGGATTGTCTACTGTGTGAGTGTGCAAGGAGTGGCTGCAAGCCACTTTTCTTTTTCAAGTTACAAACGTACCGAAGTATCCTGAGTGTATGTGCATAACAACAGTGCTTCAAATACGTGAGACAAAAAATAAATACATGAAAAAAGTTCAAATGTCATTAGTCACAAGAGAAATGTAAGTTAAAATCACAATGAGATACCCACCTCACGTCTATTAGAATGGCTAAAACTAAAAGGAATAATCATATTAAGTTTTGGCAAGGGTATGGAGCGACTGGAATTCCCCTACACTGCTGGTGGGGATGTAAAATGGGACAACCACTTTGCAAAAACAGTTTGGCCATTCCTATGAAAAGCTGAACATACACTTCCTTTATGTCCAGTCATTCTACTCCTTGGAATTTATATAAGAGCAGTGGTTAGGAAACTGTAAAGTAAATATTTTAGGCTTTGCAAGGCAAGATGCTACACACTCTGCTATTGCAATGCAAATACAGCCATAGACAATAAACACATGAGTAAAGCAATAAGTATGTGTGGCTGTGTTTGAGGGAAGCACAGAGTAAGCAACGGCCTGCCACCCCCAGCAGACATCTATATAAGGACATGAATGCACTTAGAAACTTAACTTGTAATAGCCCCAAACCGGAAACCCCCCAGTTGTCCCCTACAGATAAATGGATACACAGACGGTGGTATATCCATACAATGGAATAATACTCAGGAACAAAAAGTAATGAATTATTGATCTACGCAACATGATGAATCTCCAAATAAATTATGCTGTGTGAAAGAAGCCAGATCCTCCTTTCCCCATGAAAGAATACATAGCGTTTGATTCCATTTATATGTTAGTCCGGAAAATACAGAGTAGTCTCTACTGACTGCAAGCCCGTGGCTGCTGGCAGAAGGCAGTGGCTGCAGGGCTGGAGAAAAGGACTGTAAAGGGGCCCTAGAAAGCTTGTGGGAATGGTGGTGCCTTCATTACCTTGTGTGTGGTGTTGGTTTCATAGATGTACACAGATGTCAAAATGAATCCATTGTACACTTGAAATATGTTCCCAGGTTATCGTGTGCCTACTATACCTCAATAAAGGTGGTAAAAAAATAAATAAAGCAAACACCTGGCAGTGACCTCAGAAAGCACTGAGGTCAAGGCCATGGACACCATTAGGACTTTCTCTCACCTTGACTTCTCTCTAAGGTGAGACTCCCGCTCCGAGATGGGCTCGCCCATGTGGGGGCAGCACAAGGTCTTGCCCTGCTTTCTGGAACAACATGGGACAGGCCTTACACGTGTGCCAAGCGATGTCCTGGGAGGGACCTGGGAGGTGATGTCCTGGGAGGGACCAGGGCGCAGGAGGCAGACGCTCCTGAGTGAATACAAGATCCACCACCTACTTGCTTTGTGATTCTGGGCAAGATCCAAACCTCAGTGTTCTAATCCAGAAAGTGGGGGAATTGCCACTTTGTAAGATTGTTGGAAGGATGGAAGAGATAAATAAAATCATAAGAAATATTTGGTGTACTCCCCCCAAACATTAGTTCTCTCTTGTCTCTTCTTTACATACCGACTAGTAGCCAGGGTTCTCCTGAGAAACAGAACTGATAGGATGTACTTATACAGAGAGATGTATGAAGGGAACAGGCCCACGGGATTATGAAGGCTGGCCAGTCTGACGTCTGCAGGGCAGGCCACAGGCTGCGGAGCCAGGGGAGAGTTGCTGCTGCTGCAGCCTGGAGCCTGAAGGCAGCTGCGGGCAGAATTCTCTCTCCCTCCAGGGATGTCCCTCAGTCTTTTCTCATAAGGCCTTCAACTGATTGGGCGAGGCCCACCCACGTTATCAAGGGTAATCTGCTTAACTCCAAGCCTACTGATTTAAATGTTAATCATATCTAAAAAATACCTCACAGCAATAGTTAGACTGGTGTTTGATCAAATAACTGGGCACCATTATGTAGCCAAGCTGACACATAACATTAACTATCTTTCCAACACCAACTCTTTGAAGAAGAAAATTTTGATGGCTGGTGCTCTTTCTCAAAGCTAACTATTTGCGGATTCTCCTTCTTCTCCATGGCTGGGGACTCTTCTTTTACCTTCAGTTCTCAGCTCTCTGACGTCTTTCTTTCCAGTGACTTAGAAAATTCCCCCCCCATGATGTTATATCCAAAGTCCTGCATTTATCAACTTCATTTCCTTTGCATCTTAGAGTTCAACTGCCTGCCCAGTTTAAACAACTTGAACTTGTAATGGAGTACCTACCCATTTTTAAGATGCAAAAACTCTTTCTTTCCATCGGTTCTGGACAATGTTA
>CM052538.1:7456733-7473841 GCA_028533065.1 Trachops cirrhosus | reverse complement strand
GAATTGGTGAGGGGCTATTGTGTTGTTTCCCTGTATCACTAACATTGTGGGGGGCACTTTGGAAAAGGTAAAACTAAATGAGCTATTTAATATGGGTGGGTATCCTTATCATCTGAGCTTCATATCCAATTCCTATCTTTTCCTAATGGGAAACATACTTTTGTTATTATTCATTTTGGCCAACACATATTTCCAAATGTCAGCAGATTGTTGCTTTTTTCTTTGGCTTCAGGTATCATCTGTTGAAATTAGACTTGGCGTTTACTTAAATATTTGGCTGTACCGAGCATCATCTTCACCTGGGATTAATGTTTTGTTCAGCCCCTGAGAACCCTGCAGTGAATGAAATCTTTGCTCAAAATGAGGAGCCTTAGTCCGAAATGCCTTTGCCGATCCGGGCCACACTTTGCAGGTCTGGAAGGGATCATGTTCAAGTGCCTGATGGTATAGAAAAAAGGTGCTCCAAGCTTGCGGTAGCGGAATACATCAGAAATTTATTTTCTCTGTGACACCCAGTGTTGTGTTTTCTAAGGTTTGGTACATCTTTCTGCAACTACATTTTAGTTCAGTACAAGTGTGCGGTCTTTTACACATTCACATACCTTTGTCAACAACTCAGGAAGCAGGAGAAAAGAAATCTGAGCGTCCCCATTTTGGTGAGTTAATATGTATTTCCTGAGCACCTGCAGTGTGCCAAAGAGTGTGCTGATGTGCTCAGAGCAGACAAAGAATAAGCACCCTCCCTCTCTCTGCCTCAGTTTCTCACCTGGAACAGGAGGTCCAGCCAGCGTGCGCCGGGGCACCGGCTCTCCAAAAGGGTGAGGGGAAGAAGCCCCGCCTGTGGTGTTTGCCTTGTCCATCGTGAAAAGAACCCCGCAACGGCCGGTTTCAAACCATGAACAAAACAAGGCTGAACACAGAGCTGGGAAGAAAAGTGCGCGATAGCCTCGCGCAGTCAAGCGCCTCCAGCGCACGGATCCATTCCCTGGGTCCCGCTCGCGTGCTGCCTTCTCTCCAGAGCCGTCTCTGAGCCTCCTCTCCTCGCTCCCCGCTTTCCTCCGACCCACAGCAGAGTGCGTGCACCCTAGGGCAACTCGAGTCTTCCAGTGTATAAATGAATATTGAGCAGGAAGTGAACACCCTGAATTTTGAACATTAGCCAAAGGCCACTGGCACACACACCCCTATCGCTAATCTCATTGGCTTTTTCTGCAGAGAGAGGAGCTGCTCCAGTCTTCGCGGCTCATGACATCAGAAGAAACGGCAGCTCCGCAATCCCACTGTCTCCCTGGACTGCCACGGAGCGCCCCACACACGGGTCCGCGCAGGCCCCGTCGGTGGCTTTGAGCCTCCCCTTGCGGTTTCCTTAACTTCCAGCCTTAAACCAAGATCTTGAAGGAAGCCACACGAAAAGTAATGATCCTCAAAAATGAATGCATTGCAACAGCAGAGAAGACATTTAATTAGCCAACATAATAGCATCGTTTAGACTTCTTTTTTCTTTTCTGTTAAAAAATAAGTGCCATGACTAGAAATCTGGGGCACCACTGCCTTAGTCCCTTTAACTCAGCAACAGGGACAGAGGTGGGAGGGGGGGAACGAATCTGTTCTCTGCATTCTAGTTTTACAAATAGGCTCATCGGATTATTTAATGGTAATAATAGTAAAAACGATTTTTAAATGGGCCTTTAGGCACAGAGGGAGAGTTGTCGAGCTCAGTGAAATGGTGCAGACCTGCGGGAGGTTGGGCCCCCGCTAACTACCTGGCCCACCTGCAGCCAGAGTTTTAGCGCCTGTGAGTATCCGTTTAACAGTAGTTCCCATTCAGTACAATGGTACTTCCCGAGCCACGGGGCAAGGGGGGCAGGCAAGGGTCTGGCCACTGGGATCAAGAGTTGCTACATTCAGGGACTTAAGCGTGGTGGCAGGGATGCGTGACCGAAGGTTGTGTCATTTTGCTGCAGTCTATGAGATTTCAGGTGGTTTGGGGATGGGCTGACAGACATGGATGGTCACGCCCGGACCCTCACCAGTCCCAGAAGCTACCATTTCAACTGGCCACTCTCTGCTTCCCCAGATCCCCTGGCGCTGCCCTGTGGTGACTTCCTTTCCCTGTGAGGCTGCTCTTTGATGTCCGTCAGTGAAGGTGGTATTGCCAGGACTTAAGAATACACAGTAATTAGCAGTGGTGACCTTGGGTGAATGATTTAACCTGACCCAGATGCCTCGTCTGGTAAGCGGAGGCAATGCAGTCCTGGCCGCCAAGGTTGTTTGGACTACGAGACGAGGAAGGGGAAGTGCTTAGCACAGGGGTGGACTCTGGTGGTTTTTCATTGAAAAATAAGGAGAAAAACTCTGCCTCGGAGCTCAGGACAGGACTCAGAAATCAGCAGGACACTGATGATCCCGTCTGAAAGGGGTTTGCGTGAGTGGGTGTGGAAGTGAGCTGGGGATTTGGCGAGCAGGAGAACAGGAACCCTTGAGGGGATGCTGGGCTGGGCCCCCCAAAGCCCCTTCAGGCCTGAAGGATTGATGCCACCATCTTAGGGAGGTTGTCACAGCTCTCAGCTGTCACCCCAACTGCAAAGAACCACCTGACCCAAGGTGACCCCTATCCCTGGAGCACCCGTGCCCTGTGGTTGCCTGATGTGGGGACACAAAGGCTCAGTTCCTTGCCCTAATTTGGGACAACTCTGAAGCGCCAGCTTCAGCGCTCCTGTGGGGTCGGCTGCACCTGTGAGGCATGAGAAATACATGTATTTGCTCTCTGCCCTCCTGCCGCTTTCTAGCCCGCAGCTCCTAAAACCCTTGGCATCTCGGAAGCGAAATGTCTTTTGGTGTAATAATGTCTTTTGTATGTGCATGTGATGACTGGTGGCTGGGAGCTCCTGGACAGTCTCAGGATGGATACTGGTAGCCGGGGGAACGAACTCTGTGAGGAGGCAGTTGGGACTTTCAGTCCCACCCCCTGACCTACGACGGACAATGATCTGACCAGTGACGCCCGTGTATTAAGCCTCCTTAGACATCCCGAAGGAGAAGGCTTGGAGGACTTGTGGATTGGTGGAGGCGCTGGCTCACCCAGAGAAAGCATGGAAACGTCTCTCCCCTTCCCGCAAACCTAGCCCTGTGCATCTCTCCCATCCACCTGTTCCTGAGTCGTAGCCTTTTATAATACAGCAGTAATAGAATAACTAAACTGCTTTTCTAACTTTGGTGAGCTGTTCTAGCAAATGATTGAATCTGAGGAGGCGGCTGTGGGAACCTCTGACTCACAGCTGCATGGTCAGAAGCCCAGGTGACCCCTGGACTCGCAGGGCACCTCCGAAGTGCGGTGGGGGGCATGGCCTTGGGGGACTGAGCTCCCCACCAGTGGGGCCAGCGCTGCCCCAGGTCGACAGTGTCGGAAATGAATCCAATTGCAGGGCCCTCAGCTGCGTCAGAGACTTGCTTGGTGTGGAAAGCCCACCCATTCGGTGTGTGTAGTGGAGAGTTTATCCCTCACAGTGCGGAGAGGCAGAGAGAAGGAAGGGTGTTTCCTTCCCGCACACAGCCCCCTGCCGTCCCTCGGCCCACTTCTGCGGGAGATCTTCCTAGCCTCCTGCTCACCAACTGTCTTTCCAGAGCCCGGTTCCCGGGACACCCAACCCGTGGTGGCATTCAGAGGGAGCAGTAAGAACAAGGATGGGGAAGGAGGAAAAATCCAGGCCAGGTTTCCTGTGGTGATGGGTGGCGTTTGGTGTGAGGAGGAACTTGAAGAGGTTGGCTCTTGCTTTGAAGTTCGTGCCACTGGGGAAGCTGATGGGAAAAGGAATGGAGCCTGGTTCTGCGCTGGCCTCTCCCCAGAAGCCTCAGACACGGAATGCCAAGGTTCGTCCACTGCATAAAGGAGCTGGAGCTCCAGAACTCGGCTCTGCCTCCCACGGCTCCCCGGAGTTCTTCCAGAGACAGCGTGACGGCGGGAGCTTAACCGGACCTCGGGGCACACTGGCGACAGCCGGCCGGCCTTTCACAGCCTCTCCGTGGTGAGCCTGGAGCCCGCTGCCCCCTCCTGAACGGCACTGGACCTAGAGGAGACACAGGGTCTGGTGACTCCCTGCCACCCACCCTGCTGGAGATGGTATGACCCCAAGAAGGGCCATTTCTTTTCCTGTGCAAACGCTTATTAAATAGGTTCTGACGGTTCCTTTGCAGAGGTATTTCTGCATGAGCAGAACTAATGATTCTACTTTAAAAGTAGAAATATTGAAGTAATATATGCAATCGATTAAACAATTTCAAACATGAGATAAATAAATAATGAGACGTCCTTCTTACCCCCAAACTCCTCAGAAATATTCTCAGTGAACAGTTGTATGTCTTCTTCTCAAAATGGATAATACCTTCTGTATCTTTTTTCTTTTCATTCTTGGCTTCCCACCTCCCTGCCCCACCCCCACCACCTACTTCTATGTTTCATTGTAAGTAGCCAAAAACCAAACTCAAAGTTTCCTGTGCAATAAACAGGATTGGCTGACATACGACCGGATGTTCAGAGGAAAAACTAAGCTCAAGGTTGAATTGATTCGGTGGCTTACCACTGTTATCAGAGGTCTGGTTCCTCTTTCTGCTCGGCCTTTCGTGGCCCACAGCTAAGGCTGGCTTCCATCTTGGCTGCAATGGGACTGGCTACACACTTGTCTGTCCATATCCAGGCAGAAAGAAAAGTTATGTCTTGAGGTTCTCTCTGAAGAGCCAGAAAGCTTTCATTTGACTATGTTTTTGCCCTGGAGGCCCAAGCCGACTACTTTTGTATACCTCATTGGCATGGACTGGGCCGTGTGCTTTCACCAGAGCCAGTCTCCCTAGAAAGGGCTGGGGTCCCATGAATTAGTTCAGCCTGAGTCAAGGACCCACCAGCGCCACGGGTAGGGTTACTGTTTTCCAGGTATATGGGCTGTGCGTGGTAGATGTGGACAGCCAAGCAAAAATTAAAATAGTTAGTGATGTCACTGAGCTTTGGAAAGAAGTACGTAACACTATGTTACATCTTCCCACAGCCACACAGTTAGACATATTTCCTAAAAAATAAAATAAAATAAAATTGTCAGTGTAAGGTTCAGTTGTGGGATACAATGTAGTTTCTTTAACCAATCCCTGTTAGTGGACTTGCAGGCTATCTCCAGCTGTTTCTGGATACAAAGCAACGCTTCGGCGAATGCTCCGCATGCCTTTTTGCACACACAAGGGTTATAGGTATAACCGTGGCTAAATTCCCAGAAGATAAGTTCAAGAATGTAATCCGCCTACATTTAGTTGCAGAACATCCAGGGGGCGAAGACTCAAGTTTGACATTTCAGGAATGATCCCCAAATTGCACGGAGGGATGGATGCACCAAAGCAGCTGCTGCCCAAGCGAGAAGCAGTCACACAGCTGCCAGTAACTAGAACCTCACTGTCGAGGAGCTGCAGTTGGAAGGTCAGGAATCTGTAAGGATCAGGAAGCTGCCACTGCTGCCGCTTGAGAATCACCTGGCACCAGTCAAGGATGCTCTAATCCCTGACTTCTGACACCCACCCAGCCAGCTGATGACCACCAGTCCTGCCAGAGTGAAGTGTTCTCATATCGTGCTTGTTATTTACAGGATCCAAATTACATGCAAAACCTTATCTGCAAGGGAGCCTGGGAAATGCCTAGGTTTCTCACCTCTGCTGTCGGGAAGGCACCCTGAAAGGAGAAAGAAACACATGCCAGTCTCTCACATGTAGAAGAATGTGCATTTTTCATTGAAGTAAATCTTGCCAAGTGCTGAAAAGGAGAAATTCTCTGTTTGCAGCCTCTGTAAAATTAAGATTTCTAGGGCCAAGGCTGTCCCCGCCCCAACATCGCCGTGACTGTGGGCCACAAGCAAGCCTCAGAGCCTGTGAGGATCCCCAGGGGTGGGCCGCTCTGCCCTGCAGAGACGCTGCAAGGCGGACGGAAGGTGCGCTGAGTGGAAAGCAAAGCCAGCATCTGCATGAAAAGGCAGGAGACGGGCTCTCGACCCTCTGGCCAGCGCTGAGCATTTCCATGGACCCCAGCATCCTCACAAGGCCCCTGTGGAGTGGGTGCTCATCTATCTCCAGGGTGGACACGCACGTGTGCACACTGGCACGGCCCAAAGGGGCCGACTTCCCTTTCTCTGTCTGGGTGCCTGTGCAGATCAGTTGTTAAATATTTTAAAGGTCACTATTGATCATCCCTATTTTATATAAGAAAACTTAGGTTCTAAAACAGGAGGACATTTCCCCAAGGCCTGAGGGGCGGATGGTAGCCAAATTTGAGTCCAGTGGTCTGCAACTCCAAGGCTGTTTTTTCTATCGTGCCCACTGCCTTTCCGCTGAATCAAATGCTGAACTAAAATGCTTATGTGGTACAGTGCAGTTTTTAAAGGCTCTGCTTTTAAAGTATATTAAGACACATTTCTTGGCATTGGTGGCCGTATTTTCTGGGAACAAAATTGGGACACTGTGATGGTTAATTTTATGTGTTGCTTGGGCCAGATATTTGGTGAAACATTCTTGTGGGTGCATCTGAGGGTGTTTCTGGATGAAATCAGCCTTCGAGCTGGTAGGTGGAATAAAGCAGATTGCCCTTCTCCCAGTGGATGGGCCTCCTAATCTCTCTAAGGACTGGAACAAAAAGGTTGAGAAGGAATTCACTTTCTCTGCCTGCCCGTCTTTGAGCTGGGACGTCACCGATCTTCTCTGGTCTTCGGACTCAGACTTGGCCTGAAATTGATGCCTTCTCCTGGGTCTCCTGGTTCTCAGGCCTTTAGACTTGGACTAGAGCTACACCATTCATTCCCCTGGGTCTCCAGATGCTAACTGTAGATCTTAGGGGTTTTCAGCCTCCATAAACATGTGAGCCAATTCCTTATAATAAATCTCTTTGTTTATAATATAACATTAATAAATTATAATGTAATATAATATAATCTTCCTGTTCTATTTTTCTGGAGAACCCACAGTAACAAAACCACCACTTATGACAGGTGGCCGGGCAGAGCTGAACTGGGAACTGACGTGAGAATACAGTTTAAGAGACACCGTCCATGATCTGATGCCAACGAGCCTCTCCACAGCGCCATCTCGGCCCTGGCCCAGGTCCCTGCATGCCATGTGCTTACAGCCCAGCAGGCTTTTGTCCCTGCCCAGACTTCTCCATAAAATAAGTGCCTTCTTCTCTAAGGATGTCACGCTTTGAAGCCAGCTCAAGATGGTACTTCTCCAGGGAGCCTTTTCTGATATTCTTATTTATGTCCTCTCACCATGAAATTGTATCTCTGTCATACCTCCGGAATAAAGGTATAGTCTTCTGGTTTTCTTGTCCCCCATTAAACTGTGAATTCTTAAAAATCCTGTCTTAATTATGTTTTATATTTTTGGTGCCTGGCACATAATAAATAAATTTAGAGGGTGTGTATATGTGTGTTTCCCCAAACAGAAGGATAAAATGATACGGTTCTCTGTGTATCTGTTTCCTGCACTGTAACCAAAATCTCTTATTATGAAAACCAATATGTTGTTGACTATTCTAGAATGGTAAGTTGTTCTTTCCATGGCGTGGAGGGAGCAGGAAAGGGTCAGAGGACAGGGGACGGGCTTCGGGGTGGGAAACAATTGACTCCCAGTCCTGCCTCTGCCACTCGCTACTTTCACAACCTTGCATGACTCAGATTTCTTGGACCCTCGCTTCTTCCTGGGTGAGATGGGGACGATCGGGGTGCTTACCAGACATTGTGCCACCCAGTGGCTTGATGAGACAGCGCACACAAGTGCCTAGCCCTCGTGCCTGGCGTTGGGTGTGACCTGGTAGTCATGCCAGAAAACAAGAAAAGGGAAGTTGATAGGACTTCACACTTGAACATGGCACTTCACACTTCTTCCTCACAAAAAGAAAGCATTAGTATTGCTCTCAGAATTTCATGTCTGTTAAAATCCCAGAATTTAAGAATTTTGTTTAATGGGTGACACCTATCACTTTTATGTTTGGAGCAATCATTAGAAATGACCTTTGCAAGTGGCAGTGGCCGCCATCCCACTGTATTGAGGAGAGGTGAGCCGAGAGTCATGGGTGAGGGCGTCCTTGTCTCCACTGCAGTTCGTTGCTAGGGACAACCACTCTAGGAGGTAATGTCTTCATCCTTGGATGAAATAAAGACATCACTCATCAGAAACTGGACCACAAATGGAAGCACAGCTGGGTAGGGAGCAAGGAAGGGAACTTTGCAAAGTAGAGAACATTCTCAAAGTGGAGATTCAAAAGTCTCGTGGCCCTGAGCAGGCTCTGACCCAGGGACCTGGGGTGCAATGCTGGCAACCCCACTAACGAGCTGTGTGATGGTGGGGAAGCTGTTTTTTCCTTCCAAGCCCATGTTTCTCACCTGTAGAATGAGCACAAAAATTCCCATGCCTTGCATCTCACGGGAGCTAACGAAGCACCACTCAGATGTGAGGGATCTGATATTAGTGGCATCTCGTCCTAGGTGCTACCATGCTGGAGGTGGGGCCAGACAGATGAGTTCTCGGTTTCCTGTCCAAGGACAGGAAGTAATTGAAATTGAAAAGTAAATGGAAAAATGTGTCTTCTGTATGTCCTTCTACCTCTGTACATTTACTCTGAAATTTTAAAAGATTGGTTTCTAAAGTGTAAACATATTCCCAAAGCCCTAAGTTTAAAAGTGAGTGTATAAAATTTTTATGGAAAAGCATGTTTTATTAAACCTCTAGTTAGTATTATTCTTCATTTTAATTTCTGTGTGTTTGTGTCTGTTAGTGCAGGGTGGGGGGGTGGTTGGGGTGGATACCACTGCAAATCCTGTGTGGAACCAGGCAGAATATACCTACATAATTGAGTATCTCTTCTACCCTCACCACAGACTTATGGAACAGGCATGGTAGCCCCTTTTGTGGGTGAAGTAACTAAGAGTAGGAGAGTTTAAGTAAGCTGCCTACCTCTGAGAGCCAGGAGATGGCCGAGCCAGGAGCCAAACCCAAATGCAACCCTGAGACTCACAAGTTCAAGTTGGGGCGGGACCTTAACTCAGCAGCAGTCCTTCCCCGCTGTCTCCCCGCACCTCAGGGAAGGAGGGTCCCCAAGGCTGAGCCAGGCAGACAGGTGAGCCAGCCATATTGCCACTTGACCTTTTGGGTTATGACAAGAACAGTTGGATCTAGATGTAGCAACTGGATTCAGGTAACTTTCAACCAGGAAAAAAGTGATCGATCAACAGAAGGAGACCAGCTACTTGACAAGAAATTCCAGAAAAGGATTCAAGTCCTCGTGGCTGGTTAGGTCTTATCTGAGCACTTCAGCTAAGGAGCATGGACTTGGACTCCTACATTTCTGTTGTATGTAAAACAGCTGGACCCCTCAACAGAAGTGCAAACTTGCACATCAGTTAGAGAGCCCTGGAGAAGGAAGCCTGTTTGTCTTTGGCTTTAATTCATGAATCCTTTCTCTTGGCCCCAAACTCACTCATTCCTCCCCCCACCCATCCCCCGCCTCCACCGCAAACACCAGGGAGTGGGGTCCCATCCCCCACGCAAATGTTAAGGAACCCGGTTGTTCCTGGTAAACAAACCTGCCTCAGTTCCTTTGAGATCTGGGCAGTTTTCAATACCACAGGTCCTTTTAGAGTAAACTTAGATTTGCGCATTTCAAGGCTGATCATTGAAATGCAAGCTCTTGTTTTGGAGGGCTACTCCCAGGGGGCGTCAGACTGCCTTTCAATCGTTCCCCTCCTCCCTCCCAGCCTCCTTCTCAAAATGCTCACTCTTCCTGGAAAGTGAGGCCCCTTTCCATCCGTTCCCTACAACTCTTTTCCTTCCTGATTTTCTGTATGGCTGGGAATTAGGTGTTGGGGGGTCAGGGTTTCCTACCATGATCTGCTCAGCTGTCCTGCAGGGTATGCATAGAGGATTTAGTGAACACTGCTGTTGCCAAGAAGTTTTCAAAAAAGCCTTTCCTGGTTATTCCACATCTGCTTACTAGGAAGACTGGCCGCACATTTCCTATTTCCCCAAATACAAGAATGTGTTACTAAATGAGCCGAAGGAGAAAACAAACGAACAAACGAAAACCCTGGTTCCTAAGGTCACTGCAACAGGCGGTGACCAGAAAGCACAGTTTCATGTGATAATTTTAAACAGAAACATATTCATATAATATTTAAAGATTTTCTTGGTGCCTAATCTGAAAAGGCCAACTGCACTTCTAAATCTCACTTTCAAACCAGTGAAACCAAAATATCCTTGACAGAATAAATTATTTCTCCCAAACCTAGACATGAATGATTTTTTTAAAGCTGCCTCACAACAATCCCTGAAACAGGGGCTTCATTCGGGCGTCAGAGGGGACCCTGAAAAGTAGTGCTGACATTTGCAATGGTACGTGTGCACTTAGAATTTTTTTCGGGACAAGATCCAGAACGTTCATCTAATCTTATAAGGGACACAGGGCCCTAAACATTTTATATTAAATGACCTAATGCGGCATCGAAAGAAACTTCCTGGAATGAACTCAGCCTGTGCCTTACTGATGAGACCTGAGGAAGGCGGAGGGCAGAGGAAGAACCGCATTTAATAATCTGCCATCACTCTGATTCCGTTAGTCAGTCAACAAACATCCAGCCAGGACTCACTCAGGGAAAGGCATGAGATCTGAGTGTCTCTTTTAGGAAGCGCAATCGTAAATGCAATTGTTAACCGCAAATTGCCCAGCCCCTTTGAAGTCTGGCTGCAGGATTGAAGCCCAGAGCCTTCCAAATCCCGAAGGAGACTGCATGCTGTGTGATGAAGTGTTCATTAGTTGATTTGTGTAAAGTGCTTTGAAGATCTGAAGAACCAAAGTGCTAGGAAGTATCATCAACCTCCTTAAACTTTCTTTGTTTCTTTTTTCCCTAAAGGCAATTTACAGTATCCAAAATACAGACCTTGCCCCAAAGTCCTCATTATCAATAAGTAGGCCGCCTGGAAAAGGGTGTTTCTTTCATCCTGAAGAGGGGAGCACTCTCATAAGAGGCTAGTTCAGAACAGGTGCTTCCTTCCCCCCGGTGAGCACAATGGCAGTGTGCTCTGAAGATGCTCAAAACAAGTTAAAGCCTCCAGTGCGGGTGATAAATTAAATCAGAGGATCTGCAGGCTGGGTGCCCCAGTGTTTGGGAGGCCGGCTCCCAGCTGAGTGATCTGTAGGAAGTTCAGAAAGCCTCCGCAGGGGATGAAAGGGTCATAATTTACAATCGAGTACAGGCGATAAGATAAAGAAGCACACAGATCGCTATGGCATAAATCAGGATGTGTTCCAAGCTAACTGAGAGATTCAAAGAACAGGAAGGGGGGTGGACGTGCGGACTACCACACGCGGAGAGAACTTTCAGAAAGAGAGTGGCTTTGGGAAGAGTAACACAAATTATGAGTGACATTCACTAGGTCCTCCCCATGTGCTCATTGAGCTAAATCCTTCCCCTGTGGCCTCTCTTTTAATGGACCTTGACTGATAGGCAGGGTCGTGTTGGTGGTACGGCTGGGGACAGCATTGCTCAAGGGAAAAAAAGCAAGGACAAGAGCCAGAGCATCACAAACTCTTCTCTACAGAAGCGCCTGCCAGCCTTCATCACTCTTTTCTTGATTTCTTATATTCAAATGTGGGATTTTGTTTGGGGGGAGCTTCTGCTTATCCTACTCACATGTGCCAAGAGCATCAAAGTCATTCTCTCAATGTTTACCCAAGTGTCTGGTAATAAGGGTTATGGAGGGTGGGATACAGCTCTAGGGTGTCCACGGGAGGAAAGTGAGGACCCGTTTGTTGAAAAGGGCTGTTGGGGACTTGTCTAGACAAGGCACATGCACAGCAAGAACACCGTCCTTAATGTGCTTGACTGCCTAGGTTAGGTCCTGGACCAGAAAAAGGACGTTAGTGGGACACTTGGTAACATTTTAACAAGGGTTTGTAGTATTGGGTCAATGCCGAAGTCCACTTTTGATCATCATATGATGGTTGGGTAAGACGGAGTGAAGTACAAGGCTAATCACCATACCATTGTTTTCACAACTTTTTATAAGCCTGAAATTATTTTAAAGGGAAGAGTTGAAAGTAAAAATAAGTAAAAATATTACATGGACATGGAGAGACTAGGACAGTAGTGTGTATTGGGGGAAGGGGGCGGTTCAGACCTTTTGAAAACATCATCCAGGCCCTAGAAGCTTCTGCAAAGGGTCCTGAGAATCTGCAGTTGTACAGACTCCTCTGAAGGGGGAAGTTTGGAAAATAGCATTCTCTTATTTGTGTCTCTAATTCCCTTGGCCAGTGAGAACCTGTCTTCTGCCCGGTCAGGAAGGGGCAACAGGCTCGGGAAGGTTCAGCTGCTTGAAGTCCAAGGTCTAGTAAATGGCGAAGCTGGATCACTCCTGAACTCTCTAGTAAAGCGGTTCTTAGGACTCGCATCTAACCTCACCTGACAGTAGTCCACCTTATCCACAGTTTATTACGTGGAAAATTCTAGAAAGAAACAATTTGTAAGTTTTAAATTGCGGCTATTCTAAGTCGATCGATGAAATCTTGCGCCATGGCACTGCATTCCACCCCAGATGCGATTCGCCCCTTTGTCCAGCGTTTCCACGCCTAGACGCTCCCGCCGGCTAGTCGGTTATGAGCCGTCTCGGTTATGAGATCGACTGTCCAGGCATCAGCTCGGTGCTTCTCTTGGGTTCAGGTCACCCTTATGTTACTTAGCAACAGCTCCCAAGCCAGTCACATAGCTTTTATTACAGTATGATGTAATAATTGTTCTACTTTATTATTAGTTATTGCTGTTAATTGTTTACTCTGCCTAATTTATAAATTAAACTTTATCGTAGGTATGTAATGGCACACAAAACAGTACCAGTTTGGTACTGGCTGTGGATTTAGGCATCCACTGGGCGTCTTGGACTGTATTTCCAGTGGATAAGGAGGGACTTTTATATTTCTGTACTTGCCACTTGCAGAAGTGCCTGGCGGGCACTCCATCCTGCCCTTCCCCATCCTCCCACCTCCCAACCTGATCCAAACACACAACAGGGCTGCTCTTCACGTCCCGAGGGGCCTCCGGTTACCATCGCATGGTTTGTATCTCATTGGTTGGCCTACATGTGTGTCCCACCAAAGGGATACACGTTGAATTACTACTTTTGATGGGGAAGACTCTTGGATTCATAGCCTTTTCATCTCAAGTAACGTTTCTGTTGATCTCAGTTTAATCTGAGCTATGTGAGAAGACACATTCCACACAGAAGTGGATCTAAAATGTCCAGTATCCCCAGGATGCTGTCCTGCGGCCGTGTTTTGTCACTACGTACAACTTTGAACGTGCTCTGGGTTTGGGTGTCAGCCCAGAGGCTTCTGGAACCAGCGGTGCCCTACATTTAGGAGCCTCGGCTTTTTGCTTCTTTCTTTTGGTTTTTGCATTTCTTTTCCTTAAACGAGTCGAATGCTTTGAAAGAGACAGCGTGTCAGCCATAGCCTGGACCTCATACCTTTACTTTTATTTTGCTCTTAGCTATGTTTTGAGGCATTGGAGAAAATGCCAATTTCTGCATTGCAATGCAACATATTGTGATAGATGCTTCTTCTGAGATCCCATATGTTTCATATTGCTATGGAAAAAGCACTGGCATAGCAAGATTTTTTTTCCTATAAATTTCCCCAGAGATTGAATTGGATTTCTGGTGGTTGCTTTTACAGCAACATTGTCTCAGCAAGGAGAGAGAGGGAGAGAGGGACAGAGAGAGAGAGAGATGGAGAGAAAGAGAGAGAGATTACAATTAACACATGGAGTGGGTCTTAATATACACTTGCTTTAAGACGGCAGCTGGGAGGACAAGGCCCCAGAACGTCCCTGTTTCTGTGAGCTAATATTTGAAGGGGTGAGTCTTGAAATGGTGGAGAAACAGTGACTTTAGAAGAAGAAAAGCTCAATTCCTGACTTGGCCACTCACCAGCTCTGAATCTAGGGCAAGTGTATCAATTCGGTTTTGCTGAAATGATTTAGTGCCTCAAACACAGTTTATATATATATATTTTTTTTATTTCTCACATTCTGGTCTGGGCAGATGCTGATGGGCTGGGTCATCCAGGGCAACCTCACTCCTGTGTCTGGCGGTTGGAGTGAGGTCAGCCTGGGTGAGGGGGCGATTTGGCCATGTGTCTCTCGTCTTCCAGCAGGCTGACCCCAGCTGTCCCTATGGACGTAGTCCTGGATGATCTTGGCATGAACACTTTCCAAGCCTCTGCTTGCGTCACATTTGCTAGTACCTGATTTGACCAAAGCAAGTCATACATCTGAGCCCACACTCAGAGGACTGAGAAATAGACTCGCCCTCTTGACAGGAGGTGTTGCAAAGCTGTATCACAAAGAGGCAGCATTGACAATCTACAGCAGCAGGATAGTTATGTCCTCGGAGTCAAAATGGGTGACCACTGTGCACTACCTAGCTGCTCAGACATGTCAGGCCAAACAGGAAACTTGACCGGTGTGCCATGCCACCCCACACACTCTCCCACTCTTCCCCCCTGTTCACTGATTGGCTGAAAGCAGAAACCTCGGGGTCATCCCCCTTTGCTCCTTTTCCCTATCCCTCACATCTGATCCATCTGCAGGAATTCTCAATGGACTCTGAAAATGATCTTGAACTTGTTCTCTTCCTTAAATAAGATGCTAAAGTGGAAAAATTTAGTGGATCACTCCTGCTACAGAGTGGAACACTGGGGTTGAGAGGATCAGTTAGAGGCTGGCGAAGTTCTGAGTCTATCAGCTTTTCCCGGTAAGTTTGTACTGGTGTAGGCCAGATAAGTCTTTACATGTGACATGTGAAAGTAGCAAAGCATTGCATTGCCAACTGATTTCTACCATCATCCCTATCCCGTTTGGAATGTCTTTAAGGTCTCCATGGATCCTATATCTCTTATTTCCTGAGTTTCTCAGCCTCCTTAACCCCACGATCTTACCTCCTCACCTGTCTTACCCTCCCTGTGTCATAGTTACAGTGTAGCCCCTGTTACAGCCTTGCCTTCTGGCGTCTGTCTCTAACCATCTCCTGTCCTTCCAACGGTACTTACTTCCACAGTCTCAACTCAGCAATTGTTTTATTTCAAGAGCTCACATCCATCGACCTATCTTTTCTCCCTCTCAGTGACACTATCTAAATCAATTTTTTGAACCCGAAGTGCCAGTGTAAATTCATCAGAATAAAGGCTCTTGGTGAGGCCCCTTGGAGGAGATGTGGTCCAGGTTGTCACCTTTGATCACGTCTCCTTATTATAAAGAACTGTTAGACTTCTGTGCCACTCAGGGCAATGAGTATTGCCGAGGATAAGCACATGCATAGGACAAGTCTTCTAAACCTCAAGAAGGATCCAGTGGTCAAAACAGATGTGCTAATAACTCATCTGCTCACAGGGCAGAATGAAATCAATGCCAACTGACTATTTGTCGTGAGAGCACCAAATAAGGAGTGAGTCCTTTTGTCTGGGTGGGGGGGTTGGGGCTGGGAATGCTTCATGGAAGAGGTGGCACTTCAGCTGTAAAAATCTGTGATGACTTGTGAGTCTAAGAGGTCATGCCTGGCATAAGGAGTAAATGTCCATTAGACGTTGACTGACAGGTCCTGAACCTTGATTGGTTTTTCCTTAAATTTCCGCTACACTTATGAGTCAGGGTCATAAAAATAATATTGTCCCCTGTCCCCCATCTCGTTTATCCTTACCTACTGGGCTCTACAGTCCTTAAGTCCACATGCTGTATACCTGTGTCCTTGCAGCTGGCACACTGCCTAGGACACATCAGGGACTCTAATGATCTTTCCGCTGTAGGTAGGTTGTGTAGAGTTTCATGAGCAGCATCTCTAAATCCCAAGGGTACCTCTCACTGTTTAATGTGTCATTGCTTCATACAGTTGGCACATAATAAGTGTTGCTGACTATGCCACTGATAGAGTGAGAGGAAAAAAAGAATCTACCTTTCTTGAAATTCTGAGCCCATGTCTCTCTGGGCTAAAGGTAATTACACAGAAAATTAAGGCGAAAGGAAACTTGCTGTGTTCATTTGCACTGAACTACCAGGAGTCTAGGTCTGCAGTGATCAAATTCTCCGGTTGATGATTTAACTCTCTGGCTCCCTAACTTTCACAGACAAAGCAGGGAACTCAGGCATCCTATTGGCCAAAAAGAGCTAGAGTTAAAATAATGGACAAGCATCAGCTTTATGAAGGAGAGGGGAAAAGAATAGAAATGTCATTTTTATCTTTAGAAAAATGATCACCCCACTTATTGCACTTTGGTAAATGATGGGTAGATGCCTATTAAGATAACGATAAAAAAGCTGAGTGAAATTGCAGAGAGAGGTCAAAAGCAGACTGTGGGAGACAGGCATTTGGTGAGATAAACAAGGGCGCCCACTCCCACCTTCCCTCCCACACTTTCCATTTGTCTTAGGATGAGGACTTTGCTTGTTGTCCTCGTTAGGGAAAGCCTGTCACTGAGACACTTGGAGAAAAGTTGGAGAGGTGGGTGATGATACTAGCATTTGCAGGCACACCAAAGGGAGAGGCCCACTTCAGGTCCACAGACGTGTGAGGAACAAAAATGAGAGATGAGAGGTGACAAGGGCTCCTGAGATCCAGGACTGTCCCTGCTGCCACCAGCGGGTCATGACGGGCCACTCTCACAGAGGCTTCCGCTCCTCCCGTCTTGGGGGTCCCGGCCCTCACCCCACCCAACAATCAAACAAGGCGGCCACTGGCTGGCACTTTTCTTTCAGGAGCAACTAAGGCATTTATCAAATATTTTTACTTTTATAACAGGCCTACACTCATTAAGTGCATGTGCAGATGTAAATATTGTACCAAATTTAAAATTACAATAGATTTTGTCAAGATTGCCTTGAAGCATCAAATAACTGCTATGAAAAATAAAGTTACACAGTTCTTCCTTAATGCAACGGGTCTCAATATTAATTCTTTTACATATTTAAAATAAGCATCACAGCCAACAAAGCAGAGGAATCTCCTCCATGACTATTAAATACTGCTGAACACAGTAGGGGCTATGG
>CM052538.1:7256397-7456633 GCA_028533065.1 Trachops cirrhosus | reverse complement strand
CCCTCCCCGCCCCAGCAAGGCCACCACAGAACGGGCTCTTTGTCCCAGGGGACTGGGTTGCATTTATGTAAATGGGCTCACACAGGCACCTGGTGTCTTTGAGCTCCATCCGCGACGTTGCAGGGCTCAATATGCACGCCTTTTTACCGCCGAGTGGCGTTCCATCGCGGGAGTTACACCACAGTGGCTTACCCATCCACCTATTGGTGAACACCTTTCCCTCCTAGGTTTTGGCTCTTGGGAACGAGGCTGTGATAAATATTTACAGGCAAGTTACTGTAGGGACACACCTTTTCATAATACCTAGAAAGAGAATATTTATATCCTTCTGAAGAGGGAGAAAACTGCGGCTCACAGGGGCTGTGTGACGAGACCAAGGTGGCAAATAAGTGACAGGGCTGGGATTTGAAATCAACTTGATTGAGCTCCAAGCTCGAGCTCTTTTCTGGAACTGGACACGGGATGCTCCTCCTGTTTGAAAGTGCAGGCTCTTTAGATACCAAGAGAGGATATAAGTCCACGTCACTGGGTCAGCCGGGTTAGCCCCCTCCGTTAATTTATTTCTAAAAACCGCTTGATGAGCTTGAACCTGTGCTCAGCCCTGGGTCATGTGCTGGTGTCCCTGCCTGGCGGCGGGCCTGGCGTCATTCCCCAGTGGGAGTGGCAGGCAGAGCACAAGTGCTAAGTGTTGTGAATGAGCGAAGCTCAGACTTAGGCTGAAAAGCACGTGGAGGAAACGCAGGCTTTTTAGTGGTGCTCAAAAGCATGAGACAGGAAGCACAGACAATGGAGGCTGGGGACAGACGGGGCCTCCATCAGGACAGGTGGCTGGAATGAGGGATGTGCAGAGAGGGGTCAAGACGGTGCAGCCCCCCTGTCCCTCCCAGCTGCCCCCCGCCACTTCTCCGCTCCCCCTGACAAGGGCCGTGGCAGCACCCGTCATCGTAGTGCTAACCATGGCATTCACTGGCCAAGCACTGTTTAATTTTGTGTTTTTACTTGAGAGAAACTAGAACTGTGCGCATTGACATTGAACTACTGAAATTATTAGGGCATTCTGGGCAGAACAAAGTGCACCTCCGAGCTGGACCCTGCACAGCCGCACTCTGAGGTCTTGCGCTGGCTCCATTTCGGTCTCACACACCCAGTAAAGGAGTCTGGGCTCCGTCCTGGGGCACCGGGGAGAAGTCATGGGCTTCAGCTGGGGCAGTGATCTGAACTCCGGAAAGATCATTCCGACTGTCGAGTGGAGAGTGGGTTTAAAGGCGAGAAGCTGTGACAGCAAGGCCGGGTCAGGGGCTAGTGAGGTGCCTAGGGTGCAAAATTTGAGGAGGTGCTCACTCTCAGGGGTGTCCAAGTGTCAATAGCAAAAGGCCTAAGCCAGCTAAAAGAGAGAACCCGCAAAGCTAGGGTAGGAGAGGACAGGGTAGTAGTCAGGAACGGGGTGGTGTGGGCCGCAGCCCCCACGACAACATCAGCACAGGGCTTGGAGTGGGTGTCAGCACCTGGCGCCGTCACCCACCCTTGCAGACACCTGGCGCAGGCCTCTTGAACTCCCTGAGTCTGGTTTCACCTGTAAACAAAGGTGAGAATTTCCTCTGAGGTTGGTGTGGACATCAAAAGAAACAGAATTATAATCTGGAAGGAGGGAGCGACTCCTTCTAGAAAGCTGAGTCTGGAGGTTCCCTAGGGAGACCTGGAGCGAGTCAGGGCCTCTTCCCAGCTGGGTGGCCCTGGGAGAGCCACTCTACCTCTCTGGGATATGCCTTCTGAAAATATGGTGATTTGTTTATATTTCTAAGGTTCTTTCCAACTCAGAAAGAAAAAAATGTATCCACGATGCCAACAGAACATTGAAAAAATTCAATAGACTGGAACAAAAGACTAAAAATGAAAAAGAACCCCCTAGTCCGGGGCCATCACATACATGCGTGGTGCAAGTAGAGCGCCCCCTGCAGGTACTCCCTCGTCTTCTCCAATTTGGACCTTGCTTCCCGGTAAGCGACCGTGAGTCTAAGGGGCTACGTGGAGTGATTTCAAGAGTCCTGGCCGAATCCCTCTACTAAAGAGCTGAACTGATGGTGCTGTTCTCATCTTTGCTCCCCATTGTTTTATGGGAATAAAAGCCCCCCTCAGATGCCCCCTTTAAAACACAAACGTCCGGCAGAAATGTCTCCTGAGGGCACCCTCCTGTTCTATCTCCACCCTTGGCGCTGCTGTGCCCGGCTCTGTCCCAGTCACCCTGCGTCGCGGGCCGCAGTTTGACTTCTCTGAGAAGCACAGGTCAGGCTTCCAGACTCAGCAAGAGCCCAGCCTTCTCTGTGTTTCCAGAAAAGGAGGGAGTGGTTCAAATCAGATCCCAAAAATGGCGAGGTTTTCTCTTCCCTCTGAGTTTAAGCTGAAGCCAAATCTTATGCAACAAGGCAGCTATGTTCACACAGAAACAATAGCACTTGTAAGAATGCTTATGGAGCCAGGTAGACAAAAGCATTATTAACAGCTGGCATTAGAATCTGTCTTAGGGGACACGCGAATTATTTAGGAAAATCCTTTGATTAACCTCTTGGGGGTAAAACCCTGAGGGCATGGATTAGCAGAAGAAAACGAAACAGTAAAAATGTTCTGTGTTCAAAAACGGAAGGAGAATTTGGGAGGCGGTATATAGGCAGGAGGAAGGATACGGCGGGAGTTTGGGGGCCAAGGTGAGGTACTTGAGGTACCTTTGTAACAACTGACAGTAGTGATAATTGTAGCTAACACTTTTGAGCTTGTTAATCTTGCATCCTGTGGAAATACAGCAGAGACTGTGGGTTTCAACACATGGGTTTGTGGGGGACACCATTCAGCCCACCACAAGGATCTCTTTTGTGCCAGACAGAGTTCCAAGGTGCTACAGAAGCAGCAGCGAAGGACAAAAGGGGGGAGAGGTGATAATAAGGGAGAGAGGAGGAGGGCCGCGTTCTCGGTCCTCAGAGCAGTGTGATGAGTGAGCTTCGTCTTGCCTCTTTCTTCTTGCTCCCCCCACCCACCCTGTGAGAGGCCACGCATTCTCTCCTGTCTATTTCCTCACAAAGCTCAATCATTGCATTTTCTTCATGGCTTCGTAACTATTATTTTTTTTCCTGTGTCTGAAGCCCCTCCAGACTGTGAACTCTCCAAGAAGAGAAATGTTATCTTGTTCACTGCTGGCCCAGAACCTAGCACAGTGCCTGACACGTAGAAGATGCTCAATAAATGTTTGATGAATAAATGAATAAAACCAGAGCGGGTCTGCTCTGTAGGCTCTGCAGTCAGGGTCTTGTGGGATCAGGCGATGGGGGAGACAGAATTTTAATAAGCAGTGGAAAATTCAAGAATCCGAGACATCTAAAGGCTGCTTGTCTGACTTCCCTGCCATCAGCGGCAGGGTTTCTGAAAGGCAAAGATGGATGAAAAATTTTGTGGGCTGGTTCAAATAAAAGCTGAAGAGGAGACGTTTTATTTTAGTTTTTAATTGTGAGGCTTTCAGCGAGGATAGCTCTGCTTACCCACAAATGTAAGCTTGAAACTATGATTTGCCGTTTCTTTAATCTTGAAAGTGCCAGGCAGGAGGCGTGGGGAGTAGGTAAGAGTGGGGGAATCATAAACTGACAATTACTGAGTTCTTACTTCCATGCCTGGCACGTGGCTCGACTGGTTACATACATGATCCTATTTAATCCTCACATCAACAGGCAATTCTGAACACTTTTATTTCAAATATGAGAAAACTGCTCAGAGGGTATGAATAACCAGCCGCTGGCTGCAGAGCGTTCAGGTCTTGGAGCCAGGGCCCCCCATGCCAGGCCCCTGCTCTTATCCTCTCTCCTTGGGTTCTCTTGCTTTGAGGATGCCTCCCTTGCGTTCTCTCGTCCCTCGTGTTCCTCTCTCACCCCGATCCTGCTGCAGCACAAGGGCACCTGACCACTCGAGAGCTGTGCATGCGGGGTTTTCTTGTAAAGCCTCGCTCCGGAGCTCACAAATTCTAAATCAAATAAACAACAATGGCCAAAAAAAAACTAACAAATCTGAAAACCAGCCGTGGAGCTGAGAGGCAATTTCCATCTGTTTGTTTGTTTTCCAGTTCCCCTGTACAAAGCTTGGTACCCAGTATCGAAGAAAAGACCAAACAATTAACTCTCAAGGAATCACATCGACAAATTCTACTCAGTGAAAGGTCAATGTGTGAGTCATTTTTTTTCTGAAGGTAAGGTCCCTGTCTTAGTCAGCTCGGGCTACTGTAACAAAATGCCACAGACTGGGTGGCCTGAACAACAGACATTTCTTTCCCACAATTCTGGAGGCTGAGAAGGTCAAGATCAAGGTCCTGGCAGATTGACTCCTGGGGAGGGCTCTCTTGCAGGAGCTGCCTTCTTGCTGTCCTCAGGTGATGAAAAGAGAGGGCTCGGGTCTGGCTTCCTCTTCTTGTAGGGGAACTCGTCCCATCTCATCTCGGGAGCCCCACCCTCATGACCTCATCTGAACCTGATTACCTCCCAGAGGCCCCGCCTCCAAATAACATCACCATGGGAGTCAGGGCTTCAACGTATGAACTTGGGAAAGATACAAACTATTCAGTCCATAAACAGTCCCCATGGCTGATTTCAATAATTCACACCGGACCTTTGTGTGGAAAGGAATCCATCCTGATCCACAGAGAGTTCATCCAGGCGAGCGGGAGGCCAGTGCCGGTTAGACCTGTGTCTGAGACCGACAATTATTTTGATGGTTTTGTGATCTCATCAGATAAAAAGCCCAAGAACTTGGTAACCCCTCGAAAAGCCTGTCCTATATTGATACCAACTTGAAAGCATCCTTCTCCTACCACATTATTTGTGTCACAAGATGAAACAAACATATTTGAAAGAAGAGACTTACCCAAGTTAGGGTGCCTACAGTGATTTCTCTTCTTGATCTGTTTCCTGGCATCCTGGTGAGTGTAATCCCCTGAATGTTTGTGAGGGTTAGAGCTCCCGTCTATAAAATTGTGCCTGACTCTGTCATCCTTGACCTGTATCTCATCCATGTACAAAATGATCATTAAGAGAAAAACATTTAAAATAAGAGCATGTGAAGGCAGCTCTTTATCTGGGCATGAAAAAAAGTGGTTCATTGGGCAGTTATTTTTCACTTGTCTTAAAATTCTACTTTGTCCAGAAGGGTTGTCCCCTTAGCCCCATTCACCCAAGACTGCACTCGGCTCTCCTCCCACGAGTCTCCCTAAGTGGGAGAGGCAGCTGCACACACGCACGCACACAGTGCAGCGCCGTCCCCGTGTAAGTTTCAGACAGCATTGATGTTGAGCTGGGTACTGGTCCCTAAGCCCCCAGCCGAGTCTCTAGAGTCCGATGTGCTTCAGAATTCAGAATTTAAATTTTAGAAAGGACACTCAGTGCATATGTTAGATTTATTGTATGTCTCACAGCAGTATCTATTGGGAGGCACCTGGTATTCCGGTCACGCTATTGTACTTATGCAGGAAAAATATTAATGATCCCAAAGTGGGAAAAAGACTGTCAGTAATGGTTAGGTTTTGCAACCAAATTTCTGAAGAAAGTTTCCAGTTTTTGGAGCGTTTTGGATTTCAGAACTCCAGAGAAGGGATTGTGAAGCTATAGTGTGTGATTAAGAGAACATACAGGCTCGATAATCTCATTTTCAAGCAATCAGCTGCTCTGGAGAAAAAAATCCTCTGGCGAAATCCTGGGGGAAGATTTCTCCAAGTCTCTCTCTATCACAACACTCCTCAATTAAAGGCATTGGGAATCTGTGCAATTTGGATTCAGTCTCGGGGAAATTGCCCTCCCATCCCCCCACTCCCAGGCTGTATGTCCTTCCTCAGCTCAAAATTATAGGGGTTTTAGATGGGAGAAGAGGGAAGAAATCTTTTGGTATTTTTAAGTTTTTTTTAGTTTATTGTTTTTTCTTCTTTAAAAAAATAAAAGTCATATAACTCATGGAAAAGTCAGATACAACAGCAAGACTAAAAAGGGTTTTAAGCTCCTGACCACCCAAAGATAATGTCAACAACTTGCTGTATATCTTTCCAGATTTTTATTTTCCTAAGTGTTTAAAAAAATTAGCAAAATGAATAAAGACTACACACCATTCTGTAGTGGAGGACACTTAAAAGTAACATTTTAAAAATGTGGCATATATTTGCAGCAGGCAGAGATTAAGAACAAAAACATCTGTAATCCCACTGTTAATATTTTCAGTTGGGGGTAGAGCTTTTTTCTTTTTTAATCCTACATTTTACTTAGGATTTGTGTTGACGTCTGTGTTTGAGAATACGTATAAAACCACTGAGAACCTAACATGGAGCTGCTTTTTCTAAAGGATAACAAGGTCTTGGCTTCCTCTTTAAAATTAGACATGCAAATTAGAGAAATGGAGAATATAATAAGAGCGGGGAGGAAATGCAGAAATGAAGCTGACTGTGGGAGCTGGGAGGAAATGCAGAAATGAGGCAGAATGGGCAACGCTCTCATATGGCACAGACCCTGGGGCTGTTGGGTGGTCCATATGCATCAGCAACATGGGGCCCAATGCCTGGGTGTGATCCTGGCTATTCCATCAGGCAAAGCATTTGCCTTCTCTGAGCACCAGTCGCATGACGTGAAACAGGTTAGTGCTCGTGCCTGCTTCCTAGGGCATCCTAAGGATGAGGTGAGCCAACAGGCTTGGAGGGCACAGCTGCACAGCTGCACAGCACAGGGCACAACTGCCATGGAGAGCCCAGTAAGTGTAGCTCTGTCCGCTGGTGACAGCAATGGAAGAGGGATTCCTGCTTCACTGATCCCAGCCCAGGGCTCCTCCCTGGCATCATCCACGGAAGACTGGGGGCAGCAGCCTGTGAGGAACCGGCTTTGGAACAGTCAGGTGGTGAGAAAGGGATGAAGACAAACCCAGAGCAACATGATTATACTTGCTCCTCACTTTCTGTACAATAATCATTGCCAAGGGTGAGTGGCCGTAGGGACCATCTTCCTTTCATAACTCAGTCTTGAACCTGAAGCAGAAAGTCCTGTTCCTCCATGACCTTCTCAACAGAAGAATGGGGGCGTGGCCTGGGATGCAGGAGAATGGAATGAGGATGATTCTGGAAGGGGGTCATGGCAAAGGGTGTCAGAACATCCAGGAGGCAGGCACTCACTCTGAGAAAACAGCCTTTGTACCTACACATAGCTAAAATATTAATGGAATTAAGATGAAATGTGAGAGATGTAGTTACTGTGCTGGGCAGTAAAGCATAGATTTCCTCAATAGTGCATGAACCCTGGAATTCAATATCAACTTGCTACTTGGAAGATGTGGAAAACAATACGATTGAGCTCAAACCTGATAACTGAAGAAATAGACATGAAACATAAACATGGAACCTGTACATGAAATATATAAAAATATATGGAACATATCTGGCTGGAGGAGATATTAATTGTTCTTACATGGCTTGAAATACACAGGAATGCATACCCATGCACACACAAGCTCATTTGCATATGCACACACTTACACATGCATGCACACATCTGTGCACACTTACACACAGAGAAGCTTGCTTGCATGTGTACACACATGCACACACATACAACCATGCACACACAAGTTTGTTTGCACCCGCACACACACATGCATGAACACATCTGTGCACACAAGCTTGTTTGCATGCACACACATGTATGAACACATGCATCTGTGCACACACAGGCTTGCGTACATGTGCACACCCACATCCATGCACACCCACACACATGCACACATACATGTGCACACATCCACCCAGATGTGCACACATGTACAGGTACAGTTCTCCTAAGTTTCCTAGTAACCTGAGGGATGAGAGGATTCATGGGGAGCTTTGATGTATGATCTGCTAACCACATGACCCCTGTTCTTTGCTGAAAATCCTTCAGTTATGAGAGCCATCATCTCATTTTTATTGTTTTTTAAAGGGGGGCCTGCCACAAAAGAGAAGCCGTGTTTGTAACGACCAGCCTCTAATCATATTTACTATGAGATTATAGGAACTCTTACAGGTTCTCTTAATCTGGAGGAATCAAAGCACCCAGGCCTCTTGGAAAGACTGTGATATATAACCTTAATTTACTTAAAAGAAAACCCTAATCGGGTGCAGTAATTTGTGGCCCGATACTAATTTTTATGCATCATGGAGACGGCCATTCATCCTTTCCCCAGGGAAGTCCGGAGCGGAAGGTGCCAGGCCCCTCCACCTCACAAATGAAATTGCTTTCCAGGCTGGAATGGTATTTTTGAAAGAAAAAAAATCTACAGCATTTCTCTTCATTGCATTTACTGTTGTTCAAAGGGCTTGCTTGGTGATCCCTGCTGAGCAAAGAAAAGAATTTGGGGTTTAAATATAGTTTGGGATCAGTAAAAAGAGGAGAAGGAGTCCAAGACAACTTCTGCTTAAAGAATTGGGGAGAAGCTGTAATAACAGAGGAAAGAAGGGAGACACTGAGCTTACTGGCCTATTTAGAGAAATGTCATCTGCGTTCACACAATTAAACCTGTCTTCGTCATGTACCCTTTGCAGGTTTGATCCATGAAGTCCTTCAGAAATTCCCTTCCTGGGTGTGTTCTCCTGAAACATTTGGAGTGAGTGCTAGTGCAAGGGCAGAATTTACGGGAAAATCCTAAAATGGAAAGAAAAAAACCGTGCAGCATTAACAGTGTTTCAAGCTTCCATGAATCAAATCCGAAACGGATATAGGAAAATATTGCCTTTTCTCTTTGCAAGAATGAACAGGCAGGCACACCCACTTCTTCCTCTACTGGAAGGGAAAAAAGCCTATCAACTCCACATTTGAGGTCCTTTCCAAAGGGGCTGGGACCCCCAACCCTGCGCGTGTGCATCTGTGCTGTTGTTTGAAACGCCCCCATGTGCCTGACGGCGGGGTTCCTGCCTGCCACTCAGAGCCCCGCGCAGACGCCTAATCCCGCAGCACAAAGCTGCCCTGCCCTACCCCCAGGAGGCTCTGAGCTCCTGGCAGAACCGCAGTTTCTCCGAATAAGATGGAAATTTATGAGGAGGAAATTATTCTGGTGTCTTCAGAAATACAACATTCCTGATAAAAATCTTGCTTCTGACAACAGACTAACAAGATACATTTGTTCGCGGTTTCTGTTCCCGGGAATCCGCGCGGTGAAGGCTCTGCCCTTTCGTTGCAGCCTTTGAAGGAGATGCACGCGGTGACAGGCATGATTCAAGATTTTCATTTCACAAACATCTGAGTCGGGTATGACATACCATGCACTCTGCTGGATGCACTCACGCGTCCTGCCCTCTGTGGAGAGAGGGCGTGGGGAGCAGCCCATCTCATCAGCACCATTTGCTGAGCACCTACTCAGTGCCAGGAAGCATATTATTCACCGGGAATACAGAGTGGTCTAGTGCCTGGAACAAGATGTATTTTTCTTCTCAGTTCTGGGCAAACCACTCCATATCTCGATTTCCATTTCTATAAAATTAGGGATAGAATAACTATCGTGTGTGTGTCTGTAGTAAAGGAGCCTTATAAAACATTTTACATGGTGCCTGGCACATAGTAGGTGCACACTAAATAATGACTGTTTTAAGTTTTAGTGTTAAGGTACAGCTCTTGCTTTCGTAGAGCTCAGAGCCGGACAGACATGCAGACCATTGCAGACACTGATTATCAGCTCCCTGGGCCTTTGCAAAACTGCCATGTCTTCCATGCATAGAACACTTACACTCGCTACAAGACAACCTCTTAGAAAGCTGAGTCCTATTTCAGAAATTAATGTTGCAAGCTTGTGTTCTGAGTTCTTATTTAGTTGTACATTGAACGCTGAGAGCAAGAAAGGGCAGAGCTTGCTAAGAGAAGGCATAGAAGCAGCAGCATGAAAGTGGACCAGGCACTTGAGAACAAGGAGGCAGACCCAACAGTTAGAATAATCTGGTCAAAGAACGTGGACACCGCATACCTTCTGAGAGAATTGAAAACAGAAGCGACCAGCCCTCTACCACATCTCAGTACATTAAGGACATTGAGTACACAGATCCAACCGTATCGATCACACTTAACAGTCCTCTCTTACAAACCAAATGAAGACTCGAATCTGTTCAGTGGGGTCTATTGAGGAAGATTGGGCGCACATTCTTTAAAAAAAACTTAGAACCAAATAATAAAATGTCAAACTCTCAGCACCTTAAAGGGAAGTTTTAATATTTGGACAGGTTACTGGTATGCATTTCCCAGTAGCTGCTCTGCCAGGCAAACAAGATCCCACTGTACTGGAGAAAGAGGTCAATCTCTGGTTTAAGGGGAGCTCAGCACATTGCATAATTGTAAGAGAGCAGTTTCTACTAACTTAGAATTAACGGAGCCCTCTAAATACTTTTTGTAAATATGCAAATATAGTTACTAAATTTTTAGGGCCATATGTTGCCACTGTAACAAGTAACAGAAACTTAGTGGCTTAAAATAACATAAATGTATTTCACAATCGATGCAGGTAGAGAAGGAGGGTGCTTTCCCAGGGGAACCCTCATAGTAACACATGCTCATTATTACAATTAAAATACACATGTCATAAAGTAGACTTCACAATCTTTCTGCGTAGAGATAACTTCTGTGAGTACTTTGAAGTACACAATTGAAATACTTATGTGTGCTTAAACAATTATGTATACAGTATTTGCATTTTTCACTCAATGGATTATGATTATCTCTCTCTCTCATATATATATATATATTTCATTCTTTTCAATAAAGAAATCCCATTGTGTCAATGTAGCTTTATTTATTAAGCGAATCACCCACTTTGTTAGGTTGTTTCCACATTTTTCCTGTTATAAACAATGTTGCTGTACAACGAGTTTGCACTCAGTGTCCCCCAGGAAATTTTAAATTGCTTAACTTCTCTAAGGAGCAGGTTTATGAATTACAAAATGGAGATATTAGCAGTATCTAACTCAACTACTTTTTTAGGAAATAAAACAGTTAATGAATGTAAAATGCTTATTACAGTGACTGGTAGATATTTCAATAAATATTAATTATTGTTTCATTATAATCGTCACTATTTTTTCAGTGAGCATAAGTTTAGTCAAAGTATTTTCATGATGAAATAAAAACTATACAAAGTTGTGACTTAAAAACTACAATTTCAATTACATTTGAAATTGTAACCTTTCAGAAAGCATCCAGGTGTCTTTTTCTTGGTGGAATACATTATTGTCTTTGCAAAACAAGGTTATTTGAGTAGCCTACTACGGGTTTTGGTCGCAAAGCTACAAGTGCAGGGGTTAGGGAGAGTAGTAGAAATCTCCTATTTTAATACCAGCAGAGTCAGCAGGGGAAATAAAGCAGAGAGAAACTTTTAAGACATCAGGTATTGCCAATTTCACAGGCCCACGTGATTTCCACTATTACTACAAAGCATTTTTTTCACACAATCCTTATTGATCCCTTTGGGTAATGTCTTGGAAGTGAAATTGCTGGATCAAAGTGCACACACATTTAAAACCGTGATATGTTACCAGACCTTTCTCTGGTGTCTGAGAGGGTGTCTCCACGCCCCATCACCAATCTCTGAAAATCTGATTAAAATTTCATCTCATTGTTTTAATTTCCATTTAGTGGTTTAACACTGAAATGATGCTTCTCTTATGACCAAGGCATTTTTTATTTCTTCATTTAGAATTTGCATGTTTTAAAAAACCTTTTTTTTCTTACTGATCTATAGAAACTCCTTGTGTATTAAAACATTCTTATCTTTTGTTTGATTTTGTAAATATTTTTCTCACACTTTAGTTATTAAATCTCATTTACTTTATATTTTCATTACTTTTAAAGCTCCAAAACTTTATAATGGCATATTCCTAAAAAGTCTACAGTAATAAGAATACTCTGAAAATTATTTTAACAACCAGTAAGTAATTCAAGTAAATGTTGAGTTACTATGCCTCCAAAAGTCAATGAGTTACAGTTTTTTCTTCTTCATAAAGGGTAAGAGATAAGTTAGCACATAGATTTTCTTAATTTCTCCTTAACTTACTAACTGGCTGGTGAGAACTAGCAAACCACAGCACAAATGAAGAATGACAAACTTACTAAAAAGAGACAATTTGGAAACAGTTATGATCAGTTTGATGTGTGTTTGTTTTCATGAATATATGTGCTTTACTGGAGTGCTTTTATTTCGGGTATTTATCTTGAAGTTTATGTACATATCCTACTAGCTTATATCGTTTTAAATGTTCATCTACTACTTTATTCAATTAGCATTTGTTGAGCACCTATTATGAACTCGGCTTACATTTGTAGTATATAGTTTTTCACAGTGTAGTGGGTTGAGCGTTGGACTTACCAATCTTTTCAATTACAATTAGCCCATTTCTTGCCGTTCTCTCATTGTAAGTAAACATTTGTCCTGTATTGTGTGATTTCTTACCTGCTGCCGTCAGCATCACTATCAGAGATGCTGAGCACGGGGCGTCCCACCCATGGCTTTGCTCTCCTCAGTGTCAGTTACCTGTGGTCAATCCTGGTCTGCACATACTAAATGAAACGTGCCAGAAATAAACATTCATATGTTTTAAATTGCCCACTATTCTAAGTAGTGTGACGAAATCTCGCGTTGAGTTGCTACACCCCGGGAATCGCCCCTTTGTCCGGCGTCTCTACCTGTGTCGTCCCTGGCCCCTTAGTCACTTAGCAGTCACCTTGGTTATCAGATCGATTGCTGATTGTCGCGGTAGGGTGGTGCTTGTGTTCAGGTCACCCTTATGGACTTCATAATGCCGCATTCCCCTCTCCTCTCTTGTCACACGGGCATTTTGTCACCTGACTCATCACGAGAAGATGGGTGAGGGCAGTACAGAAATATATTTCAGGAGACAGAGACAGAGGGGGGCCATATTCACGTAACTTTTATCACCACATATTATTACAATTATTTCATTTCGTTATTAGTTATTGTTAATCTTTCACTATACGTAATTTATAAGTTAAACTTTATCTTAGGTATTTATGTATAGGAAAAAACAGTACAGTTGACCTTTGAACGACACAGGTTTGAACTGCATGAGCCCATTTATATATATGTGGGTTTTTTTTCAATAAATACAACTGGCCCTTCCTATCCACAGGTTTCCCATGCATGGATTAAGCCAGCCATGGATCAAAAACCGTATTTTCCCATTTCCAGCTGAGGTTACCCAGCTATGGAATCCTGACAGGGTCAAAAATACTGTTTTTGATTTGCAGTTGTTGCATCCTCAGATGCGAAGGGCTGAGTGGAGAATCACAGTTCTAGGTGGATTTTCAACTGTATGGGCATCTCTGGTGACCCAGGTTGTTCAAAGGTCAGCTGTGTCTACCTTTGACACAGGGGTATCCGCTGTTACCCACTGTTTCAGGCATCCACTGAGGGTCTTAGAACAAATCTCCCAAGGATAAAGGAGGGACTACTATACATTGTAAACATCTTGCAGGCAGGTGAGTATCCGAGGGCAGTGATTTGCTCACGCAAAAGACTCAGTAAAAGCATTTTCATTAGGTGAACTTAAGATTAGGTGGTAGGTTCTGTGATTAGCTGTGTGACTCTTCAAAAGTCACTTAACTAAAAAAAAAAAAAGTCACTTAACTAACCGGTGTCTCAGTTTCCTCATCTGTGCAATAAATGGTTCAGTTTGGGGAGAGATGGGCCTACGGTGGCATTTGTCCTGTCAAAGCTGAAGAGCGTGTAGTGTCTTCTTGGACTGGAGAATGTGACCGAGACACGCGTTGGCACAGAGGAAAAGGCGATCGCCCAGCAGCGATGTTCTCTGTGGGGAATGCAGACGGAAGGAACACTCACGGTCAGCAGAATTCCAGGGGCGAGAGCGACTCTAGTTAGGAAGAAACTGGAAAAGTCTACATTTTTACAGCATCTGTGCACTGGTCACTGTATCCCTGCCTTTCATTTGAAGCCTACTGAGCGTAGAGTGTTATTCAAATTTTGAAACACTGGGTCGGCCAAAAAGTGTATTTAGTTTTTTCCCATACGATGACTCTAGTGGCACTTAGTTGTCTTTAATTTCATTCGAAACAATTCTGTTACACTGTATTGTGACAGCTGTCATATTAGCGTGCATTTAACAAAAAAAACATCAAAATTGGTGAAGTTTTGTGCAGCCATTTTAATATGGAAGATGGAAGAAAACAGGCAACATTTTCAACATATTGGGCTTTATTATTTCAAGAAAGATAAAAATGCCACTGAAATGCAAAGATTTCTGCCAGGTATGGAGAAGGTGCTATGACTGGCTGAATGTGTCAAAAGTGGTTTGTGAAGTTTCTTGGTACTATTGACATTTTGGCCAAATAGTTCTCTGCTGTGGGGCTGTCTCATGCACTGGAAGATGGTTAGCAGCGCCCCTGGACTCTGCCCACTAGAAGCCAATAGCAGGAGAGAGCTGACATACTCAAAATATCCACATCAATAAAGTTATTGGTGAAAATGAAAAATGTCTTTGATTCTATGGAAAAAAACTAAATGGACTTTTCGGCCAGCCCCATGGCACTATTTCCTCTTCACTAGGCTGCAGCTCAAGGGGGTTTGCAGCCCATGGACATGGACATGTGCCCATTCAAAGTCAGTGACACCAGATGGTCCCTGACCGGATACATAATTACTTCTGACTTGAGCTAACAAAGCACGCAATGAACTCATGAAAAGGTAATTGTGAAACATTTGTGTTTTTGACAGTTTTGCAAGTGATTTTTATTTCTTAGCAGATAAATAACTTTGGCATTTTTATCAATAAGAAAAGAATATACTTTTATTGCAGGCTCTTTAAAAATGCACATAATCCAAAAGAAGAACATTAAAAAAACACCCATCATCCTACCACTTCGAGGTAACAGCTACAAAATGCTCATCCTGCCATTTCAGACTTTTTCTATTGCAAAATGCTGAATATAAGTAAATAGATGTATTTAAATAAAAACAGAATCGCTGCATACATTTTATTTCGCAATCATTTTTCTAACAATATATAACAAACATAATTCTATCATTCTATGTCAATAAACACATCTGTTGAGCTATTTTACACTTGTAGCCTGATATTCCCTAGTGTTAGGCTGAATCTTTGAGAACACCTGCAAAACAGCCACCGTCTTTCCCACCTGGGTTCTGAACTATTTGAGAAAGTGATGTCTCCTTCACTCCTGACGAAGCTGATATTGGACACAGCACCTAACACCTGAAGGCTGATAGACTTGCTAACACTGAGCTCAGAACTGCACAGACTCTCACACCCAGCCCCAGGCAGTGTTGGGCAGGCGGGTCCTGACCCGAATGAGGAAGGACACCTGCAGAGGTCGTATTTCCCAGAGCTGGGAAGGAGGGACTGGCTAACACACCCAGTTCCTTCTTCCCAAACTCACCAGTGGGAAAAGGCCCTTCCTTTGCCGTGGGATAGGGAGAAAGGGGAGGCGGAGGGCTAGAGAGTCTGCTAGTGGAGCTCCCGCCACATTGAAGGAAAGATCAGCAGTCGGAAACGGGGAAGAAGCTCTCCTTGACTAGAGATGCATCAGGATGTATATAACCAGCCCTGTGGGCGTTTGGATTGTTTCCGATCATTTCATTATATCCCACATCATTTTTTATCTGGGCAAGATTATTGTTTCTACAGGTGCAGGAAGGGGGCTCAGTGAGGCTCTGCATCTTCCCTGGGATCACCTGGTTAGTGCTGGGCCTGTACTTTGAATTCAAGTTTTCCTGACTCCTGAGCCCCACATCCCACCTCTCCAAGGCTACTCAGAAATCACGCTGGTCCCTGCTTCAGGCAGCTATGGGGAAGGCTTGGTGGAGGGGATGGGACGTGGAGGGGATGGGATGTGGTGGGTCTTAACTATGCACACAGAACAACCAGACGATCGCCCAGGGGTTGGCAAAACAAGTGGGCGATGGTCTGGCACAGACCACCTGCGTAACGGTGGCAGGTGAGTGACCCAGCGGGGTGGAGGCAGGTCCAGCGAGATTCCGTAAACAGGGCACTTGTTCTTTACACTGCCAGCAAGCCTGGAAACACTGATGTCTGTCCTTGACGTCTCTCTCTAAAGAACTGCCCTGCTTCAGCTCCCCTGACAGTGACCATGCCTTACCTTCACTTTCTGGAAGATGACAAGAGAAATTATAGACACGTGTCTTCAGAGCCCAAGTCCCGGAGGCTTTTTATTGGAGACTGTCTTTGTCATAAACTCTGAAGTGAGAAAGCAGCACCCAGGTGTCAGTGACGAGACTTCGATGGCAGGAGTTGGCCGCCTTCCTCACACACGGCTAGTTTGATCGGAAGATGGATGTTTCATTGGTAGCGGGCACTTCTGGGGTTCACAGCCCACGCTAACAGATAACCCTTGTTTCCTGGTTTCTGGCCTAATGGTCTGTGGTGTGTGTGTAGTTTTCTCTTTCCTCTTCTTCATAACGCAAAGCCCTGCTATTCACCCTGACTTGAGATATAGTCACAATCTTGCTTTTTTTTTCTCTCTTTCAAATGCATGTGTGCTTTATTTAGCTGGGATCTGAAAAGATGCTGTAGATAATTCTTTGCTTGAGTGTTGCTTGGCTGGATTGTTTTGTAGCAAGTCTTGATTCAAGCTGGTGCTTTGATTCAGGGAGAAAAACAAAACTGCCCAATAGAAGATGGAAGCAGATAAGTGTGGAAAGGCAGGTGGGAGCTCGGGTTCCCGAGACCACAGGCAGACACTAAGGAGACGGGAGCAGGCGCGGGGTGGCAATGCCACTGGGCCATTCATCCGCCTGTTTGTGCCCTCTCCTCGCCTGTAGGCAGGACGCGCTCGGCACACGGGGAGCTCGGTAGTAAGAACTGCTTTAGCTAATGTGCTTGGATGATACAAAGGAACAAAACATATTCCCTGTTCTCAATAAGATGATGTATACTGCTACAAAATGCAACAGTGTGTGGTACTCAAGCAATGGGACAGCGTGTGGAGATGTTAACTTGTGTCTTGTTTTCACGGTATTTCCCCGTCTTCCCAGAGTTGTCTGAGACCTCTGTTCCTGCTCGTCTCAGGGAGGGGCCAACCGTGCCTTAGATCGTTGGGGTCATAGGAGATAAGACTAAACCTAGTGAATGTTAAATAATCTGATGCATGTTTCATTTTAACCATATTTATTGAGCGCCACCTTAAAGCTGGGCATTTCATTTTAGTAAGCTCATTATTATTATAGCAATTGTTAGGGTCGTGCCCGTGTAAGAGCTGAATTAACTGAGGCCCAAATAATTTTTTTTTAATTGTCCCAATTCTGACTGCTAGTTAGTGGAAGTTACAGGTTTCAATTCATGTTTGACTCCATTCTAACTGCCTTTCATGAATAAAAGTTTTGGAGGCTGGGACTGCAAGCAGTTCCTTGCATTTTATTAAGGATTAATAAAGCCCATATTCTAAGTAAGTGGACTCGAAGTAGATTTGGTAGTTCCTCACTGAGGGCACAGAATTCAGTGAGGGAAAGGCAGGCTGGTGGAGTGAAAATAAGGTGATTGATTAGTCTTGCATTGGATCTCGCCTCCGTCTCTAACAACTGTCATTTTGGACCAGTTCTTTCATCCCCTGTGTCACCCTGACACTGAGGATGCTGATCTGACATACTTTCAGAGCTCTTTTCAGATTAATTATATGAGGAGAAAGAAGAATTGCAATTCTTGAATGTAGAAGTTAGAAAGCTGGGTGAGTAGAACACTTTAATGTTAGAAAGGACACATTCCTTTTTGGATTATTTGATGACTTATATCATGTCTTCTGAAGCCTAGGACCCAGAACAGTGCCCAGCACATATAGTAAGTGCTCAATAAGTACTTTTTGAATGAGTACTGTTTGCATTCTAGAAGCTGAAATTTGTCACATATTTTAAAAAATATAGTTGATGTTAAAGTTAAACATTGAGTCTCAAAATTAGGCAAATGCTCATCCATTTTGATTACTTAAATGGCTTTTCCCAAGTATATTTTATGGTATGCTGGTCTTTGGGATCTTATGTATGAAAGCTTTCTATGATCGATTATGATTAGCAAATATTCATTCACATCATACATTTTCTTAGCTATATTGTATGTGTATGATCCAAATAAAACAAAATATTCTTCTGGAGGGTGGGCACCTTGTTGTACAGGCTTCTCCCTCTAGGTGAAAGTTCTAGGAACCCATCTGTATCATTGTACCAGCTGGTGTTGTTGTGAGAGGCTGCATTCTGCTTCAGTGAATTTTTTTCAAGACTTTTACAACATGTTTGCCCATTTCATGATGAGGCACCTGCACACACCATGCTGAGTGTTCAGAAGTTTTTGACCAAAAACAGCATAACCCCCATGCTCCACCCTCCCTATTCACCTGGCCTCACACTGAGTGATTCTCTTCACCCCACCCCATTGAAAAAGTCCTCAGAAGGAAATGTTTTGCCAAAGTGGAAGAAGTGAAACAAAAAATGGCATTTTTTGTTTCAACAAAAGAAGGACTAAAGAGCATCAAAATCAACAAGTTCAAAACTGGTTTGGGCCCTGGCTGGTGTGGCTCAGTGGATGGAGTGCCACCCTGTGAACCAAAGAGTCACCAGTTCAATTCCCAGTCAGGGCACATGCCTGGGTTGCAGGCCAGGACCCCAGTAGGAGGCATGCGAGATGCAACTGCACATGGATGTTTCCCTCCCTTTCTCTCTCCATTCCTCCCTCTGAAAATAAATGAATAAAATCTTTTTTTTTAACTGTTTTGAGCAGCAGTGAAAAAGTCTCTATAGGTGTATTGTATCAAGTGGTGAGTTCTTTGAAGGTGACTAAAGTTGAAACATGTAAGAAAAAGTACACAACTTTTTATAAATAAATTCCATTTTGGGGGGTCCCCCCATAACGTGCTAACATATCAAAGGCCCCCAGGTGAGGTAGGGGTGGATCTCTCCTAGAGCCCTCACAGAGGAAATGCTTCTGCCAGTCTCTTGACTCTGGACTCCGAGCCTCCAGAACTGTGAGAGGATGCATTGCTCTTGTTTTACACCAAGTGCGTGATGCTTTGCTGTGGCAGCCTGCTCTCAAGATTCTAGTTCGGGGTCTGCCGCTCTTGGCTGGGTGCCTGCCCGCAAACGCTGCTGTGCGGTCAGCTTGCTCCCCTGCCTGGCCTCTCTGCCTCCCCACCAAATTCTGTTTTGCACCTGGACACCTGAGTGGTCTCACTACAATACACACCCATCCTGCTCCTTTCTGTATTAAAACTCGTTGCTTTTTTTTAAGGTTTTATTTATTTATTTTTAGAGAGGGGGGAAGGGCGACAGAAAGAGAGGGAGAGAAATATCAGTGTGCGAGAGAAACATCAATTGGTTGCTTCTTGAATGCCTCCAACTGGGGACCTGGTTTGCAACCCAGGCCTGGTCTATGACCAGGAATCAAACTGGTGACCTTTCAGTTCACAGGCCAGCACTCAACCCACTGAGCCACACCAACCAGGGCAAAACTCATTGCTCTTTTTTTAAAAAATATATATTTTATTGATTATGCTATTACAGTTGTCCTATTATCCCCCCTTCATTGCCCTCCACCCTGAACACCCTCTCTCGCCCACATTCCCCTCTTTAGTTCATGTCCATGTGTCATAAGTTCTTTAGCTTCTACATTTCCCCTACTATTCTTGCCCTCCCCCTGTCTATTTTCTACCTACCTTCATTGCTACTTATTCTTTGTATCTTTCCCCCACTCTCCTCCTCCCACTCCCCTGTTGCTAACCCTCCATGTGAATTTCTGTGGTTCTGTTCCTGTTCTAGTTGTTTGCTTAGTTTCTTCTTGTTTTTGTTTCAGGTGTGGTTGTTAATAATTGTGAGTTTGCTGTCATTTTACTACACATGTTTTTTTATCTTCTTTTTCTTAGATAAGTCTCTTTAACATTTCATACAATAAGAGCTTGGTGATGATGAACTCCTTTAACTTGACCTTATCTGAGAAGCACTTGATCTGCCCTTCCATTCTAAATGAAAGCTTTGCAGGATAGAGTAATCTGGGACATAGGTCCTTGTCTTTCATGACTTGGAATACTTCTTTCCAGCCCCTTCTTGTCATTGCTCTTAATAAAGCCTCCATACCTTCTAAACTAGCTTCTCAGCACTCTGCCCTTTGCCTCTAACCCCACTCACCCTCAGTTCTCCATCCACATGACTTTCCACTCTCCTAGCTGAGTGGTTATCAACCCTGTGGGCTTTCCTAAGACTCCTTGTTGGCCCAAACCTTTCAATGTTGACACAGCATTGGAATTGCCAGTCTGTTTGGTTTGCCTTCACTACACAAGAAGGACCATGAGCAGAAGTCCTGGGTCGATCTCCATCACTGCCGTGTCTTGAGGCACAGCACTATTCTGGGCAAGGCAGACCTATAAACACTTGTTCGTTAATTAATGAATTATCCCCTGAGGATAGCTGTGAAGACCAAGGCTCAGTGTTTGCGTCAAAGCCCAGATTAAAAGCTATAGAACGGCTAGCATCCTAGCTATCTATGGCCTAAATTCATTACCAGGACTGGAGTAACTTGCAATAACTTTTAGAGGTGGATTCTTTTATGATCTCTCTTAGCAGATAGAACAACTAAGGCACAGGGGGGTTAAAAAGGCTTGTTCAAGGTCATGCCACAAGCGAGTTGTGGAGCCAGTTTGAACCCAGGCAGTCTGACTTCAGACTTCAGTTTTAACATGACTCCGTTTTCCTAGAATGCTTTGTATCAAATATTCAGATCTCTTTCTGGACCATGTTATCAGAAGGCCACATGCCTTCACTGCTGTTTTCTGAATACACGGTCACTATGCAGTATAAAGAAATAGGCATTGTTCAAATACCTTTTGCACAGTGCTTTACTGAAGCCTAGGTAATAAAGTTCAAGTTCCGACCTTATCTTCATTCAACCACATTTAGTGAGCACCTGCTCTGCGACAGATGCTGGACAGACAGATGCTCAAAACCAGGCCTTCACATCTTGCATTCTGAGAAGGGAGACAGTCAAGAAAATAAACATACTGTGGTCGAGTGTGGTTAATGCAGACACAGATTTACAGCCAAGGTAAAGAGATGGTCTGGGAGGGCTGGACTCAGCCTGTCTGGGAAAACGGAGCCCGAGGAAATCTTCTGGCTCTTAACTTGTGAAAGACGAAGGACAAAGTCTTGTGAAATAGTCCAGTGTTTTCTTTTTCTTTTGCTATTTAATTCTGAGCAGTTTAGTAATATTGTAACAAAGCAGAGGGCAGACAACAGCCAGAAGAAAAAGGCTGGAGCCAGAAAATAATGGGTAATGATATCATTCTATTGCACTTGGATTTTACCATGGTGGTGATTTCACTGAAGGATTTAATGAAGAGGAGGGACACAAAGACTTTTGCTTTTAAAAGATCAGGTGGGTGGCCTCCTTACATTATAAAAAGCATATTATGTTTATATGACATGTACATGTGTGTACTTTTAGTGTGCACGCATTTTCACGTGGGTATTTATGTGTATGCACATATACATATACTCCTGCTATTGCCATTTTTGTAGGTCGAGATGGTCAAATGCCACAAGTTCAAGCAGTTTGATCTCTGGGGCTGGGGCATTTATACACCTGCTCCCATCAGTAGTTGGCTGAGGGCTGCTCCTTGGGGTCGGTCGTTTGAGGCACCCCCGGCTGAGAGGCGGGCAAATGCCCAAAGCCCCTCATAGAGGAGGTTCAGACACTGGCAGCTGGAAGTCATCTCGGCTGCATTCAAAGGGTGAGGCTCACGGGGCACGTTTCCCCACGCCCATCTTTATTTCTTACCAGCTAAACGCCTTGATTTAGCCCTTTAATTTCTTGAGGTTCATTTTTCTTATGAGCAAAACAAGGATAATACCTACTTTACTTGGTTTTATAGGCTGAATTATGAACTTTCAAATTCACATATTGAATTCCTAACCCTTGTACCTCCAAATGTGACCATACAGAGAGATGAGGGTCTTTAAAGAGCTAATTAGCTTAAACTGATGTGGTGTGAGTGGGCCTTCACTTAGCATGACTGGTATCTTTGTAGGAAGAGACCAGGACACAGACACCACGTAGGGAGGACTGTATGAGGACACAGGGAGAAGACAGCCCATCTGCAGGCCAAGGAGAGAGCCCCCAGATCGACACCAACCCTGCCAACACCCTGACCTTGGACTTCTAGCATCCAAACTGTGAGAAAATAAATTTTGGTTGTTTAACCACCCCTCCTGCCCCACCCACCCAGTTCGTGGTACTTGGTTTTGACAGCCCTGGAAAACTAGTATACCTAGGGAAGATTAAGACATTGTATTGTGCTCTAAACAAACATTGCAAACAAAGTGTATTTCTGGTGCATAACACCAAAATAAACAGTCATCTGAAAATTCAAGTAACACTTTCTTTTTACGCCCTCCCCCCGGCCCTGGCCACTCAGCCTTCGTTTCTCAGTTACATGGATGGAGGGCCTTGAACTCACTCCAGGGGACAGACGCTGAGAACCGAGAGTTACCATATGCCTGTCCACTGTGTTCTTTGCAGTCCAATGCAACCCACTTATTGCTAATAATATTTCTGCTTCTTCATCCAAGGAGGATGTCAGGAGGGTCACTTGTGTGGCCTGTAGAGAAAGCTAGTGCTGTTTCCATGGTGTCACACAGAGAATTCTGGATGGCAGCTGCAGCAGGAGGAGTTCAGATTTCAGTGGTGGCCGGCCGCTTCGCAGCGACACCCGCGCAAAGGAGAACTCAGATCTCTTAGGGTGGCTGCAGAGAGGCCTGGGTCGCACGTGCACACCTGGCAGAAAGACCGGGAAGTTGCATCCTTCCAGCTCACAGCACCTCCCGTACCGATGTCTGAAATTCCACTGCTAATAACACACTCCTTTGTGTTAGGTGTTTCTCCCTCATTTCTCCCACTCTCCTTCTCTCCCTCCCTCCCTCTGGAAGTATAATTATATAGGGTAAAGTGTGCAGATTTTGAGTGCAGAATTTGATGAGCTTTGACACCTGTGTACTAAAGAGCCCACTCAGGATAGATTGTCACCCAGAAAACTCCCTCCTACCCTTTTCCATTCATCTTCCTATGACAACCGTCAGATTCATTTCTATACCTACCAATCAATTTGCCTGGTCTCAACATTAAATAAAATCGTACAATAGGCATCTTTTTGGTATCTGGCTTCTTTCCTTCAACACAGTGTTTTTAACATTTCTGTTATGTTATTGCATGTAACAACAGTTTGCTCTTTTCTAATGCTGAGTAATATCCCGTTGTCATCGATTCTTTCTCTGTTTTTCTGCTGGTGGACATTTGGGTTCCTTCCTTCCTTCCTTCCTTCCTTCCCTCCTTCCTTTTCTTTCTTTCTTTCTTCTTTCTTATTTTGAATAAAGCCACTATGAACCTTCTTGCACAAGTCCTTATGTGGACAAATGTCTTCATATCCTTTGGAAAAATGCCTTGGAATGCTGCTTTACAAAATAAAATATACAAGTGCACAATAAACACATAGAAAAATGTTCAACATCATTAGTCATAAGAGAGATGCAAATTAAAATTACTATGACAAACCTTACATTTTACCAGGATATTTACATTTTGCAAGTGTTCTCTTTAAACAGGCAAATAACTCTGGAAAGAGTTCTCTTTTAAGTTTTTAATGTTCTCATTAGGAAAGTTTTGAAACACACAAAAGTAGAAAGAATAGTGTGATAAATGGTCATCTACCCGCCCCATAGTTCCAACAGTTCTGTGTGTCCTGTCAGTTTCCATAGCAACAGTTCCCCAACACTCACCGGCCCGCAACAGTTCAGTTCAGGTCTGACACTAACTGCCCGGAGTGCACCCGGACCCCACCCGTCAAGAGCTCAGTCCCGCACGACGGCTCCCACTTGAGACGCCGGTGCAAATGGGGTCCCGAGGCTACGTGCACTTCTGCCTGATCAACGGAATGTTCAGGGGTCCCTGGCCAGGCCCCTTCAGGTTTGGTTAACCACTAGAATGACAAATAGGGTTCAGGAAACTGCCTTACTTACAATTACCGCGTTACCACAAGGGACGCAGCTCTGGAACAGCCACGTGGAAGAGATGTACAGGATAGAACATGTGCGGAGGGGTGGGGCGGAGCTTCCTTGCCCTCCACTGGTGGACCAGTCCCCCAGCACATCCATGCGTTCACCAACCGGGAAGTGTCCCCGAACCCCATTGTTCAGGGGTTTTATGTGGGGTTTGTGTGATGTTGTTTAGGGTTTCATGATATATACATAATTGATTAAATCACTGAGGCACCCCCAGTGATTGAACTCAATTTCCAGTCCCTTTTCCCTCCCTAAAGGTTGGGAGTGGGCTCAAAGTTCTAACCCTCTAACCACACGGTCGGTCCGCATCCTGAAGCCACCTAGGATGATTCACTGCCGTGAATCAGCTCGTTAGTATAAACTCAGGTGTGGTTGAAGGGCATTCGTGAGTAAAAAAAGGCAGACCTGTACCCAGGAACTCCCAGGAGTTTTAGGGGCTCTGTGCCAGCTACAGGGATCAAAGACCAAATGCATACTCATATATATATTGTTTACTATATCCCACACCCAAGAATGCCTTGCTTGTATGTTTAACAATTTTTGTATTTATTTGGCTGTAGTGTTTTAAAGAAATCCTTTACATCACATTATTTTACCCTTAAGTAAGGATATTTCAGGTATAATCAAAATACTATGTTCATGTCTAATGAGCAAGAATAACTTAATACCTCTACTACTCTCTCTATACCCAGATTTCCCTAATCGCCCCTCCCAATCTTTATAAAATGTTTACACATTGCATCTGTTGTAATATATTTTTAAGTCTCTTTTAGCTAGAAGAGTCCCCATCCTACCCTCCCCCCTCTTTCCCACGTCGTTGACGTGTTGTAGAATCCAGGTCAGGGAGCCACAGAATGTAGCCACAGTTACAATGGTTTCCTGATCGTACCGCTTTGCTTGTTTCTTCATCTCTGTCTTTGCTTTGAACAAGAAGTTAGGTCTAAAAGGCTCTGGTTCATGTTCAACATTTTTAAAGCAAGAATATTTCTTAGGTGGCATCATTTATTTTGAAAAGCTTTTTTTTTTCTTTTAGTGTCTACTATGCCTTCAGCTCTGGGGCTCTGGGTGTTGCGAAGGTAAATAACATATGTCATAGTCTTGCCATTAAGGATCTCACAGTCTCAGAGGGGAGAAAGGCATACAAACCAATCAATAGACTAGTATAAGAGCTGTGGAGGGTCTGGGTGGGGATATAAATCCAGAGAGGGGCATCAAGGCCACAAGAAAGTGATGCACGAGCTGGCTCTGGAGGAAACAAGGAAGATTTGCCAATCAAAGGAGAGAGAGTGGAGAAGGGCATGCTGAGCCACGGACCTGCGTGTCTGAAGGAGGAAACACATAAATATCCTGGAACTGGCTGTGCAGAGCCTCACACACCAAGTCAAGGAATTTGGACTTTATCTTTTAAGCAATGGCAAGCCTGGGAAGGATTTTAATCGAGGGAGATTTCCAGTACCGTGTGTAGTTCTTAGTACTCTTGTGTGAAAAGACTTTCCAAAAATTGTCCTCCCATCCTAACATGGACTTCACAGGTCCTGTTCCAATTCCTTAGCATGTGGCCCCAGACAAAAGCTTGACATTTGTCATTTTACATGCCCGATGCCATGTTTACTCTGCCCTTTGCCCCATTAAGTGCCCTTCGTTACCATGGAAACATTCAGGTTCTCAATCCAGCAGAATATAAAGAACAGAGAAAGATCGTCTGTGGACTGTGCAGAAAATGGTTTTTCCCTGTTTCTTAGACCACTCAGTGATGCCGACCAAGCTGCAGTGTTATCAAACCCCGGTGTCTGAGGCCGTTTGCATGCATGGGCCCAAAGAAATGCATGAGCAGGAGTTTGCAGTGTGGAAAGGAAAACAGTTTAATATTGAACTGGTCAATTCAGAGTGTGGGGGGTGGGCGCTGTGAAAGACCTGACTCCCCGGTGGTCTGTGGGTTACAGGTTACAGAGGCCAAAATCACAAGACACTATGGGTTAAGGGCTTCGAAGTCGTGCTGGCAGCTGAGTGGTAGGAGGGGAGGTAAGGGTAATAAATCATTTCTTCAGGTCTTGAGGACAACTCTGAGGTCTGTGTCTGGTCACATGGGGAAGTAGCCAGGGGGTCGCTCCACCTTAAGGCTCAGGAGCTGAAACATAACTTCGGTCAAGATGTTACTACTGATAGCCTGCGGGAGGTCCAGACCTTGCGACCATGAGTCGGGTTCACTCTGTTGTCGTCGGCTGCCTTGGGGGTTGCGTATTATCCAGGGGAGAGGCTACGTCTCTGAGGGATATAAAGAGAGAAAAGGATGATTTCTAAGAGACAGGGTTCAAAGCTAAATTTAGTTAAAGTTGTAACGACCCTTGATTCAATAGTGGCAGCAAATCCCATAATCCCAGCTGCCCGATGTCCAACCCATGGCGAACTTCCCTGGGACTTTTTTACTTACTGATTGAGTGGAGGAGCAATCGTGGCAGGTGCTCAGGGAAATTGATGAATAAATGATAAGTCCCTAATTCTGGAAAGCTATAAAAGTGACTCAAAGAAGACACCTGTTGGAAGAGTTAGAGTAGTGACAAGACAAGTGTATGTCACCTTACAGCAAAGCTGTCACCCCGGATCACTCTCCCTGGCTACTCTCAGAGGCCAGATGGGAGACCATCACAAAACACCGATATCCAGCCCTTGTCTGCACACGACTTCACCGAGGCGTGGCTTAGGCACTGTTTTTTCAAAATTTCCAGGTGATTCTAATACAACCGAGCTTGCAAATGTAGATGAAAACCAAAACCAAAACATCTCACCTCTACCATCTTAAGTTCTTTGACTGCAGTTGGTGAATTAAACTGAGAAGAGGCAGATCAACAGGGTTAATTTTACCTGCAGTTGGAAACTTCCCAGAAAACCCCAACGTGGAAGCAAGACCCAGGGGCTTACCTACCTACCATTTTCACAAAGGGCGATAAAAGGTGAAGAAGAGACTGGACGGAGGAAGAGGGGGTCTGGGGCTCCTGCAGGGAGGGTAAGCTGTGGGACGGTGACTAGGAAATGCAGGCTAAGTGGAGCTGTGAAGTGAGGTTTGTTACATAGACATCAGTCCTCTCAAATAATGAGCCCGAGTCTGTTTCCTTTTCCTGGACAAGAGAGGACAACTGGACACATGTACATTGCCTTTACCAAAGGGAATTCTATGCCCTGCTTAGGCAGAAAGAGCAAGGCCAGAGAGCTTCTCCTGTGATTGCTGTTTCTTAATGGGCCTTCAGCTCAAAATAATCCTAATGCCAAAGTGAAATATCTCAGGGTGTCCTGTTCTGATCCCCTTCACAAACAACTGGGTTAGCCCAAGCAAAGGGAAAGTCAACCTAGATGGCCAAGCAGGGAGGGGATGGGCTAAAAGCTAAGACGGGGAACCAATGCCTCAGCAGTTTTGTAAGAGGGGAGAAGGCCTCTTGATTGTTGATTGTTAATGCATCATACATGGCTAGAGAGGTGCAAGAGACCCTACACAGCAGAGTCTTCTGGGAAAGAACCGGACACTGCAGGTTGCCCAGCTCTGACCGATCGGCGGGAGCAGCTGGCGCCCAGCGGCTCCACTACAGAGGGAGGCACTGAGTCCGTCTCTCCGGGCCTGGTGGCATCAATGACCCCGGCGTCCCTCGGTGGGGAGCACTGAGCACACAGCACAGCTCGTTTGGAATGTCTGACAGGCAACACACAGCATGCGCTCCGTGTGAAAGCAGATTGTGAAACAGCAGCAATGACGAGGACAACCCGAGCGGCGACTTAGCAGGCTCTTAGGGCACTCGCTGAAGAGACGTGCAGAAGATGACACGGAAATGTGGACTTCTGTTGGACTCTGTTGAACAATAGGCACGCTGATTTGCAAAAAAGACTGAGGACACCGCATGTTAATATTATAAACTCAATTCTGGGATGTTTTGTCCAAAACATAAACCCTTACTAACTCAGTACATGAAGATCAAAAACAGGGGTTCAAAGAAACGAAGGTCAAATCATAACAAGAGTTTTGTTTCTTCTGGTCCAGCTCCCCCCAGCACACGCCTGCTCTCTTCCTCGAGAACCCTTAGGACACTCTTGGGCCCACACTGCTTGTTTTTTTCTTTTTTTTTGCTTATTGATAAATTAAGTAGGTGTCTACAGAAACAATTGTTTGTGAAATATCAGGAGGAAGAATGACAGACAAGGACTTACAGAGGCCAGCAAAAGTCAAATATAAAAAAATAAGTCAGCAAATATTAAACACCTCTTTTACACTTCTCTGCTCTTTAATTTTTTCCACAACACATTTCACCATCTGACATACTATGTAAGTTATTCATTTTAAAGTGTATCGCTCTCTGCCTTTCTTCTCTTGCTAAGACATAAGCCCCTTTGTGCTTGTCATTCCTGATTGTCCGAGTCTCCCTCAGTGCCTCTCGCGTTAGCAGACACTGGAAACTACTTACTGAATGGATGCACAAATGAGAGGGGAGTGGGTGCTGTGTGCCTGGGGGTCCTTTCACATTGGAAAGCGTGGCAGGGCCTGATGTACATTCCAAACTACAGTGCAGGAATTAACGCAGTCCACCAGCAGTCCACCGAACGTGGGGCAGTGGGTAGGTCCTTTCGGAGAGCAAGTCAACACCAGCGGTCAGCATGGCGAGCAAAGAAGGAAGACAAGAGCCCAAAGGTCTTTATGACCCTTTTCATTTAGCTGACACGCTGCGAACATGGACTTTTATTTCCACTTGGGGGGTTTTTCTGTTTAGATCACCGGAACCTGTTTTGTCGCATTTCCGAACCAGCTCAGTAAAGGCATTAGGATCTGTGACTATCAGGATCACAATTGTAGCACTGGGGAGACAGGCTGTGGACTGCTGCCTCTTCAGCAGCAGTGACCCAGTTCTGAGGACTAACTCACAGGAGGCGCTTTCATATAGATTTCTAAAGGAACCAAATAACTTGTCCCGGGTTCACAAACGGAAGGACCGAGATTTAAACCAGGTTCGTTCTCTTTCCACTACCCTGGCTGATGATAAGCACGGCTGCTGAAATTTTCCAAGTGTAATTTATGTTCCACTCACTGTTATAAGTACTTTATATATCTTTTCAAATTTTTGAAATGGTTATTGGGGTGACATTGGTAAATAACATGATGTAAGTTTGAAGTATACACTTCTATAATATGTAATCTGTATATGGCATTGTGTGCTCACCACTCAAAGCCAAGTCTTCTTCTGTCTCCATCAATTTGACCCCTTTGGCCCTCTTCATCCTCCCCCCTCCTCTCTTCCTCTCTGGCAGCCATCCGGTGTTGTGCATTTTATGACTCAGGTTCACGATGAGAAGGGGTTTGAATCCAGGCTGTCTGCCTTCGGGACCCAGCCTCTTTGCTGGAAAGGTTGAGTTTTAGCGTCCCTGAGATTGGCTTTTGTGTATAGAAAACACTATTTAGAAGTTGCATTTCACCTTAAGCAACTAGTGTTTAATTTATTAAAGTTATGGAATCACAAAATCTAGTTCTTCGTTAAGATTTTAGTTTCATCTTGTAAACTGATGTTTTGTGTTTAATCAAGCAAATTTTAGCAATCTTATTTATTTTTATATAGTTATCTTGATTTTTTTATTATTTTATTTTGGAAAATTTCAAGCATAAGCAAAATTGAATAATATAATAAATCCACATGTGTTAATTATTCATTTACAGTGATTACCAACTAATGGCCAATTTTATTACCTCTGAACCTCCACTCACTTCCCCTTCTCTAATTATTATGACCTAATTTTTCCCTTTCTCTAATTATTATGACCTAATCCTATTGTCATATTATTTTACCCCCAAATAGTTCCATATATATGTAAAAAAAGGTAAGAACTTTTTAAAAACCTACCCTATTTTATTATTATACATAAATGAAATAGCAATAAATTACCATGTTAAGTATCCAGTCTAATTTAAATTTCCAGTTGTCTCATAAACATCACCTTTAAAATTTTTTCATTTGTCTGATTCAAAATCAAGAAGATCCATATATTGTGATCGTTTAATAGGTGTTTTAAATTTATTTTAATCTATAGGTTGTTTCTTTCTCTTTCCTACCATTTGTTTAAATTGAAGAAAATGGGTCATTTGTTTCAAAGTCCTTTCTTCATGGTGATGAGAAAATTTACACTTCACATAATTGCCCAATTGCATTATTTCTCAATGCAAATATGACAGTCTCAAAAAAACATGGGTATAAACGATAAGATTACTTTTAAAAGTTTACATCTTGTGGGGGAGGGCAGTTCTTTTTGCCCTGAAGGAATTCCCACTCGGGAGAAAGAGTCAGACCGCTGTGCTTTAGTCTTTTCCTCTTGTGGATCTGACATAAACTGGGCACACAGTGAACTTCATCTGTTCCATTTTACTTTCCATTATTTATTAGTAATTGATTTTTAAATTTTAAATTTTGCTTTAAATTATGTAAATTATTTGCATGATTTGAAAGTCAAATCTCTGAAACAAAGTCAGATCGACGACCAGTGCCCCACAGGTACCCATTTCTGTTTAATTTCATGGTTTGTCTTTCCTTCACTTGCTCCTTATTAATGGAAGCAGATGTACTCATCTATCTGCACCCCCTTTGCTTAAAAATAGCACACTACTCGCATTTTCCTTGCCTTGCTTTTTTTCACACGATTTATCCTGGGTGTCACTCTATAATAGTAAGCAGATAGAGCTATTCTTTATTCTTCTATAAAGCTGCAGGTGAGCGCGTTGTATAAATGTCTCAGGATTTATTTGACCAACCTCCTATTGATGGATATTTGAGTCATTTCCATGTTTTTACTATTATAATCAATACTGCAATTAATAACCTTGAAATTATAGTCTTGTCTTTCCTTCCTTCCTTCCTTTATTTTGCCAGTGTATCTTTGGAATACATTCCTAGAAGCGGGATTGTTAAATCAGAGTTTAAATGCACATATAATTTTGTTAGATACTGCCAAATTTCCTTCTATAAGCACTGTCCCACTTTACATTCCCATAAGCCATATATGACGGTGCTTCCTTGTTTTAAAAAAGCCTCGCCTGCAGGGTTTTTGCCAAACTAATAGGACAGTTTGGATCTGCTACCTAATAGATGAGAAATAGCATTTCAATCTGAAGCAGACATCTTTAAATTGTGAATTAAAGTAAGCAAATACTCATGTAATTGGGCCATTTTAATTTATCTTTCTGTGAACCATTCATTCTCTAATCCCTTTAGACATATATTTTTAATTTCTGTTAACTTTAAAAATTTTCCCATTACAGTTGACATACAGTATTATATTAGTTTCAGGTGTACAACACAGTGATTAGATGTTTGTATATCTTAAAAAGCCATCCCCTGATATTTATTCCAGTACCCCCCCCCCGGCACCATACACGGTCGTCACAATGATCGACGATATTCCCTGTGCTGGACTGTACATCCCTGTGACTGTTCTGTAACCACCAATTTGTTGTCCTCAGTCCCTTCACCTTTCTCGCCCAGCCCCCAACCCTCCTCCTGCTGGCCACCATCAGTTTGTTCTCTGCATCTATGAACTTGTTTCTGTTTTGTCTAGTCATTTCTCTTGTCGTTTAGATTCCACACATAAGTGAGATTATATGGTATTTGCCTCTCTCTGTCTGACTTATTTTACTTAGCATAATGCCCCCTAGGTTCATCCATGTTGTTAACAGATGGCAAGATTTTGTTCTTTTTTGTGGCTGGGAAATAATTCCAGCCAGGTACCTATATACCACCTCTTCTTTACCCGTCCAACCATTGACGGACACTTAGGTTGCCTTCCTCTCTTCACTATTTTAAGTGATGCTGCAGTCTATCCTGTATAAGAACATAGGGCTGCATATATCTTTCCCAGTTAGTGTTTTGGATTTTTTCAGATGAGTACCCAGCAGTGGAATTGCTGGGTCACGTGGTAGTTCTATTTTTAATATTTTGAGGAGCCCCCCATCCCGTTTTCCACAGCGGTGCCACCCATCCGCATTCTCACAGGTGTGAGGTGATATCTCACTGTGCTTTTAATTTGCATTTCCTTGATAATTAGTAACATTGAACATCTTTTCACATGTCTATTGGACATCTGTGTGTCCTCTTGGGAGAAACGTCTATCCAGGTCCTCTGTCCATTTTTCCATCAATTGTTTTTCTTGTTGTTGTTATTCTCTACTGCATTTTCTACACAGTTATTGGTGTTTAAGACATTTTTAAGCCCTAAATACATTAGGAATGTTTACTGACACAATGTGTTGCTCCATAAGGTATTTTTCCCAGTTTTACTTTTTCCCCTTTTGCTTATGGTATCTCATTCCAGGAAATTTTTTCTCTTTCCATAGTTTATTTTTCTTACAGTTCTTTTGAATTTTTAATAATAGGACATTTTTCTAACCCTAAGTGGTAGTAGAACTCACTCATGTTTTTATCTGGTACTTGTGTTTTAATTTTTAACACTTAAATGTCTTATCCACTTAGAATGTATCCTGGTGTAAGAAATAGATACATCACGTCTTTTTTTACATGACCATCCAGTTAATCCAAATGTTACTTATCAAAGAGGTGATGTTTCCTTTACTGATTTGAGAAGACATTTATTATGTATTAAACTTGCAGCTGTAATTCTGTCTTTGTCTGTTTCTCAGTTTCATTGGGTTGCCTGTCTCTTCACGCACCAACACCACATTTTATACTTACAAAGGCTTGGCAGAGTGTTTTAATGTCTAATAGGGCTAGCTTCCCTCCTATGCCTCTCTCCTGGGTTTTTCTTCTGGTTGTTCTTGCTTGTAAAATCTACTTCCAAACAAATTTTGTAATCCACTTGTCTAGCCTGAGAAAAAAAACATCTGGCAGTATTTTTACGGGCTCGTGTTACATTTATAAGGTAACTTAGGGAAAACTGGCATCTGTGTGAGGTTGAGTCATTCTAGCCAGGAACATGGTATGACTTTCTTTTGTTTTTCTACTTCTGGGTCTTGCAGGAGTTTTCTTTAACATATTAACCTATTCCTTAGTGAACATTCTACTATATTAATTATTATGTTAATTAATACTGAAATTGCACATAATATTAACAACGAAGCCAGAGACTTTCACCCTAAAATCAGGAATAAGAAAAGTGAAACCCTCTGCTATGTAACATTTTGCTGAAAGTATTAATCATTATAGTTGTTTCACTACAATGCATTCCATGAGCACCTCTGTATGGGGATGGTGCACATCGCTCTTCTTACCACTGATTTTAGTGAAAAATATCTCTTTGTTATTAATGTTACATATGTTATTTTTATATATATCAAGGGAGTATCCATCAATTCTTACTTTATTTTTTTTTAATATAAGTGTCAACTTCATAAAAGCAATTTGGCAAATGCCTTTTCTGCATCCCTGGAAATAATTATACAATTTTCCTCTTTAGATCTATTAACATGATGAATTCTACTATGCAACTCCTAATATTGAACCACTTTTGCATTGCTAAAAAATGCACACATGGTTTTAATGTATATTTTTAGATGAGCTATTTGCTAATATTTTATTGGAGATTTTTGCCTAAATATTTATTAGCATGAATAGTCTGTAGTTTAATTTTTTGGTGAAATTTTATCAAGTTTTAGTACCAATGTTATCTTTGCTTTATAAAACATATTTAGTACTTTTCCTTATTTTTAAACAACTTTATCCTTAAAATCACTAGGATTGAAAAGTACATATTTATTGAGACGCACTTTTATTGTTGCGATGAACTAAGATTGTCCAACTGCTGAGGAAAGTAAGTAATGTCCCAGTTAACTGTGTAGGAGGCTTTGGCGACGAGCGAGGCTTGAAGCGGCGGGCAGCCCCGAGTCAGACTCTCAGGGCTAATTTTCTCCTTGCAGAAGATTGGATGGCGCATAGGAAGTGATCGAAACTATTCCAGGTTATGAAAAGATGACCAAAGGAGCATGGGCCTGATCATGAATCTGAATCAAACCCAGTACCCGTGGTCTGGCAATGGAATGAACTATTTGGAAGTGAGACTATCCTGACAACTCTTGGTGTATAGTTACGGCTTTTATAGACTCTCTAATGTCTAACCAACTTTAACATTTGCCTGTATAAGAAGGAAGGAAGGAAGGAAGGAAGGAAGGAAGGAAGGAAGGAAGAAAGGAAGGAAGGAAGGAAGGAAATGAACTAATATTGAGAGTATTTACTAAGTGTGAAGCTTACACTAGGGCTTTCCTTATGTGATATCATTTAATGCAAACCAAGAACTTATGGGAGTACTTATTGCCTATTCTCACCTTTTTCAGGTGAAGAAACTAAGACTTAGAGGAGCTAAGTAACTTTTAAAAACTAACTTTCTACTTCCTAAATTTAGGAAGTGGCAAACAATTGAAGTGAACTGGACATTTGGTTACAGAGCCTACTTCTAACTATTGCATTTCTGTATTTAACTATTAATTGCAATTACATGACTGCATTCTGTATTTAACTATTTTTCATTTCTGAGATTATTGGGTAGTACATATTAGTAGCAGAAATTTAGCAAACAAAAATAAGGAAGAAAGGAAATAAAAATCTGAAATTCTACATTTAAGAAAATAAGTTGTGAATATATCCTTCCAGAAATTTCCATATAAATATACATTAAAAGTATACATATTTTTTAGCAAAAGTGGTAACATAATATACATAGAATTTTGTCAACTTTTGTGGGTTTTTTTAACTGAACAATACATGGGAAACTTTCAAGTTTTTGAGATTCTGCCTTTTAAAATTTTAACAGAGTTTTCCTTCTGGCTCAGATGTGTCGGTGTGCAAACCTGGGCATCTTTTCCATGGACCCCGATGCCTGGCCTTGACTCCTCCACCGGTGCATCTTAAGAAGCTGTACATATTTCATAAGAAGATCAAAAGGGTCGAGGAAGGACGGCTAAAGCAGTACCTGGCAAACGCAAGTAGTCAATAAATGTTTGCTAACTGAATTAAGGAATGCATAATAAATTACACTTAAAAATAGAAATGCCATCATTACATCCTTTTAGCAAGTTAGGAGGGATGCGAGCTTCTGGGTGGGGCCGCTGCTGTTGGGAACCGGCGGCCGCACTGCGGAAGTGAAGCGGTAAAAGGGTTCGATAGCCCTCGCGCGGTGAGGTCGGTCCCAGTGCCGCGGTCCCAATACCCTCGTGGCGCTTCTCTGCGTCTCCAGGTCTCGCCCGAACACCAGCTAACGGTGGAAAAGCAGGCAAAGGCCATAAACGGGCAAGTTCAGAATAGAAAAATACAGAAATGAGCAATTAACAGGAAAAGTACTTCATCTCACTCAGAGTCAAAGGCATGTCAATTATTCGAAATACCGGAATGCGAAGTCATTGTACATGCGCAGCAGGTATCTAGGGAGATACTCACAAATCACCGCCCACGGGGCAGTGCTCATGACACCCTTCCCCGTGATGACAATGGCCATATCTCCACGTCCACGGCAGCTCTGGACCTTTATTGTTTCATTTTTTCATCACAGAGAACAAATTTTATGTTGATTTTCATTTTCTGGATTATCAGTGAGGTCTGATGCCTTCCCACATTCTCATTGGCCTCTGCACAGTGTGAATTATATGTGGGGGTCTCAGGTTCATCTTCTAGAGCATCGTTTGCTTTCTCTTACTGATTTCCAAAATTAAATAAGAACACATGTTTTTAATCCTTGATTACTCGTTTTGCAGAGATTTTCACCAAATGTTTCACTTACCTTTGACTTTGGTTTACTGTGTCTTGCAAACATTTAGCCTCGTCCTCGCCAGATTTGTCAATCTCTCCTTTATTCATTTCTGGGTCTCATGCTTAGCTTTGGAACGTCCACTGAGATCTCCCCCCGCCGCACTGCAATATCATAAGAATACTCACCTTTAATATTATCTCATATTTCTTTACAAGTAGCTCTCTGCTCTTCCTGAAATCTATTTTTGCATGTGGATTGGATTCCGGATCTGTAGCAAACTGCCCTCTCGGTGCTGTGCTATGAGGTGAACACCACGAGGAATTCCCTCCTCCTGGGTGCTGGACAGGAGGGTAGCAGAATTCATTCATTCACGAGTGCATGCTGAGCCCCTGCACTCTGCACCAGGTGTCTTAGAAATACAGGGATAAGAACAAAACAGGCACTGTCCTTGCATGGAACTTCCCTTTAAGTTGCAAATGAAGTAAACACACAGATAAACAAAAGAATGCCAGGTGGCAAGGAGTCCCAGGAAGAAATAACGCACGCACTCTGGCACTGTGGGGAAGGAAGTGCATTTCTGTAGGCTGGGTGGTTAGGGAAGGGTTCTCTGAAGAGGCGGGATTTCAGCTGAGAACTGAATGCTGAGCAGAAGCTAGGCTTGGAGAGTCTGGAGAAGAGAATGCTGGAGAGTAAAAAGCAAGTGCAACGAATCTAGAGGTTGCACTAAGGTGATATATTGGAAGTCAGACTGAAGGTGCAAGTATTGTGAGGCAGAAAGAGATGGAAGTGGTCAGCGAGGCAAACAGGATCCAGATAATCTTGGCCTCATAGAGCCTGGTAAATAGTTGGGTTTTATTCTAAGTGATGGGGACATATTGAAAGATTTTAATGGAGCCACCATGTGGTGTATGATTTACAGTTTACTCCAGAGGTGTACCTGTCATCCCTGAAGCTGCCACTAGAGGGAGGCAGGAGGAGATGGGGGAGTCACACCACAGCTCCCCAGTTCACATCCCTATCCATGGAAATCACTTTCAGTCTTTAGAACCTAAAGAGGAGATGTCCAGAAAAGGAACGGACTACTCCTGGTTAATGAATGAGACCAGAAACTCTGTCTAATTAAAAGAAGGTTGATCTGAAATGGATATTTAATAGATACATTTCTGAGATATGTCTAGTAACAACTGAAGAAAGAAACGGCCCCAGGACTAACCAGCTGGCTGGCTCCTGAGTGGCCATTACACACCTCACAGAGAGGTGGGACTCCGGTGACCTTGCCGAGAGCTCTGGCCCATAGCCCAGCACGTTTGGGACTGGGTATTTTATCAATACCCCCAAGGCAATGGGCTGAGAGAGGCTGACCTACCTCAGCCACGTCAAGAGACTGGCACCTATAAGTCAGGATAGCTGTGTACCAGGTGCTAGCAAGAACCACATCTGATGGGCACGTATCCCTGGCTTGTCTTTCTCTGAAGCAAACAACACTGGAAGTCAAATCTTTCCCAGCCACACGCTTGGTGGGCAGACATAACTAAAAAGGAGGGGAGTGAAAAACAGAAAATGTTCGATGTTCTGTTGTCACAGTTGAGACCGACAGCTGCCAGGTCAACATGAATTTGAGGGGAGAGGCTCTCCTGCTGGAAGTTCTTGGATGGCACGACCAGTGTTTGCCGTAGTTACTCTTTGGGCTGCAAGTGAGAGTAGGGGTGGCACCCTGGCTGGCGTAGCTCAGCGGACTGAGTGCCGGCCTGGGAACCAGAGGGTCACCTGTTCGAGTCTCTGTCAGGGCACATGCCTGGGTTGCGGGCCAGGTTTGGGGGCGTGCGAGAGGCGACTGATCGATGTTTCTCTGCCTCTCTTTCTCCATCCCGTGCCCCTCTCTGAAAAGTAAATAAATCAAATCAAATCAAAGGCAGGTGTAGCGATGACACAAGGGAGTTCAAATGGTGGCTCAGTCACCCCACTAACTCTGTGATCTCGGGTAAGTGACCTTTATCTGAGTCTTACAACCCTTTGTCTAAAACTGGACAACGAGACAACAGCACCCTTCCTAAGACTGCGGGAGAGCCAAACGGGGTGCCACATGGGACATCTGACCCAGCACCAGCCCATGGCTCACACGGGGGACCTTCATCCTGTGGCGCATGCCCTTTATGATCCGCACAGCCCTTCCTTATATTTGCACAATCTGCTGGGTGGCGTTGCTTGTTTTCATTATTCACTTCCAAACAAACCATCATATCCCAGATACAAGGGTAGGTGGGTCACTTCTTGTTTACCACCTACTGGCCACACCAGCCAATATTCCCTTTCCCTCAGAGTCACGGCTTTGCTTCCAAAGCAGGAACCCCCAGGCCAATACCCCCACCACCTTCCAAAACCCCCAAACCTAGATCTCGAATAATTATTCAACGGCACCATTACCTTTAAGCAGAATTCTGTAAGTAGCAAAAATGTGCAGCTCAGACCCCTCAATAGAAAATGCATTGGAAAGGAAAATGGGCCATCAAATTAGGTTCCAGGAGATGACAAGCTTATTTTTAAAACTCCTGAAACTGATGCATCAAAATTCACATATAGCAAAATAACTGGAATTATGTCTCAGATTTTAACGTAGCAGAAGTTGAAACAAAGGAGTGGGTATGAAGACCTTCCCAGCGAAAGAGAAATGTCTTCAACATTTTAGGCTCAGAAAAATATGTTCCTCTCCAGGGAATGTGATCTAAGATCCGGGTCACTGACCACGCTGACTACTGAAGCTTGACACATTGTGGGATTCTAACGTGCCTCTGTTGCCATTTATACAGTGACTAAAAAGGATACCAAGATGTTTAACTTGTCTTAGGAAATACTCTGCTTTAACAGGTCCTCCAAAGGTAAAATTACTTGATGACGGGGACAGAGGAGGCAACCTGTACCTATTCTATAACTGGAAATATAAAACATCAACCACCAATTTTCTTTTTTAAAAAGTTGGTGAGAGAGAGAAAGAGAGAGAGAGAATGAGAGAGATACATTTGTACTTCCACTTATTTATGCATCATTGGTTGCTTCTTGTATGTGCCCTGACTGGGGATCAAACCTGCAACCTTGGCATATTGGGATGATGCTCTAACCCACTCAGCTACCCAGCTAGGGCTACAAGTGTTCTTTCTAAACAAAGCAAAGAAATAAGCACATTTCTGTTACATATGGCTAGCAATAAGTTGGTATATCACCCATATATTTCTGACAGCCCAAGAGGAATTAGTATTTAAAGGACTTTAGTCAATATTCTAGCCATTTCCCTGCATGCTGAAATGTATTTTATACTTTTAAGTAGAAGCTTGAAAGTTAATCAATGGAGTAGTGGGAGATCATTATAATCAGACTCAAAAATACCCCAATTATGCTGTCCTCTGTCCTCTCCCCAAAATGGCTATTGAAAACAAGAGAAATGACAAGAGAACCCTCTTCACTGGGAACGTGTAGGACAATGGGGTCAGTCAGGGTTCTGCAGAGAAACAGAACCCGCAGGAGACACACTGATACGGCCATAGCCACCGCTGGTTCTGTTTCTGTGGAGAGCCTGGACTGAGGCATTTATTTATATCCCTGTCAGGCCAGAAGAGTTGATGAAGTCGCACATGAAGTTCAAGGGCAGGATGCTGGAGATTGTCTCTTATTTGGTGGAGGATCATCTTTTGTTCTATTCAGGTCTTCAACTGACTGGATGAGGCCCCACCCACATTAGGGAGGGCCATCTGCTTCAGTCTAAATTCCCCAGGCCAAATGTTAATCTGATCCCAAAACACCCTCACAGAAACCCGGAATGATGTTCGGATCAAAAGTATCTGGGTATCTCATGGCCCAGTCACACTGCTCATGCAACTAACCATCGGAGCAACCTGCTCAGAGAGACTGTCCTTGGTTGAGAACACGTTCTGTGAGTCTTCTCTGCAGACAGCAGTGCTGATCAGGGCTGAGACAGCCACCTCCGCTTGGGCAGCGTGAGGAATCACCAAAGGCAGAGGACTTGTCTAGTAAATCTAGGAATGTGGCCAGAGAGAAGGGCAGACATGCTTGAGCCGCTTATTGAAAGTATTCAAACCCTTTGACGTGTTGGAATTTTTCTGCTGTTGAAGGGATGTAAGGATGTATCACCTGTCCTTCTTCCCTGGGGTTTGAGGAGATCGATTTGAACTCTTCACACTTCTGAACGAGCATTTCGGAGCGATGTTCAGCAACCCACAGTGAGAGGGAGGTTGGAAATGAAAGCCTCTAGCTCAACAATTGCAGCCGCCAGTTGCCTTTACACACAGTAGGCCGTCAGATGACTGGCGAGTGGATGTCTGATGGTGAGAGGAGCTGAGCGAAGGCGTGGGACCAGGGAGCACAGCTGGGGGCAGCACGTGTGTTCTGAGTTCTCTACAGAGCCAGGCCTCTGAGAGCCACAGGGCACAGAAGATATTACAAATTCTGTCAGTATATGAAAACCTTTTTATTTTGAAAAACACTTAGACTTATGGGAAAGCTGCAAAAATAGTGCAGAGAATTCTCATACCCCTCCCCCAGCTTCACCTGATTTAACATCTTACATAATCATGTTGCAACGATCTACACCAGCAATTTAACACTGATACAATACCATCGACTAATCCACAGGCCTGATTTCCATTTCGCCAGTTTTCCTGCTAACATCCTTCTTCTGGTCCTGGATCCCATTCAGGATCCCACATGGGTCTGTCATGCTGCTCCGTCCCATCTGATCTGAAGTAGTTCCTCCATCGCTGTTTTCCATCTTCGAAGACTACTGGTCACTTGTCCTGTACAATGCCCCCCACGATGCTTTCTCCTGATGTGACCGAAGTCACGAATGCTTTGGCAAGGACTTCACAGAAGTTCCCTTCTCGTCGCGTCATCACATCCGGTGGCACACGATGTCCTGTGTTTTATTACTTGTGATGCCAACTTCGATCACTGGTGAAGACAGCATCTGCTGAGTCCTCTGTGAGGTCACTCTTTTCTTCAGCAATCAGAATGTTTATGGTGGGGGGAGGTTTGAAGCCACGCCTATCCACCTAGTCTCATTTTACCATTGCCCTGCCCATCACTGGCCCCTTCCTGCAACAAGAATTGCTGTGATATTTGTCTAATGGTGATTTTATAATTTTATCAAAAGAGAGAAATTTCGGAGTAAATTTTGAGGAAGCCCTTAAAGTTGTACAATACTTTTAGCGGTATTAGTTTTTTAACCTTGTGTTTTCTACTTCATCATGATGTCTGTGTTCAGAGAGAGAGGTGGGGAGAGACAGGAGGGAGAGGGAGAGAGGGGGAAAAAAGGGAGGGAGAGAAGTTTAGCTCTACTAATATTTAATTGGATTTATACTGTTAACTTCACTGGATCTATTAATCAAGATAGTTCTATAGGATTTAAAAATAATGAAACTGCTGATCTGCCCAACTCCAAATCTGACATTACCAAGAAAGGTATTTAAAATATAAATTTATACATCTATTATCAATAACCATAAATGTCATCCAAAGTACATATTGCCCGACGTGTGCTTTTCCAAGGCAATTTTTCAGTCCTGACGATTACGATAATCAAGTACAGAAGTAAATTAAACTTAGAATTTGGTTTTCAAATACTGTACTCCTGTGTTAAACTATGAATCACAAAAATAATAAAGATGATCAAATCCATCGTTATCACTAAGCATCTACCTATAAGAGTTTTAGCAAGAATTACTCAAAGTTATATCCTTAAGGAATAAATAAAATGTTATTTGTTACAACAAATAATGTTTGTCCTTTAAAATTCCTATGTTGGGAATGGTTACTGTTTGGGTATAAATTAAAAATAAACAAATGAAACACATTTTTAAGGCACTTATTCAATTTGCTTTCCTAATAAGGATATACAGACAGAAGATTTTGGAGGACATTTTTTTGCAATAAGTAAAATTTTGAAAATATTTCCAAAGTTTCCAGCTTTTCATTTTTCCCTTAAAAAGTCTTATATTATGTACTGTTACTATCATTTACTAAGACAAAGAACATTTCAATACTAAAAGGGTAAGGAGGATATACTGTTAGAATAAAGGAATATGCTTTTAAATGCAATATATTAGCTTTAATTAAAATCTACATTATTATCTTTTTTTATTTTATGGTTCACTGGGGAACTTACTAAAGTATCACAATATTATAGGCTGAGTTACGTACCCCACCCCGGCCCACCAAAAATAAATAAGTAAATAGATAAATAAATAAATAAATAAAAGTAAGTTACAGTCTTAACCGCCTGTCCCTCAGAACATCACCGTGGAAACGTGTCATTGCGATGTAACTAACCTCATCTCTTAACGTGTCAGGAGATGAGGTTATAGCGGGGTGCGGGGAGCCCCTAGTGCACTCCCGCTGGTGTTTTTATAGAAGGTGGCCACAGGAAGACGGAGACACATGGGCGAGTGCCCGGTGAAGCGGAGATTGGAGCGGTGCGTTTACAAGCCGAGGAACACGTGGGGGCGCCGGAACTAGGAGGAAGGCAGGGCTCATGTTCTCTCTCCGCACCAAGAAGGTGCCGACCCCGCCTGACTACTCCTGACTTTGGACCCCGAGCCTCTGGAACTGTGGGGAAATAGACTTCTGTTGCGTTAAGTGTCCCGGTCTGGCGGTGGTTGTTATGGCAGCCTGTTCTGTGCTCTTGTATGAGATGGTCATTCAGGCACAGCCACCAAGGAGACAGCAGAGAGGCCTGGGACACAAGGTGCATTATCCTCCCAGGTCCTAGAGCCGGACCACACGGGGCTGCACGGGAAGACACCAGGCGGTCAGGAAGCGGAAGGCAGGAGCAGGGAGAGCTCAGGCCCCGGCCTCTGTTGGGGTTGCTGAGGGAGGGCAAGACAGGGCAGGGCAGGAGAACAGCCCAGCACCGGCCAGTTTGGAGAGCTGGGTGCGCTCCAGTCTACGTGGTGGGCTCCGGTGTCCTGGGGCCGGGCCCTGGGATGATTCAGACAGAGGACTATCGCTTGCTGGGGAGCAAGGGCCAGGCAGAGGGGGCTGGGCTCTGGATTGGCGAGTCTGTGCATCAGGCAAGCTCCGGTCCGGGCCCTTTGTCGTCTCTAAGAATGAGCTAGTCTCTCCCCACCCAGAAAGGTTTTTCACAATGTCAAAACACCATACTATTTTTAAAAATACATATATAGTATACATGAATAATTAATATACATATATAATTAAACACCCACACCATACATATGCCTAGGAAACAGTGCATCCAATAATTAGCAATGTTTTGGTGAATCTGAGTTAGCACCAGATTGTGAAAATCTCATATTGCGTTTATATTTCTTTGACCCTTGGAAGATTTCTGAGCAGAGCTGTGGCAGGCCAGAACTGAGCTTTAGTCAAATAATTCTAGCAGTGGAGTACAGGATAGACAGTAAGACGAGATGCCTCGAAGCAGAGAATGGTCACAAGGCGACTGCAAAGATTTTCATAAGAGGTATCGAGAATCCAGCCACGAAGGGGGGCTCTCTGAGACAGAACAGATGGTCCCGAGATTGAGAGAGATTGTGGGGGTTTTGTTTTAAATTACATTTTTAAATAGTTGTAATTGTTAAAATGTTTATTAAATAGAGAAAGAATTTGTAATATTATCCAAAAGCCTTCAAATTGGTTCTGCCTTTAGAACGTAGAATCCCACTGACAGCAGCAGCTCCCACGATGGCCACGAAAATGAAAACGAAAACACGCCTCTCGGATCTCCGACCGCCAGAGGCACAACTGACTGAGAGCCCCAGCTGCTGCCCTCGAAACACACCCCGCTGTCCAGCTGAGGCCGCGCTTGCCTGGGGCTGCCGCAGCCAGTGGCTGAACACAGCCGAGATCCTCAGGCAGGGTGGTCCTGCAAGGACATGCAGGGCTCCTGTGATGGGCGGCTTGGGCTTGAGTACACATTCAGGCTTTTAGACTGTTCGTAGGAAAGCATTGCATTGTGAGATTCTCCACCCAGCCCTTTCCCTTTGCAGGGTTAGGCATGCATGGTGGTGGTGCAGCTCTTCCAGCCGCCCCCAGCTCCCTCCCCATTTCCAAACCTGCAAAGGCACTTCCCCGATGAACCTCTTGCATTTCTAATGTCCTGTTTCTGCATCTCCGTGGGCCTGGCCTAAGGTGCCTCTAAAAGAACTCTTAAGAAGTAGTGATGAAGCTCTTTCTCTTCCTGTCCCAGGCACTTTGGGAGCTGCGGGCATTGGTGAAGATGTGGCCAGATGTGAAGAAGAAGTTCAAGAACCACCCCACACACAACCAGGCCCCAAAATGGCACAGGGATGGCATCAAGAAACCCAGGTCACAAAGATATGAATCTCTAAAGGGGGTAGACCTCAAGTTCCTGAAGGACATGTGCTTTTCCAAGAAGAGCAACAAGAAGGGCCTGAAGAAGATGCGGGCCAACAATGCCAAGGCCATGAACACACCTACTGAGGTTACTAGCACTCCTAAAGCCCAAGGAGGTGAAACCCAAGATCCCCACGGGCGGCGGCCACAAGCTCAGTCAGCTTGACTGCATGGCCACCCCAAGTCTGGGGAATGTGCTTGTGCCCACGTTCCGACGGCCTCAGGCTCTGCTGGCCGAAGTGCAAGGCCAAGCCTGCCCCAGGCTGAGGCCGAGGCTCCGGCTCCCAAAGGTGCCCAGACCCCCACACAGGCTCCACAGGGGCGGCCCCTGTCTGCTGGCGTGAGGATGTACGGACTGGAGTGACCGCTGAGCTGCTGTCTGTGTGGAGCTGGTGTCCTCCTGTGCTAGTTGTACAAAGAAACCTGAGGCAGGATCTGAAAAGAAGAAAGAAAGGGAAAGAAGAAGCATGGCTGAACGTTTGCAATGAATATTTCTAATGGTATTCCTTAGGAAATTTCCTAAAATCCTAACAACAAGAAAATGGTCAAAGCCATTATGCTATCCCCATAAACTGGAATACCATGCAGTTATTTAAATTGTGTTTTTAACATTGATGATATAAAAAGATTATCATATGTATAATATTAAGTGAAAAGATATAAAATTTTACATATACCCTTACCACAATCATATTTAAAAATCATCTATGTATGCATAAACAATTCCTAGGGAGAAATATGCCAAAATGTTAGTGATTATTTTCCTGGGTAACAGAATGACCAGTTTTTAATTTCCTCTTTATTATGCTTTAATTTTTAAAATTTTCTGCAATGAGCATTATTACAATTACAGTTGGGAAACTACTTCACAACTTAAATATTAGATTGCTCCTTCAGCCTTATTGAAATATGATATATAAAATACATAATATGTCTATGGGGCTTTTCGACTTCATTGCCTACCTGTTCCAGTGATCTCTCACGAGATGCCATTTGCCGCTCTTGACGAATGCTTGTGTGCCTCTCAGAAAGGAAGTGGGCATCTCAGCAGGAGAAAGTGGTTAGTAAGAGCGTGGTGTGGCAATGCCTACTCAGAGTCATGCTCGCTGCTGTGGGCAGACTGCCTAGCTCCCGGGATCGGGCGAAGTACTCTGCACTCCCAGCACCCTCCACTGGCACCTGACCACTCAGCATTTCTCACTGTGCATCGGTCACGGGCGCACAGGCTACCTGGTGAGCACACGAGGGCATTCATTTTGCGTTGCTCTCAACACTCAGCACGCAGCTGTCACCATAGCAGGTGCGTGAGGACGGCCTGGATCGTTGAAGGGAATCATCTATCACCAATAAGACACTCGCTGGTTCGACTCTGTTGTCCATTATGGCATCCACATCTGCCTTGACTTTGGCTATTAAGGGGCCTCTGTCTGGCCACTGCCATCCTGGGGTCTAATTACTTCTTCAACTGATTGGCTAGAGCCCACCCACACTGGGGAGGGCAACCGGCTTTACTCAGTTTGCCAACTCAAATGTTAATCTCATCCAGAAACATCCTCACGGACACACCCAGAATGAGGTGTCACCAAATACCTGTGCCCCATCCAGGTGACACATGAAATTAACCATCGCCACCCCCAACTCCTGCCTCGTCCCTGATGCATCAGGATGCCCACAAAGCGGGGCTGATCATGCAGGTCACTGTGCGTAGACGACACTGCTTCCTTTTGAAATTAGGTTGTAACGGATAACAACCTCCTGATATGCTGTGTGTTTTGAAATTTTTGCTACGTATCAAAAAATGCACCCGGACCTCGTTTGTCATCATGTGCTAAGTACAAGATACCCTGTGGGTGCTCATTTCTATGCAGAGGGCTCAGGGCCTCTTAGCCCAGTGGATGAGTCAGAGAAACAGTTGAAATGCAGACTGGGGAGTCAGGAAAGACTCCCCCTAAGAAGAGCGATGCTTACACCCAGACCAAAGAATGAACACCTGATCTTCACTGCCCATTCTTTTTTTTTTTTTTTTGCCATGGTGAAAAATCAGAAAAGAGGAACCTGTGGCCCATGGTGTCACAGGTCATGCACTGGGTGCTCTCTACCAGCTCCCAGTGGGTGTGTCAGCTGTGGGCCTTGCCCACGTGCTCATGGGGACCAGCTGTGGGTCCTCCTGCACCGTGGATGCAGTGGAGAAAGCCAGGCGCATTTCACATTTTTCTTCATGCTTTAAAGTATTGTGTGAGTTTCCTTCATAAGTATGTATGATGCTAACCAATGTGAGAACTACGTCAAAATTAAAAACTGCCGATGGAACCGTCTTCATCTAACTCACTTATAGGGCAAGTGGGTAACATGTAATTGACAGTTTACAAAGTATCATACCCTTTCCCTTAAAATAATTTTGCTTCCAGAATTTCATTGTGGATACATGGAAGTGTACCAAAAGATAGGAGGTCACCACACACGCGTGTCTGTGTGAAGTGACGTGTTAACTCCTTGACTGCGGTAATCACTTCACAATGTGTATATGTATCAACCCATCACACCGCACACCCTAAATTGATGTTATTTGTATTGGTCAATTACACGTCAACAAAGTGGAAAAACGGTATTGGTACATTCATTCAAGGGCTGTTGCGTTAGAGGAAGTTGGAAGGAATACTGCTCTCTAGTCTGGGGGCAGGCAGATCAGTTAAGACCCACTCACGAAAGGCAATCCTCCACAGCCCTTAAAAACAATGTGTGGAAAACAGGTAATGACAACTCGCTTGGAAACACAAAGCAGATAAGAGCAAAGAGCGAACTGATAAAATCGGTGGGTAAATGCTAAGTCCCTAGCACGCAGTAGTTTCCCCAAGTTACCTGGGCGACTACGTACTTCAAAGGCAAAGGCAGATGACAGGGGCGAGCCTGGCCCGTCCTGGGTAATGTGCTATTATGTACAGTTATTTTCCAAAATAAATTGTTTGATCTTGGATTAGGGTAGGGCTTTTATGGCAGAAACACACACAGGCGCCTCAGGTGTCGTCCCAATAATAGAGGGGACGCAGAAGTCAATTCCGAGCAGGTGCTGGCGCCGGGCTCCTTTGTTCGTGATGACTGCCCGTCCGAGTCACTCTGTAGGAGTCTGTCCTCCGCGGGCTGCGTGCAGCCAGCCACGCTGTCTCTCCTCCAGCCCGCAGGGTGTCCGGCAGGTCCTGGGGTCACCGCAGCCAGTCTGCAAGTCTCCCAGAGCGAGGGAAGCAAAAGGCAGCAGGTTGGGGGTGGGGGGCAGGCGGAGTTTAGAAGTAAAGTCTGAGAAAATGTGATATCATGGACCATCATTTTAGTATGTTAGAAAAATATTGTGCAATAGCCAGAGATGTAGCTAGCACAGGGTTTGTGAAATGCTTGTCATCCCCTTTGTTTGGCGCATCACAGTTTCGTGGAGGGTCATGTGTGTGCACATGTGTGTGTGACTCTGGGGGAGGGAGTCATACGTTAGTAAAACATGGGACCTGCCCTCAGGGATCTTACCCATGATTTAAGAAGGAGGACCAACTCTGTGTATGGCAGTTTCTTCGTGCATAGAGAAAAAGATATCTAACTCAGCAGGGCGTTGTGAAAGATACAATTTTATGTGAAGTACCAGACTCTCCATTTGCATGGTGACTAGTAAACGCTGCCATTATTTTATTATTCTTACTCTTTTTAGCATACAAAGAGACAACACACGGGGTTCCCTTGCACCCCCTCCCACCTCACATGGTTTGAACGGGCATCTCGTGGGTGGGTTTGGAAGGCTGTGCAGACCTGACCCGCTCCCCTCCACCACCGGAGTGCAAGCACTGCCCTAACCAAGGTCCATGCACTGGGTGGCTTAAGTCACCAGAAACACCTTCTCTCACTGCTCCAGAGGCTCTAAGTCCACGATCAAGGTGTCCGTGGCGCCATGCTCCCTCTGAAGGCTGCAGCCAAGGAAGGCTCCTTGCCTGTTCCTACCTTCTGGTGGTTTCTTGGCGGCACTCAGTTCTGCCTCCCTCTTCCCACAGCCGTCTTCCCTCTGTGTGTGTCTGTGCCCCTGTCTCCAGCCATTGGATTTAGACCCATCCTGGTCCAACGAGACCTCGCTTCCACTTGACTACTCTACGCAGACCCTATTTACACAGAAGGTCCCATTCACAGGTCCTGGGGCTTAGAACTGGAACTCACATTTCTAGGGGGGCATAGTTTAACTCACTATGTCTACGTTCTGGTAAGGGCCCTGCCATTTATTCAGGTCCTTGGATTTAAAAGGACCAAGTCTGGTCCAGGCTGGAAAGGTGGGCATGTGACCCAGAACTGGCCACTCCCTTGGCCACAGTGATTGATTTAGTGGCATCGATGTTCCAAACCAGGCAATGAGATTCAACATTGGCATTTTTTGTTATCTGAACTCCTGCAAAGGGAACATCTCCTGCTGCTGGGCAAGCTTGGACAGACAGAAGCCCATTCTGGCCACGGTCGCAACATGGACAAGGCCTGCTTGGGAGTGAAGAAAGCCTGCAGGGCTGAATTTGGGCTCCTGGATCCTACTGTACCTGAATCCAGATACCTCTGACTTTTCTGGTAACATAAACCAACACATTCACTTCTTTCTTTTTTTTTTTTTTTTTTTTGCTTATGACTCTGGCAGTACTTTTCCTTTACTTGCAAACACAAGTCCCAAATGATACACTGTATCCTGTCATTTACATATATCTTCCCTTCATGACACAATGTGTTGCATGTCTGTGTGACCATGTAGTAGAAAAGGCCGGTTCTCGGTGCTCCAGCAGTTCATAGCCAAGCGTGGAGACAAGCAGAGGTTATGGACATATTGGTTAAGGGCATCAACAGAGAGGAGCCAGCCTGCCTGGGTTCAGTTCCCACCCCACCAATTACCACCTGGGTGACCTTGGGCTAGTTACACAGCCTCTCTGTGCCTACCCATCCTCATCTATGAAAAAGGGACAATATTATTCTTTATCTCATGGGATTGTTGTAAGGATGAAATGAGTTAATATTCATAAAATGTTTGGAATATTGCCTGATATTTTATAACAGCTATATACTTAGTTATCATTATTAGCAGAACGTATTCATCCTTAGTTCCCATAATGGCTCTATGAAATCAGCACTATTATCATCATTGCATAAATAAACGACAGCCAATGTTAGTGATGAGAAAGGGAATTATAGAGAAAAGCGGCCTAGAAATGGAGTCTCTCAAGTAATCAGATTTGCCCATATTTGTTTGCCCCATACCTGGCCTAGTATCTGACTTGTTGTAAGTACCCAATAAATGCTTTCTGAGTGAATGAATGAATGAATGAATGAGCATAGCTCTTATACATCCCTATTATATACAAGGGTAGACAAAAGTAGCTTTAGAGTCGTTCAAATAAACAAACAAATAAAACAAGAAAAAACTCTATATTTTTTCCATACAAAGAACTGTAAACCTACTTTTCCTCACCCCCGTTTGGAGAGCCTGGCCTGGCAATAGAGAAGGTAAATTGCTAGGTCAGCTCCTGGGATTCATTCGGATAAGTTTTCACCCATTTATTTTATAAAAACATACTGAGCACCCACATATGCCAGACGGCACGTTAGATTCTGTAAGTACAGGGGCAGGCAACACCGACAACCACCAGCACTCACGGGTTTACAGTCTCATGGTGGACACGGGGAGGGGGTGGGGGGGGTGGGGGGGGCAGTCAAGGAACTAGCTGACGCAGAAGCGATCGCAAATGGCGATCGGCGTTAGAGACCTAACCAACCGGGTTCAGTGAGGGAGCATGGGGGGTTATTTAGATAGTTTGGTCGTGGATGGCCTCCCTGGGGAGGGAACAACTCGAGCTGAAACTGAAGGCTAAGGACCAGATGGCTCCACCAGGGGCAGAGAGAGGGGGGTTCGAGGGTCTGGAGGAAAGGGTCTGTAGTGTTCTGGGAGTGCCGTGGAAAGGTGTCGGGGGAGGAAAGGGAAACACAGATGTGACCGGAGGGTGGGAGGGACCAGATCACACAGGGTCTGAGAGAGGAGGGCCAGCACACAGTGGGCACTCAGTGACCACTTGTGGGACGATTAAAGAATGTCGGATGGTCCTGGCTATGGGGCGGTGCTTACAGTTGGCACCCCAGAAATCACCGGCTCTCAGTGGCTCTGGCCTTCCTTAAGTCATTCCAACTACTTATTAGGTTTGGTTTAGGCAAGAGTACGTTAGAGAATGACAGGGAGCACTGCAAGAAGTACAATAAATTCAAGACGCCCCCCAAAGTTCAGGGTGGACCCAGGTGTCCCTGTTCTCTGTGACAGCCAGACATGCTGACTACCCCTCAGCCACAGACCAACTCCGTTGGTGAGTTTGAGAAGCCTGACAATGGGACGACAACGGGACAATGACAAGGGGAACTGGTAGCCTTTAAGAATCCCACCACATCCTCAATGGTTTTCATTCTGGAAAATGGCCCAGAGCAACGAGAGAACTTTCCAGTCTCTTTTTTGGGTCTTCTGTTTCATGTGTCCCACAGAGAAGCCCCTGAGCAAATCCATACTGGGGCTGCGCTCCTCCGTCTGAAATCCGCTTCCCCAAGCATGGTTCGGCTCTTGGGTCCGTCTGAATCCAATCCACCTGCCTTGTATCTGCAAGCCACTTTGTTTTGGCATTTTCTGGCTCCCCCATGCCTATGCAATAATCTGCAATTTTTTTCTTAATATTGTCCTGTCTCCAACTTTTGCAAAGTTTCTCAATTTTGCTTGATGTCAAACATGTTCATTTTCGTGTTGCCTCCTCTGCTTTGCGTGGCTTTTATCAGACTTTCATCTTTGTCTCTCTGACAGATCCTTTCAGGATAAACACAAATGCCACCTCCTCTGTGAAGCCTTCCTTGATTTAACTAGTTTGAATGATACCTTCCTTCCTTGAAGTCTCTTTGTAAATTAGCATTGCATTTATAAGTTTGAAGATGCTTACCATATTATGCCTGTCACCTCTTCTAATAATAACAAGTGTGAACACTTACTAAATGCCGAACACTGTTCCAGTCAATTTACATGTATTAATTTATTTAATTCTCATAAGAACCATGGGATTTTCATCAGCCCCATTTTACAGGTCAGAAAACTGAAGCCTAGAGAGGTTAAGTGCCCAAGGACACACAGCTAGATGCAGGATTCAAGATTCAAGCTAGGTCAGTGAGGCTTCAAAGTTTGTCCTCTAGATTATTCTAGAACTGCCCCTCTACTGTGAAGACCCTGGGGTTGGAGATTTGTTTTGTGTTTAGTTGTGTTCTATTCCCAGCACCTGGCACTGTGCTTGGTGCAAAGGGCTCAATATACTCGTATATTTGTGAATGAAGGAAACCGTTTGCCTGTCTCTAAGTCACTTGAAAGCAGACACCATGCCTTATATGTCTTTATCTTTGCCCCCTGCACATCTCAGCCGTGTCTTCCACATACTTGTTAGTTAAGTTCATTACTGAATGAAGAGGCAGAAAGGAGAACACAGGGCACAGAAATAGGTATGGAAGGGCAGAGAAGGGGAATTGAAGAAGGGAAGAGAAGCTAGCTTTCTGAAGCAAATAGAGCTCTCTAGAAGGACTTGGAGAGAGTACAACTGTATAGACTAAGGAAAGGGAAAATGAGTTAAATACCTAAAGGAACCGGGCAAGTAAATGAACAGGAGGGGCGTGGGCTGGTGAACGGACAAGCACTGAGAGTCAGGGCCCAGGGCACGCTGCTCCGCAGGCAGTGGTGGGGCCCAGGGTTGCCCCAGCTTATGATTTTTCCAGAGAAGATGAAAGTCTGGGTTTTATGTGAAATTCCGGATTTTTGTAAACTGTTGGCAAGCATTTCAAATTAAAGGAAAAAGAAACACTTTTCCTTGGGTTACACCTCACCTAAATAGAGCAAGATGAGCTCTTCTGGAGCTTATTCAATACTCAACGTGCAAAATTATATGTCGACCAGCGTGGTCCAGTCTTTGGGGGTAAAGGAACTGTCACATGGGGTGAGGCCTGCTCATTCTTTCATGGTATACAAATCATGGCTCATGGATTTCTCTATGGCTTCCCAAAGGACAGGATTTGCAGGCTTAAAATGAGCCCTTCATTTGTTTCTCTGCTCAGGCTCGGGCCTGGGAGTCAAGAAGACAAGGCACAGCTGGTCCCTCCAGAAGCAAGGAAGCAGGACAGACAGACAGGTGGCAAAACCAAACAGGTAACCTAATGGGGCAAAGGATTGAACAGCTAATGGCACAGCTTCGGGAGTACGTGTCAGAAGATTCTGAACAAAGAAAAAAAATGCTGGGAGCAGTTTGGCAAGGCTTCAAGGATAATGGGTGGAAGTGGGAGCCGGGGACAATGGACATCTGAAATTAAGCTAGAGAAAGAACAAAATCCTGATGATCAGAGCCACTTCATCCTCCTGCCTGTTCTTCTATTTAATGGGGTACGGATGGCTTGAGCACCTACTGTGGGCTCAGTTCCATGCTGGCTACGAGGGACAAAGAGCAGAGATGCCCTAAAGATGAGGATGACACTGAGCCGAAGACCCAGGCAGACTGGTGCGAATCTTGTCCCTCTGGCTTATTAATTCCATGACCTTGAAGAAGTTTCTTAACAGCTCAACACCTCAGTTTCCGTGTCTATAAAATGGGAAGAGCAAATAAATCATTCACACGGGTTTATTGTGAGATTAACAAAGAGTATCTGTGGAAACCACACAGCACAGCGTCTGCCACATAGTAAGTACTTCGCAAACAGCAATCACTGTGTTTGCGTGTGAATTCTCTAACAGAAGAATACAGAAGATACACTGATGACCCGAAGGGGTAAATTATTTTCCATCTCCTCCTTCTATTTATTGCCCTCACAGCACACACTCCAATTTGAAATTAGGTTCCCAGAGGCTTATTAGTTCTACGTGGTCTCTTCCCATCCCCAACTTGGTTGCAGGGGACAGGAAGGCAGAGAGTTTATCTGCCGCGTTCACCTTGACCTCCCCATGTTCCTTAGCGCCAAACATTTACACTTGACCCTTGAACAACACGGGTTTGAACTGCACGAGTGCATTGATACATGATTTTTTCCCAGTAAATACCGTCGGCCCTTCATATCAATGGGTTTCGAATCTGCAGATTCCCAAACAGTATTTTCCATTTGCTGTTGTAAACCTGCTGTTGGAATGCAAAAATACTGTTTTATATCCACTGTTGGCTGGACTGGCAGATGTACAGGGCTGACTGGAGAGCCAAAAGTTGTACACAGATTTTCAACTTCCTGGGGGTCTGGTACCCCTGACGCTGAACCTGTTCAAGGGTCAACTACATTCGGTAAGAAAGAATGACATTATTGAGCATTCACATGTGGATTCTAAAACATCCTAGGGCAGTGTTGCATCTAATTCTTTGCAACAATCTTATGGATTGTTACCACCACTGTCCTTGATTTAAAAGAATGAGGGGATTGAGGTACAAAGAGGTCCAGTCACTTGCTCAAGTTCCCAGGACAAGTGGAACCAAGTCTGAAATGCGCACCAGGCTGGTACTATAGCCTGTGCCCACAGCCACAGTGACAGGCACAGCTATAGAACCTGTGACTTAATGAATGGGCATGAAAGAGGGTTCACAGGGGAGGAGACAAGGTAATTGGACAGAAGGATGATGGGACTTTTCAGGTAAACAAGGAACAAAAGTGGAAAAGCGTACATTCGTGGAATGAGATTGTAACTTCAGAAAGATCATAGGTAGCTAATTAATTGTGTGTGTGTGTTGTGTTTGATAGAGACACAGACCGAGAATGAGACATGGAGACTTGGGGTGGGCAGAGAGAGAGAGAGAATTAGCTCTGTGAAGCGTGCTCAGGAGTTTGGACATTTCCCCACATGCAGCAGGAAAACACTGAAGGGAAAACGTGGAACGTGATCAATTCCCTTTTCTACAGTGAACATTCTGATCGGGCAAATCCCAAGTTAGGAGTGAATTGGGAATCTGGGGGCAGGGACACGGGTTTGGAGACTTGTGGAGTAGGAGGGTCGAGAAAAACATAGACCAAGCATTACAAAGTTTTAGGTGTTTCTGATTTTGCATTAGCTATTAACAAGAAGGAACATTTCCAATTATAACTTGGAATAGTCTGAAAGAATTAGTGAATGAAAAACTTAACTTTATTCAGAAAGGGTTTCCCTAAATGGGTTTTTGAGCTTTTCCTTTTTCCGGCCAATATTGAGCTTCGCACACCTGCTAGGTGTTGCTTTGATTCTTGTGCTCAAACAGCCGGGTAAACACAACCCCAGGCAGGCACTAAGCTCTTGGAACGGTCTTTAGTGTGGGGGTTTAAACCCAGGGAACCGTTAGGTTTCGCAGTGGTCATCATTCCAAAGCATAAATCACGCCAAATTTATTTGAAATCCTGTCTTTGGAAGGTTGTGTGTTTTGACAAACCTTGCAGCAAATCTGGTCCAGCTTTCAGATTTGTCATGAAACCTGAAACCAAGCACGCTGGCCTGCCTCAGGGTCTTCTCCAGCGAGTTCCAAGCAGCCTTAGCACGGTGCCTCCCTAAGCTCATCCTGGCAAGCCACGAGATTCTGTTGGACTGCCCTGGACTTTGGGGTGGACTCTGCAAACACTTTGGGCAATCACTGTCAAGGACCTAGGAGGACAGTGATTTGGGGGCATCTCTATGCCTGAGTATTCTTCAGAGTGTAAATTGCAGAATTAGCAATACCTTATCCCCTATTGGCTAGTGACTTGGAGATACCCCCAGCCGTGAGTGGGGCAGAAAGTTAATTAATCTGCTTATTGAAAAGAAGAAATGTCTCATTTGCATGCATTTACATTCAGGTCTTGCATGCATCTTGCTTTTGGTGGTCTTTGCTTTCTCTCCTTAATACTCCTGACCTAGCCAGGTATTAGCTCAATACATTTCCATTTTCTGTGTCTGAGCCTTGTTTAGGGGTATGCATCAGGTTATCATTGGCTCCAGCAGAATCTGATGGCCATATAGATCATTTCATTCTCTACAGACATTCTTTCTGCTCCCTTGGGCTGTTTTCTTTCCCTTATCATATAGCACGTTTGGGAAAAGATTTATATACTTGACCGATCTTGGAAAATAAAGACCCAGCTCCATCAGAGTTGGACATGTTGTTTGGGGATAAGCCATTCAATTATTTGTGATTTTGCACTGACCTGAATTTTCCATGGTCATTTTGGTGGAAGTTTTCTTCTTCTTGCTTTTTCTCTCTTATTGGGAGGTCTGCTTCTGGAGATTTTTTTTTTTTTATCCTCCTGGGGTAAAAAAAGACCATTGCTCCATGAATGTATCTCAGGCATTCCACATTCCCAATCATTGTTTTCACCTGAAAATGTTTAGGCAACTTGAATCCAGGACCCCTTAAACCTTCTTGAAGGAAGCCTTGGAGGAGGGGGTGGGGCCAAGAAGAAGAAGGGTGATTCGGGAGGGGTGGGAGTGAGGAGGGCTTGAAAGGCAAAGACTCGGACCAGCTTTGGGAACACCATCAAGTAGAAACACAACTACAGAGGGAGGTTAGTGCAGAGGGAAGTCTTCGCTTGTGAGTGAATCACCAGCTCACGCGTGGGGGACCGGAGGGGGGTGCGTGTTTCTGTGTTTTGTAGCAATCACATTCTGATGTGTTGCAACAGTGTGGCTGTCAGGGGTGAGTGGCTCAGGCAGCCCCCCGAACCACCTATATGCTAACAAGCTTGGCAATCAGATTGTGAAGGGTCCTGGCTGGAGGAAAAAAATTAAAACCAAACCTTAGACCTCTGTCAGACTGTGAGGAGAATTATATTTTTGAACTAGTCTACAGTGTGGACAGGAAATGACCTCTCCACAAACTGCTTCTTTAAAAACAAGCAGTGGTGCCTAAAGCTATCCAGCTCCTCTCCCTCCCTCCCTCCCTCCCTCTCTCTCCCCTCCCTCCCTCCTTCCTTCCTTCCCTCCCTCCCTCCCTCCTCCCTGAGCTCCTGCTCGCTCCCTCTCCCTGCTCGCCCGCCCTCCCTGCCTCCCTCCTTCCTCCTCCCGCCCTCCCCCTCCCCTGGCTCCGCTCCTCTCCAGCTCGCTATAGAGGGCTCCGGGAGCAGATCGCAGCCAGTGTGCTCAGCCTGCCTGCCTGCCTGCCTGCCTGCCGCTGTGTGTGTGTGCGCGCGTGTGCGTGCGTCTACTTTGTACTGCGAAGAACACAGCCCATGTGCTCTGCATGGACGTTACTGATACTCTGTTGAGCTTGATTTTCGACAAGCAGGCAAGATGTCCAGCACGCCCCATGACCCCTTCTATTCTTCTCCTTTCGGCCCATTTTATAGGAGACATACACCATACATGGTACAGCCAGAGTACCGAATCTACGAGATGAACAAGAGACTGCAGTCTCGCACAGAGGTAAGTACTTCAACCTTGGGCGTGTGTTCGCGTGTCTTTTTTATTAAATGGTGCACGGGGTTTTCCCGGGGTTGCCGGCTGAATTCTGTGGGAAGTGTCCCACTTGATACTACCACGTATGTGGAAATGAGCGCCAGGATGAATCCACTAGTTTGAACGCTGGGTTTCCAGGCACAGCAACTCTTGGAGCTGGGGCAGTTTCTGCTGGAATCTTGAAATAGACAACCCAGCACTTGACTCTCATTTGGGGTCCCCAGAAATGCTGCTGTCCCAGAACTCTGGGGTTTGCAGGCTCGGGGTCAGTCCCGTGAGCGCGTCTTGAGATATAATTTCAAGGGATTTGGTGGTCATTTGCATCTGGCAAAATAATTTTTTTTTAACAAATCCCAGAGGAAGTCAGCTTGGACCTGCATTCGTTTTTTAAAGTCATCCAAATTGAAATGGAGGGGGCAGAAGAGGAACCCCGTGTACTTTTCAGAACTAGCCCGGTGTGGGAGGGGGCACATGTTTGTAGATTTCCTTGTTAAATTCAGAAACCAGTTGCTTGGGGTACCGGGGTTCTTGACTCTGTCCTGTCGGGGATGGGAGTGTCTCCTAAGGGCTCTACCTTCCCCAGGAGCTGGCTCACCATCCAAGCCAACTTGAGTTTTTGCGTATTCGTGATTTTCAGCCTTGAGAGAGGGAACCTCATTCTCCTGGGCGGGCAGCTCTGGGAGCAGAGAGGAGAACAGCACTTTCAGAACTTTCTAAATGCAAAACTCCGGGCTGCCTCCTGCAATTTAAATATTTAATGCCAGTTGACTTTTCCTCTGTGCTGGCTCAGCTAGCAGATCCTGCTCCTGGGCTGTCCCTTTGCCTGGAAGTTGGGGCTTTGTGTTGAAGTGTTGTGAGAAGGAGTTTGTCATAGGTGCAGCAAAGTTACTTTAGAAAGTAGAAATCGCTGGGGTTTCAGTCTTCTCTGTAAAGATCAAATACCCGGAGCGTGCATGCAAAGAGCTTCTAGAGAATAGCTCTGGTGGAATGTGAGACTGGAGACTGACTCTCAGCTCTGGAAAGGAACCCAGCTAAGGTTGTGTGATAAAACAAAACACACTGGCATGAACTGTCAGCGGAAGCCTGGAGGGTCCCTGGCGTTGCCTGTACTGAATACAGCGAACAAGGTGTGACCTGCTCTCTGATTGGCCCACTGCTGCACAAGGACTGATGTTTTTGGTTTTTTTTAAACTAGGTTGTCTTTATCACTGCTCTGTTCTTCATATGTTAATACCTGCTAGATGCTAACTGTAAATGATGGTTCTGTTGCTTTCCCTGGAAGTCAGTAGCTTTACAGAAGTATAAACTGTTTTGCTTAGCGTGGTGAGCTTTTGGCAGTAAGTGACATTTGTGTGTGCTGTTGTGTGTGTGGTTGTGTGTTACAGTTTGTATATTTCATGCAGACCTGGCAACTGGGTGTTGGAATCTTAAACTGTTGGCTGTCGTAGCCTGCTTTCAGAATTAGGATAAAAAATGTCTTCGGGTTCATGCGCACATTAATTGCAATATAAACTTGGGGTGAAAAATGTCTTAGAAACATGATCAGTTTGAGAAAGAGACCAGGAGCCATTATGGCTCAATTCTTGAAGAGCAACAGGATTTAAAAATAGCCTGTGTCCACTTCACATTTTGGAAAGTTTTTGAGGAGATGCAGAGAGAGGTTGTTTCTCCCATCCGCCCTGGCTGGGGCGGAAGGCAGCTTTCTCCCGTGTCTGTGTTCCCTTGTGCCCCTTACTGGTCCCTCGGCCAGTGCTGAGCTGGGAGCTTCATCTGGGAGACTTCTCCATCCAGCCTCCTCCGAACCTTCAGGATGCACCAAGGTCCCCACTTTTATTTCACATGTGAGAGAAAACCTTTGAAAAGCCCCCCATTTATGGTACGTTTTTAAAAAAATGGCACATTATCACCTATTTATTTATTTATTGAGAGCTAAACTCAGGTATTCCTAACCTTTGCATTGAGGGTATTACTTTTAAAGATTTCCTCTGAGTTGAAAAAACCTGCTTCATAACTCAAGAACCTGGAGAGGAAAGTTTGCTATGACAAGTCTTAAAAACTGATGTGAACCTCTCTGGCTGGGACAGAAAAGCACTCTGAACTCTTCTGTTGGTGTGGTCTAGAGTCAACCTTGAACATTCATCCCTTTTAATTAAGATCTTTTCTTTAATTGACCAAGTAGTTACTGATACTTCCTTTTTCTTTGCCAAGCAGTAAATAATGTCAAGAACCCAAGACCATCCCTTCTTTACATTTTATATGAAAAAAGGAGAGAATCATGTAATTGCCCCTAAGGTATTTAAATAGTCACATTAAATTTTGATTATGGTTTGTAATTGGAAAATAAAATATTTAGAAACAAATAACTTTTCATGAAGAAGTTATACTATTGTGCCTTTACCAGAAACGATTATCAATGATTGAGTTGTTCTGACCCAGAGAGGGATTGGTCAGGATAAAACACAGTGATACCCAGCAAGGGTTCCCAGTTTATTCACACACAAAATCAAGCAGATTGTTGAGCAATTACATTGCGAATTTGACCAATGCATCCAACCATTTTTGGGAAAGAGAGACTCGGCCTTTCTCCTCTCTCTCCTGGCTCCGGGTCCTGTGTTACCTTCTATCATTTCATTGGCTCAATACCAGCCACACACACTCGCACTTGTGGGGAATGTTCTCAACTCCCCATTCCTTCTGAACGTAGGCTTGGCTAGGAAGGCATTGTAGCTAGTCCTTTTGTGATGAATAAATTATAATCAAGTCTGGAGAAATTTCCTGGCACCTTCCTTCTTTATGGAAAGGAAAGAAAGTGGTGAAGAACCCTGGTGTTTCTCTGTTCCCCGTTCGTTGTGGACCCCCAGGGCATTCTCTCCTGGGGATCTATGCCTTTCTTCCAGTGAAGTCAAATCAAAGCCCTTCAGAGGCTGGGTAGTTTTAGTTTAAAGAGCATTAGATTGGGCGTTAATCTTGTTTCTAACTTGTTTCTGTAATTTCCTAACCGCTTGGTATGGATCTTGGTTCCTCGTCTGTAAATTTCCTGCAATGCCCTTGAATTAAAAAAATCCAGATACCACAAAGTCCCCAGTTTGCTTTTCTTGAGTATGAGAAAGTATTGTGAACTAGAATGAAGAGCACAGACATGGTTTCTTTGCTCCTGGTATTTAGTTCAAAATCACAAGTGGTCCTGAAATAGTCTGGGTAATGACGGTGGAAATGCTGAAGAGAGAGACCCTGCTAGTCTTGTTGAAAGCTAGCCCTTGGAGCAAGGAGTTCCTGGGACCAAGTAGGTACTCAATAAACATTTGACTAGCCCATGGATCCATGACTGAGTAGCTGCAAGGGGAGAGAGCGTTTGAGACCTCTGGTGTTGAAATTATTAGCGCCTTGCCCGAGAAACACAGTCGCGACACCCACGGGAGTGTGGCAACTCCTGAAGCTGCAGTGGGCATCTGCTTCCCACTCCCCTACAAGTGCCCCCCCATTCTCTACACCTGTTTTATCATGAGGTCATTTAGATCCCTAGTCTTCGTAGCAAAAGAAAGCAAGGGTCTGAGAGACTACAGAACCTCATCTCTTTTTAAAGGAATAAAACAAAAACAAAAACGAAGTTTTAAATGCTGTTGGCCGTTCTGGCAAACAGAATGTCTTTGCCACATCAGAATCTCAGTGGAATTTCATAAAGAAATGTGTGGGTGTTTCCCCCTTTTTAAATGAAGTTAAGAGAGACGCTGAGATTTGTGTCACACTGCTGGTCACTGCAATTCCCTGGCAGCAGAAGGCGTTTGCTTTTCTGTTGCATGTGCCACCGTGAACTGATCTGGTGTCTTTCAAAATGCAAGCACCGGAATGGGCTTGCTAAGCCAAACGTGCTTGGAAGAACACAACCACACGGTTGTGTGGTTTAACCCTGCACACCAGAGTGCCAGCAGATAGGATACGAAGATACGTTCCACGGAGTTCAGAGTTTGTTTTGTAAAGAGCTTCAAGAATAACAGAAACTATTTCTTTTCGTTTCCTGAGGTTTGTGCCATGAGATGAAAATATAGGGGAAATAGGGGCACATCATAGGGACCTTCGTAGTGAAGGGATTTAACTAATGGTGGATCCTTACAGAATTTAAAAACTTTATCAAGTAAAGTTATAAACATCCTGTTGTTGACAACTTTTCTATGCGGTTTCCTCAGTCAAATGATGAAAAATGTCTCCGTTTTAATGAAGATGTTTTTAAGTATATTTTTTCATGTTGTCAGGGTGCTCATTTTAATAAAATACCACAAACATCAGAGAAGGGTGGGTTCCATCTGTGTTTCTTCTCTTTTGAGAGTTTTTTTCCTTTTATCAGTGTTACATGCCTCACTCCAGAACAGAAAACTGATTGCAACTGGAAGCTGCACACACCAGGATTTTATTAGAATTACAGTTTTTAGTTTTACAGGGTTTAACAGGAACGTTAGAAATGGTGGAAGACCTCAGAATTTAAACTCGCTGCTTTTCACCCCTTCTCAGCTCAATTCTGCAACTCCCTGGGGATGATGTGGGAGGGGGTGGGGGTTCCCAGTCTTTTCTTTGGGCTTCGGTTTTACATAGTTCAGTCCCACGGTTTCCAGTTGTAACATCATGTTTATTCATGGAATGGCTCAGGATCACTGATGTTCAGATGGAGTCTCGTTACAACGAGATTAGGTGTTTTGGATGGGGGGAAAAGTGAAAAATGCTTTGTGATAACTTGGAAATTTTTTCCCCTAGAAATTTAGAAAGAAAAATGTTGCTGCTACTCTGAGGCATATGAATGATTTTCAGTTCAGTGCTAAACACAGAACTTTCCCAGTTTTTTGAAGGGGGTCGGTAAGGGGTGGGGGGAGGGGGATGGCAGTGGTAAGGAAAGCTATTTTGAAAATGTTAAATGAAACCAAAAGCGCAGTTTTAAAAATGAGAACTTGCAAACTCTTATTTTTCAAGATCTCTACTTGGCCTCAGAAAACACCCTGCAGGACTCTTGTGTGGATTTTATTTTCCTGAGGTCTTTTTTTTTCCTTTCCATTTTCTTTCTATGGGAACTGTTTTTAATTAAAAATTGCTGCAAACTAACTATTCGTAGGAGGCCACAGAGGGAAAAGAAAACCCTCTCAACTCACATTCAACACAGATTCTTATCTGCCTAAAATCAATGCACATTTAAATTTCTCCCTTTTTGGTGTGTAAATTATGATATAGGATACACAGCGGTATGCATTTTTTACACATTTAGCTTTTTGTTTGGGTTTCAGAAAGAAATTAATTTAAATTGTATGGAGAACAAGGCTATAAATCTCCTTTTATTACATTTGTCCACATTAACTCATTTTTCACAAGGAACGCAGACTGCCCCCTTTCTGAACAAGGAAACAGAACATAAAAACAAACAACCTCAAACATTCAACTATATATATACATTGTCAAGAACAAGATTCATAAACTTACTTATTTGGATTTGATTGGTGGGTCTCAAAACATAACTGAGCTGGGAAAACAATCTCTGAAAGTGTCAGACAACAGAGCCCTAAAAATATAAAAATATTCTATTGATGTAGATAGTACATGTGCCTTTATTTTCTGACCAAGATAACTGTTGCCCGTTTTCTTTCTTCCTTCCTTCCTTCCTTCCTTCCTTCCTTCCTTCCTTCCTTCCTTCCTTCCTTCCTTCCTTCCTTCCTTCCTTTCTTTCTCTTTTTTTTCTTCCTTCCTTCCTTCCTTCCTTCCTTCCCTTTCTCCCTTCCTTCCCTCTTCCTTTCTCTTTCTTTTTTATTAGTTTAATCCTAGGTTTTTTAAAAATAACAAATTCTAGCAGCATGCAGCTGAACAGGGGCAATTATTAACATTTAAAACAAAATTCCGTCATTCCTCAAGAATTCCCATACTTCTGGCAATGACTGTACCAGAGTCTGAAAATACAGAGTTGATGGAGGCATTTCCTGTCATCCAGAAGCTTACAATCTCGTGATGAAGGGAGACATACAAACCAGCTCTCGCAAGGAAGGTGCTACGAGAGCTGAATGCACGGTGCAGTGGGGTGTATTACGGGCTTGTAGGGAAAGGTGTGCACATTTCTGAAAGGTCGTCACGGTGACAATAACCAGCATCTGCGGAGTGGTTCGTGTCCGCTGGTCACGGCGCTGAGTGCTTTCTTCAGGTCAGCTCATGTAACCCTCATAACCACCTCCTAAGACAGGTACTAGTAACATTTGCGTCTTTACTGGTGAGGAAACTGGGTGAAGCGAGTTGTCCCAGGTAACACAGATGGGAGTTTAGTTTTAGGGGTAATGCTCTTAACTACTCTGCTGTAGCACCTCTCGAGATAAGAAACAGCAGCTGGGATTCTAGTTTCACGTGTGGAAATTTATTAGGTGAATACATTCATTTTTTTTCCCCGGGATAGGTTTACTTTGGCAGTGGCTGGAAAGTTGACCCCAACCACCTAACTTGATTAGACTATTTGTCTCTCAAATGTCTCATTTCAAAAAGAACCATGTGAAATCCCAAAGGATGGAGCCAGAGTAAAAAAAAAAAAAAAAGAACCAAAATCACACTCCCCTGTTGAATAATGAATATCTTTTATATTCCTTGAAGTGGCATTATCTTAAGACTCCCTGGAATTGCTGTGGAATATTATGCATCGTCATCTAAAAGTTTAATTATTTTACTTAGAAAATACTTAGATTTCCATCAGCTCCAGGCTCTTCTCAGGCGAGTGCTGTGGAAGACAGTCTTTTAATCGTCTTAAGCAGTAGTGGGAAGACAAGAGAAACGATTTCATTCCTGCTGGTGCCACGCCCTCCCCACGTAAGTGCCAGGAGATTAAATTAGAATTAGAATTTGGACCAGCGTTGGCTTCCTTGGCGGGTGACCCGTTGGGCGTCTTAGGGAAAATGGGGGCCCAGAGGGAAAAGAACGGCCACAGCCTGCCCCGGCTCCCACTCTCCTGGGAGGCAGTCCCACCGCAGCCCGCGTGGCTCCGCAGGACTTCGTGGGGCCGACGTTTCCTTCCTACCCTCCAGTGTGACCTGAGAGGCCAATGCCTGTAAACGCCTGCCGATGATTGGACGGGAGAGGGACCTCCTCATCTGATTCACCCACCGGGGCCCAAGATGCACGTGTTCTGGCTCTCCTTCAGCAGGTGCGGGGAGGAGGCCTAGTCCACGTGTGGGCGTGACATCCCAGCGGCCGCGTCTTCTCACTCCCCACTCCAGGCGCTCTCCTGAAGCCAGAGCGAGGCGGCCGCACCCAACCCTCTCTTCGCTCCCACTTTGACCAGCCTGATTTGAGGTTTTAGCCTTCCCATTGAAAACTGTAGACTTGGAATGAAAGATTTGGCAGACCCCCTCCAGAGAGGGGGCACCTGCCCAGTTGTGGCGATGTCATAAGCCCCGTCCCACGGTCCTAAGCTCCTCTTTCCACCCTCTGTTCCCCACAAGCAGCCAAGGTGGTAGTTTTGAAGAACAAAGCAGACAATGTCACTCTCTAGCTTATACCCGGAATGTGATCCAAACTCTTCGCTGTAGCTTCTTAAAAAATCGTACTTTTTTTGTTTGTGCTATTAGCGTGTCTCCGCCCTTTTTCCCTTTTCCCACCTCCACCCAGCCCCATCCCTCCGGCAATCCCCACACCGGTGTCTCTGTCTGTGGGTCATGCACATATGTTCTTTGGCTAATCCTTCCCCTTCTCTCATCCCGTCCTCGGCCCCCTCCCACAGCTGTCGTCTGTTCCATGTGTCTGTGCTTCTGTCTTTGCTGTAGCTTTACGGCTCTATTGATCTGTTTCTTCCTGATGGCCCAGCCTTTTCTCCTGCCAGGTTTCCACTAGACTCCAGCCACAAGGGGCCTGCTGTGGATCCATGACCTTGCCCGGTTCATTCCCCTTGCAACACCTTTGCCCTCAGTGCTAGCCTAGAATGGACACACAGATTCTTCTGTAATAACCCATATACATATGAAGAGCTCTGATTTGCGCTAGGATTTAGCATGTTGTTGGCTTTATCTGCAGGTAATCAAAAATCTAAAAAAGAAAAAAAAGAGCAATGAGGCTGAGTTCTGGCACTTAGTAGTTCCTCTAGGGTCAACTTAAATGCCCCCTTTCCAGAGAGCCCTTCTTCCTTGATCTGCCCGATGAAAATTGGCCCCCTACCTACTCTCCTTCTATCATACGCCCTGATAGTTTCCGTCACAGCAATTAGAGCCAGCTGATATTTTCTTGCTTGTAGTTTATTTCTCAAGTGTCTGCTTGTCCTCCTTAGAAGGTAAGCTGCAGGAAGGCGGGGACCAGCTTTGTCTTGTTCAGGCTGCCTCCCAGGGCCCCACAGCACATAGTCAATATGCAAAATGAATCTGTTGAATCAAGCAAATGAAGTTGTACCAGCACCGTCCGGACTGGCAGGGGGATTTGCCTCGAGTCTTACCAACAATTACTTACACTTACAGCTGGAAAAGCACCTGTGAGCCTGGTGGCCAGGCGAGCGCTCCCTGGTAGAACGCTCGGCCAGACCTGCAGCAAAAGGAAGCCTGAAGAGGAGGAGACTTTCTGCTGCTGAGGACGGGTCCACCTGAGAATCTTGCCCTCTACATGCTGTGAATCTGTTGGGAATCTCTGAGTTCTGATTCGATATTTCCACCACTCCTCCCTCTTTGGCTCTATCTACCTGGGGGCCCACAGCCATGAATTGTGATGCGAATATGATACTACCTTACATTTCCACGAGCACTTTGCATTTTAGGGCAGTGCTTTCAGGACCATAAATTAGCTTATTTGAAGTGATTTGCACAACAAAATATGGGAAGTTATGTTAGTATATGATGTTGTGGTCTATAAGGACCTTGTGTTTGTTAATTGCATGGTGGCGGAGGCAGTGGTGGTGTTGGTGGTGGGGGGTATGAGAGAGAGGTGCTTGCTCCGATCAGACGGTGTCTGTGTGTGTTCTGGTTGGGAAATATGCACATTTTTTTCCACCAGTGTTTTCTCCTCTGGAGTGAAAAGAGTGACGTGCCTGGAATGTAAAGATCTGAACTGAAGTAGGACTTACAATAAGTCAAAATCTGGGTCCGAGTCCTGGCTTTGCCTCTTGGTTGCTATATGATCTCAGGGAAGTTTCTGAACTTTCTGCGCGTTCGTTTTCTGAGCCCAAGTCTCAGGTCGGCAGTGAACGGCTGATGTGCAGGCAATGCCCAGTGCGTACGTAGCAGGTGCCGCCGCGGTTGCGCTGCGTGCTGTGATGATTACGCAGTCCCTGTTGTCACCGTATTAGATCAGCCGGTGAAGCAGTGGAAGTAATGCAAAACTTTGCTTGATTTCTTAAAAATGTCTTTAAAAATAATTTTACATGCCCTGCAGCAGCATATTCAACTTAATAAACCCAACCTACAATGGCATGCTGTAGGACTTGTGGGTTCTCATAACCTATGATGATGCCGTCGGGGTTTTCCACCTTTATCCGGTTGTGATGACACAGGGGTCACACACCTTCCTGTGGCCATGGTCTCCCCCAAAGTCCAGGTCATGATGACCTCAGACACGTGTGGTTAATTATGAAGAATTGACCGATACATGGCACAGGTGCACTCCATTCTTTTTGGGAGAATCCATATTCGGTGTTTGCCCTGCGTGAGAACCCAGTGGAGGCGGCAGCACGTTGAAATGTCCCCTGCTCCAGTGCCTGGGCAGGGCCATGGGAAAGCGGTCCCACAGCGGGCAGGAGAGCGCCCACCTGCTGGCCTCGACTGGCCATTTCGTCCAAAGAGGCACACTTCTCCGTATGCGGCCCGGGACGGACTTCTCCAGGGCAGCTGTGTCAGCGCTGATCGGAAGCCTGAATGCTCACAGTGTGTCCAGACGGGTCACAGCCCTGCCGACTGAGTGGCTGTGACACCTTGTGGCTTACTCTTTCACACAGTGCAAACGCATGTGGGTAGAACAGGTGATGTGCTGAACGGGCCGTGTGGCAGCTTTGAGGCCAGAGGGGTCAGGCTGATGGATAGTAAAGCCACCCGCCTCTAATGGGCTGATTTGTTCCACTTACTTCGGTGTAGAGTCTCCTCGGTTTTCCAAATTGAATTCTTTAAATTACACATACCTTCTTATACTTCATTTTATTGAGCAGGTCACCTGAGATTTTTATTTCAAGTTCCACATTAATAATAATTTTTAATCAACCTTTCTAGAGAACTTCCTGACATAGTTCAAACGTTAAATTGTTTGCATGCACACACACATACTATTTCAGAGAGGGTAACGCTTGCTAAATTTTGCTTCCTGACATCAGTCATTCTTGGGACTCATTAGGATTTCACATGCAGACTGAAATGGGTGTAAGACTAAAGCTAAAATAAAGCTGAAGTACTAAACAAGGCTGCCCATGTAGCAGGGCACACACACAGGACTTTTCGTATGCCTTATAATTTTAGCCCTGATGCCCCTGCAGCTGGCTGAAATTTCTTGCTTGAAATTGAAATTAAGAAGTTGGTGCATAGCCCCTGCTTTTGAAAGGCCCCGGTGGAGAACGTTTGATGGAGACTGCCACTCCCAGATTAGCTGACTGCTGGAATTTCAGGGCTGGAATACACATCTAGTCCTGGAGAGATCATCTAGCCCAAGCCCCTGGTTTTGGAAGTACAGAAATGGGACACGGGGGGCTTACCTGGCTACACAGTGCTGCTGATACAGAAGTGGTGTCAGGTTTTTAAAATCTGAGCAGTAGTTGGCAAGGTAATAACCAGGAACTGGCCAAATTTGATACTCTCACCAACCACTGATTTTACTTCAGTCCCACAAAAACTTTCATGCTTCAAACCCCGTTTTCCACTTTCAGTTTTCCAATATCCTTGGATGGTATCGGTTTTTGGTATCATGCTGTTGATGTTGAGAACACATCACTAACCTTCATTGTTTTCAAATTCATGAGTACTTCCCTTGCCAATTTATTTAACATAAACTTTCATATGCCTTAAATATATTTCTGACCTTTACAACATGGCACATTTTCAATATAGAGTACTTGCTAATACAATAATGTACAAAGAGGTAAGTACAAATCGTCTTTAATTCTGTATAAAAAATCTTCTTTAATATTTTAGTATATAAATCTACGCACACAAAGATATACATCAATGTTTCCATGCTTAGGAACTTATTAAGCATCCTTTTGCCCATCTCTTTTAACTAAAATTATGAGTATTTCACCATGTTCTCAAAATATAATTTTGAGCTACCTGAATTATTACATCTGTTTATATTTTAAAAATTAACAACATATAAAACCAGTAGCTCGGCATATAGCAAGCTAATTCGTGATACCATTTGAAGGCTCTAGTTTCCGTTCTAGGGGAAAAGTGGTATCTCTTGAAGGGGGCTGTGTCTTGAGCTGTATGCCATGTTATCTCATTTTTCTTACTGGATCGAAGAGGTCCTTGGGGTCAGTCAGGTCCTGTCTTACTGATGTTCGTATGCTTCGTGACAATTGGCACTCTCTGTGGCGCGTAGCAGTGGTTTTTCTTACAGGCACATTTATTCCACAGAGGTGGCCATTTTGTGCCCCGATTCGGAGTTACCGCTTTTCACATGGGAAGTGTGCATTTTATAAGTGAGCCCCACACGCAGACGATCCCATCGCAGGGCAGCCATGAGGTGCAGGCAGACCCCCCCCCCCACCGCAGCAGTCGCGTTAAATGATCACCTTCCAGAGTCACGCAGACTTATTTCTTTACTTCCTAGTCGTGTGAGCTTGGGTGAGTTGATTTACCCCTCTGTGCCCGGGCTGACCTCATGGAAAATGTGCAGATAATGCTGTAATCTGTGTCATTGGGTTTTTATGAGGATAGAGAGAGGGAATTCTTATGAAGTGATTAGCATAGTGCCTACACCCATAAGTGTTCATTATTATTTTTACGACTTGTTTAGTGGCTCTCGGAGGTCTACCGGATGTGGTATTACTGGCCTTGAGCTGAAGGGGGCAGCATCCCTGTCTTGAAAGAGCTTCGTAAGAGGACACATTAAGGATTTGTGGGGCGGGAGGGTCTTGAGGGATGAGAGGGAGTGTGAAGTTTGAGAAGGGTGGTATGTTGTTGGCAGAAGGAATAATGGCACATGCCAAGAAACTGAGCCTTGAAAGGTGGTATTCTGTTTGAGGGAGGGTGAGGATTTGGGTATGGCCAGGGGTTAGGGTCTGGGGTGGGTATATGATGGTGTGGACACGTGTGGAGTGGGGTGGGGTGGTGAGTAGGAGGTAAACCTGGAGAGGAAGTAGGGAGCAGATTGTGAAGGCTTTGGTCCTTAACCTTTAGAGACTATGGAACTGTAGCCTAATGAGTACAGACAGGGCCCTGGTGTGATTATTTAATTTCTTGTAGCCTTGGTTTCTTCATCTGGAAAATGATACAACAGGAAGTCCTCACCTCAAAGGGTTGTTTTAAAGAATTTAATGAGATAAGTCCTTTAAAGCCCTTAGACTAGTACCTGGTCCATGCACCTCACCACCATATCATAAGGATTCTTTTTTTAAAAATATTTCATTTCTTTATTTTTGGTGAGGGCGGAAGGAAGTAGAAAAAGAGGGAGAGAAACATCAGGGTGTGGTTGCCTCTCATACACCACTTACTGGGGACCTGGCCCTCAACCCAGGCATGTGTCCTGACTGGGAGTCAAACCAGTGAACCTTTGGTTCCCAGACTGGCACTCAGTCCACTGAGCCACACCAGCCAGGACAATCAACATTAGCTTCCACTGTTGCACAAAGGGAACTGATAAAGGTATTTTGTTTGTTTGTTTTGCACGGGCACTGTAACCATTTGCTCTGCCTTTGAGCGAGATCACTCTGGTCGCTTTGTGGAAGGTGGGCTGGCAGTCTGTCTCTGGGCATATTTGTCTGTGGAGAGGAAGGGATCCGTGGATGGGAGACACACAAAGGAAAAATTACACACACTTGCTGGCTGACTGAGCTATTTTTAGCTTACTACGTCCAAAGCAAAGAATGGATTTTCATGGCATTTTTTTTAAAGATGCAAAATTACCATAAGCCAAGTTTCTGTAAGTTGCCCAGGGTCACTTTATTTGTCATCCAGGTGTGGTACATGAAAACGTTAGTGGCCACTTTAGAGGGTGGGTCCCCAGGTCTCCAGCCCAGACAGAAATGGGAAACCAGAGGGATGTGCTGTGGCTTCTGGGAGAACTCCCGCAGCTGACAGGCAGCCAGTCTGGCACATGGACCCCCCAGTGCTACAGCAGCGAGTCAAGTGAAAAGGTGAAAAGGCTGGGTCGGGAGAGAGGCAATGGGGGGTTGCACTTCTACCCCATCCGGCACATGTAGCATAAGTCTCTGGGCCTCAGTTTCCACAGGCAGAGAATGGGGACAATAATATATGAACATCAGAGAAACCTCTTGAGCAGTAAACGAGTCCATGGAGGTAAATTGCCAAGACTGGGTGGCTCTTCCCTTCCATATGTGACACGTCATGTCACATTGAGGGCCTGGAGCCTTGGAGAAACCTTTCCTTTTCCTGAGCCTATTTCCTTTCCCGATGTCTCTGAATTAGACGAAACGTGAACAAGGTGCTTTCGTTGGCTCCAGAGTCTCTGGTTCCCATATGGGGAACTGTTTGTTTCTGTTTTCAGCTACACGTTAAAAATAAAATCCAGGTAGATCACGTGCTACCCACTGGCTCCATCCAGCCTCCTGCTCTTTCTCTCCCTCCCCCTTTGGTGAAGGGATCTTGCTGAGTCACAGCATCTTGCTTTTACACAAGATGTGGCTGGAGCTGGAGAACCATTCCCTGCCTCCTGAAGCTCTGTGCCCCATTGTCTTAAAACTTGCGCATGAAAGAAGGCCCGAGATTGTTTTTTCCTGGCATCAGAGAGGAACCTCAACATGCAAATGCAGGATATATTGAAATTACAGAGTTCAGGGGGTGCCCCGTATGGTCAGTTTATTTTTTTTTTTAAGAAAGGTTAAAATGTATCTTAACCAAGACTAGAAAATAAGCTTAAGGTGTTAGGTTATTCCAAAAAGTCTGTTAATGCTCGTTGGCTAAGAGCATTAAACTGCTTTGAAATGATCACTTGTGTGCACTATTTTTAAAGCTGCTTTGCTGGAATTGTGATTTAAACCTATATTTTTCCAGACTCAAAAGTTTGCATTTGTCTGTTGAAAAAAAAAAAGGCTGTGTTTGAAACAAATAAACATTAAAACATAGTTATTATATTTCCAGGCATTTATCGGAAAGGAAAATATGTCAAGACATGTATAGTTTGAAACTGAAGTCTCTGCCTTAATTCCCTCCATTGTATTTCCAAGGAGCCCAACCGTATGTAATATTACCAGGTCTCCGGGGAGCTCCTTGAAGGGTTACCAGATACTGTGGGTATAATGAGGGAACGGGGGAGGTGGGGAGAGAACGAATGGGAATGGTTTCCAGTCCTAATTCTCTATTTCCTGTGATTTTTTTTTAATGGAGGCAGGGGAAAAGGAGAGAAGAAAGAACTCTGCTGTTACTTTTATTAAGGCTTTGATTTTGAAACCATTTAAGAAGTAGCATTCACTTGGCACCCCGTGGTGTCCACGAAAGGATGCATTGGCTCATTCATCCCTCAGTAACCTACTGAGTTTTTGGGTTGTGTGCTCCGTGATGGAGGACGACAAGAGAGCCTTGCCCTCAGGGTGCCCACAGCCTAGTGGGAAAGACAGCCAGCTAAACAAGCACGTACGGCAAAGGGTGACAGGTGCCCTGATGGGGAAGACCGAGCTGAGGATGACATGGAGGATGGAGATTACCCCAGCAGAGATTGTGGTATTGAGACACACACAGACACACACGCACACTCACACTCTAAGTTACTTACGTTATAAAGTTGTGACCCACATAGTCCTAGTGTTTTTAATCTAGGGCGCTGCTAACTTCTTGATGATGCTGCATATCTGGTGATTTTTAGAGCAATTAAGCTGCTTAAATATCCAAAACCAGCGAGATAAAGCCAAGCAGCATTGATGGCCAGTGATGGCTGCCTCCTGGTCCTTTAGCCTATTGTCACCGGAAGTCTGGACCAGGTGAAAGAAAACAGCTAAGCCTACTTAAAAGCCAAGATATGGCCAAAATAATCTTTTTTCCTCCAAGGCCATGAGAAATTATCTGAATATAAGGTAGAAAATTTCATGTTTACCTAGGAGGTGAAGAGTAATTTTTGTGAAGCTTCTGGATTGTCACTTAGTGTATCTTAAAAAAAAAATCCTCCTACTGTAACTATAGCGTATAGCTAGATAATATTGAGAGAAGTTTAGGAGGAAAACAGATCATGCAAAGCCTTAAGTAGTTAGAAATCCATAAAACTGAAGATAGGGGACTGGATGAGAGAAAAAAAAAAGCAGAATCTCAAAAATTCAAGAGCAGAACCAATGGTAATCATACTGTGCATTTACTGAGTGTTTGCTGCACGCCACTCTCATGGGTCAGTGCTTTACATCATTGTCTCAATTAAGCCACACACCAGTGTGGTAAGCACTAGTATTATCGCCATTTTTCAGATGAGGAAACTGAGGCTGAGAAAGACTTCGTGATTAGCCCAGGGTTTCGCAAGGGTCACCATGGCTTGAACCTAAGTGTAGAGCTGATTTTCACATCTCAGTTCTACTGAGTCTCCAGGCACTGCCCCATTTTACAGCTGGTTAAACCATAAGGCATGACTGGAGCCTTCTCATTGGTTGATGACTTGGCCTTTGGTTCCTCAGTGGGAACCAGCGTGCGCACACTGAGAGCTGTGTGTACACAGAGAATTCACTGTGAATGTCACATCACTGTGGCCTTCTTGAGCTCAGGGGCCATGCCTGGTTCGTCTTTGTTTGAGCAACACAGAACACAGGGCCAGGTGCAGGAGAGATGCTCTTCAGGGGGAGTCCAACCTGTGGCCCGTAGGCCGCGTGAGGCCCAGGCTGGCTATGAATGTGGCCCCACACAAAGTCATAAATGTACTTAAAACCTTTTTTTTGCTCATCAGTGTTCCTTAGTGTGTGTGTATTTAGTATGGGGCCCAAGACAACTCTTCTCCTAGTGTGGTCCACAGACACCAAAAGGTTGGACACTCCTGCTAGAACTTGCTTGACTGAGTGAAGAATAGGGGAAAAGTAGCAGGTCCAGAAGCATACACTCAACTAACTGTAAGCTCCACATGGACAAGTACAGTGTCTGTCTTTCTTGGCACAGCAGCCCATGGGACGCTATCTGTGTGAAATGGTAAAAGGTACTCCCTCTGGGTGAGCCTACAGGTTTTTTGTGCAAAGGGAAGGTTTTCGGTCTTCCTGGCAGACACGAGCCCCACAGGATTTGGCAAAGGGTTTTGGATTTCAGCCCTCTTCTCCTGTTCCCTTGGCCAGCTGCCTTTTTGCAGTGTGGAAACTACCCAACTGTACAAGGAGGGCTGTTTTTATTTAATTTAGTCATCCAGAGTCTAACAAAGGACCTGGAATTTGATTGATATTCATTAACTATCTATTGAACACATGAAGAATAAATTGTGTTCTGTCATTAGAACACAATGAATACAATGGCGTGTTTGGGCCCTGTGTCGAGGAACATGGAGTTGAATTGGTTCTACAAGGGATTATGGGACTTGGCTTTGTTGGGGAGACAAAGGAGGGCGTCCTGTTGGAGGAAACAAAGGCCCGAGATGCCACCAAGCACACAGGTCTGGAGCAGGAGTAGGATGTGGTTGGCTGACCTCTCTGCTCAAGGGAGGCTGCAGGTGTGAAGAGAGTTGCATACCTGAGGGAGGCACTGTTCTCATTTTACTCTATGCTTGCGCTCATCCATGGAATACAGTGTAAATGGAATTTCATAGAGTTGTCAAATTGGCTTTCCATTTCCATTCCATGCCTCTCCACTGGGGAGGCATGTCCCTTCTCTAGTCCCTCTGCATCAGTCAGTGTTCTTCAGAGAGAGAACCAGTAAGAGATACATGTACCTGGGAAGAGATTCATGAGAAGGTATTAGCTCACATGATTACGGAGGTTGGGAATCCCGTGACACTGGAGAAGAGATCTGGGAAAGTCGGTGGCGTAGTTTGAAGGCCTGAGAGCCAGAGGGCCGATGGTCTAAATTCTAGTCTGCAGGGGAAGATCGATGTCCCAGCTTATCAGTCAGGCAGAGTTAGTTCAACTTTCCTCCCCTTTTTGTTCTATTTAGGCCCTCCAACAACTGGCTGGTGCCCACCACATTAAGGAGGGCCATCTGCTTTTCTCAGTTCAGCAATTTAAATGCTCATCTCTTCTGGAAACACCTTCCAAGACACACCCAGAAATAATGTTTAAAGAGAACGTGGGCATCCATGGCCCAGGCCAGTCGACATTATAAAATTAACCATCACACCCTTCCCTGCCCAAACTGTGCCTTCTCAGGTATGAGAGGGTAGTGTTGGCGGTCCTTGAATGCTTGGTTGAGTTTGGGTATAACTTTATAGCAACAGGGAACCATCGCATGTTCTTGGGTAGATCCATGAAAATCCTATTCATTCCTTCATTGTGTGCATCTATGTTGCGTGGAGCTGGAGTTTAGCATACAGTGGTTGTTAAAAACAGACATGGGCCTTTCTTGTTGGACACTGACAGCCAGGAAACCGATTTGATTGTGGTGTGATTATACAGCAATGAAATAATCATACCAATTAATATGCAATTACAATGGTTCAAATGTTCACTATACAACACCGTGTAATAGGTGCACTAGAGGAGTCTGGCATGTTTCTAGACTCCTGGTGGGAGCTGTGGGAGCTGTGCTCAGGAAAGGCTTCCTCAGGAAGTGAATTTTAGTTGAGATGTAAAGAACAAATGAGATTTAATTAGAAAAAAAGGGGTCATGGGCTGCCAAGGTTGCTTTCTAAAAGAGGAACAGAGTGCAAAGGTCGTGTGACGGGTGGGGGCCAGGTTGTCTGGAGTGCGGAGAGCAAGGAGGGGTTAGATGGAAGGCACAATCTGAGACTGAAGGTCTGTATTGGGGCCAGATTATGTTTGACTGTGGACAGTCCATATTAAGGATTTGGCTTTTTAAAAAACTATCCTAAGAGCAATGGAAAGCGCGTGCTTTTTGGTAGAGGTTTGAAAGAAAGTTCATCATGAAATGGGCATTTGGAAAATATGACCCAGGCTGCTGAGTGGAGAGTGGTTTGGAAGGAGTTAATAGGGGAGGCAGGAAGACAAGTTAGAGAAGGATGTTAACAGTTTTCCAGCTGAAAGATGACAATGAATTGGGTCAACCTGGAGCCCATCGGGGGGGCAGATGAGCATGGATGGGACTATGTGGTTGGCTGTGAACTGGCCATAGAGGATGCTGGGTAGGAGAGGTCCCCAGCCGCACTCCAGGGTTACTAGAATAGGAGTAGGGACTTTTCTTAGGCTTCATCTCTATCCATTCATGTCAACAGCATGTACCTGTGTTGTCAAGCCCCAAATCAATATAGAGCTTACTGATGTTCACTCTAGCTGCTTCCCAGAACCCACTTGAACTGGCTGTAACAGCATCCTGCGTGTCCGTCAGCTCTGTCGAACTCCTGCTCTGCCTCCCCGAGCTGTGCACCTCCCACATCCCTTCCCCTGGCCGACTTTGATTAGCTTCCCCTTTCACGTCTTCATTACTTACCAGTTCAACGTGCTTTTTATCCTTTTAAAGCAAAGATTGATTCCGAGTTCCTTCTCTTCCCTGTTTTTGAGTCTCATTAGTTCTGTTTTCTCTTGTTTATTAGTGGTCTTGTTTTCTTTCAAGTGCCTCTTGTCTTTGAAAAGCTCTTGTGATTCTCTTCAGCCCATTTGCCATTTTGCTGGCCTGTCTTCCTTTTTCCCAGAAGCCTTAAGTATGGCATTATCATTTTCTTCATCTCTTCCTCCCCACTCCCCTTCTTTAGGTACCACTATAGACCCTTCACTAGTGTAAGATTGTTTAGCGGTGTCTGACACAACATAGAAGCTCAATAAATATTGGTTAAATTTGTTCCTTTTATCGACTGTGCAGACTTTGATGAAGACACTTAAAATGATCCTTGTACATGCTCTCTTTTTTATCAGTATAGTATATCAGTGTGTGTGTACAGCCACCTGAATTCATGCTTTCCCTAGGAAGACTCATACAATAATTTATTTCTCTGTGGTTCTAGATGAGTAGGTGGATGTTCACCCAAGCCTCTGTGTATACCCTCAGAAATGTTGGCTGTTCATCATAAATGTCCGTCGGTTCAATCAATTCTTATTGAGATTTCTACTTCCTCAGTGATTCTCTAGGTAACTTTTGATCATTTTGCATAATGATTATGAGTCTCAGGTTCTATATTTGTTAAGTGACAGGTATAGGGACATTTGGAGAGTATGCATTTATTGCACATTTGGGAACTGTGCTAGAACCTAAAGATGCAAAGGTGACTCAGACTGGGAATAGGAGGGGTCCTCTGGTCCCTCCTATTGCAATGAATCTGTTGCAATGAATCTGTTGAAGCTCCAGTTAGAAGCCGAAGGATTAGACACAGTCCCTTACATGGGGTCATTTCTCTCTTCGAGTCATGCCTGAGCTGTCCATCTCTTTCACCAGGTTAACGTTAAAGGTAAAATGAGGTAAGAGATTAAAAGCGTTTTGAGTAAATAAAATTACTTTTAAAATTCCACATTGGGATATTGTCACTGAATCAGTGGTTAAAAGTCTTATACAATAGAGAGGGTATTTAGTTAGCGGAGGAGATTTTTAAGGATCAATGGAAATAGTTATTTCTGGAAACAGCCTGTTGTTTGCTGATTACTGGTAGTTGGTACCAGTTTAATGCCTTCTCCCCTAATGTACCTAGAGATTTGTGATGGAATTATCTATGCAAATTGAATACTTTAAAAAAGCCCTCCACAAACCCGTATGTTATATTTATAAACTTTACATTGTACTCAAGTCAGCAAATGTCACAGAATTAAAATCAGTAAATGCAAAAGTGAAGGTTTCCATAGCAACAGTAACTAACCCACATTGCATGTAAAATGGAATGTACATTAGGATTTACATTTAATCGTCTATTAGTAGAGAGAGATACTATATAGAACAGGTGCAATGTGATACATTCAGGTGACCCTCGCTGCTCTTCATCTTTTAAACTTCAGGCTTTTGCTGCTGTAACCCTTTTGTGTCTACCAAGTTTTGACTTCTTTAAGGAAAATGAAGTAGGAAAAAATTAGAGGCAGCGTCAGGGCAGAGGTGTGCACCCCTAGATTCAAATGCAGCAGATCATCCTTGCATAAATTATCAATCAACTTGGTAGGTGTCTCAGAGAAAGAAATAGACCCAGAATACTAAAGGCTCATGAAACTGTGGCATGTTGGGTACTGAAGAAGGACTTCTGTCTCCATACTCAGTTTATCCAAACCTTCGCAGTGTCTCTGAAACAGTGTAATGCAGCATGGTTTCATGGCGCTGAGCTGGGTGTGGAAAGGCCCAACGGGGGGTGGCAGGACCAGAAGCATGGGCGTAGGTCATACACCCAGCTCACCCCTTCTGTGCCCCTGTCTCCCTTGGTGAACTTCACTTTATTCCTATAATGCATCCCTTCCCTGTTACCGAGGGTTCTTTTTATTCCTCCTTGCTTTTTTTTCATTTTATTTTTTCTCTCTGTTTTTTTTTTATTGTTGCTCAAGTACAGTTGTCTCCATTTCTCCCCTCCACTCCTCCCCCACCCCAGCCATCCCCACCTTCCACCCTCGATCCAAACCCCCTTTGGCTTTGTCCATGGGTCCTTTATACATGTTCCTTGATGACCCTCCCCCCTCCCCCCCATTACCCCCACCCACCTCCCCTCTGGTCACTGTCAGTTTGTTCTTTATTTCAATGTCTCTGGCTATATTTTGCTCATTTGTTCATTTTGTTGATTCAGTCCCACTTGCAGGTGAGATCCTGTGGTATTTGTCTTGCACCACCTGGCTTACTTCACTCTCAAATCAGACTGGGAGGAGGAGGATGCAGGTGCTTTGTAGACTCTAAGGCGTTCTATGCGGATGATGGTATTGCTGGTGCGTGAGCTGCTTCCCGAGGCAGGCACCATCCCTGAAAGGTAGACTGCCTTGGACTGACCTTGGCAGTGGCTTCCACAACAGGCTGTCCCCTGGCCCTGCGGGCTGTGCCGGCCCTTCTGGTAAAGAGGACCGAGCGGCCTTCCCGCGCCAGTGTGGATTGGGAGATGGCTCTAGACACAGTCTCACCGGACCCGATTCCCTTCTACGAAATTGGAAGAAATGTTCATGCTGACTAAACATATGATTCATTCTCAAATGCTGTTGACTTTTAAAAATAATTTTAAGTAAAATTAGTCATACGTTTTTCCCCCATAAACTTGAATGGTTTTTAGATTCCTTGGCTTGGCTCTCAGGCCCTCTGGTATGGAAGGTCTGGAGTAGGGCACAGGACCTGCTTTTTATCAAGTAACCATGGTGATTCCAAAAATTTATTTTGGAATCAATCAATTCAGTTTGTAGAGCTTGAGGTGCTAGAGGGAGGTGATCTGCCCACAGCCAAGATCAGAATTCTGCCTCCAGCCCAGGGGCTCTGTTCCAGGCACACCCCCCTCCTTGTACAGTATTCATGGGCTTTTTTGGTATAAACTTTCTGGTGTTTTCCCTTTAAGTTTCTGCTGCTGCTTCTAATTTGGCCTGCCTTGCTTTCCGGTGACTACCTGTTGGCTGTTTGTTTGGTTCCCTTATTTTCTGGTCCGTCAGAGGACCCGTGGCCTCCTCTGCTTCTTCCTGAGCAGACTCTGTTCACGCACGGGGTCAGCCCCACTCGGCTTGTGTCTTAGAGTTCATGGCGCCTTTTCTTTTCACATAGGATTTTGTTTTACATTTCCTGAAAAAAGCCCTTGCAGACTTCGACATTTTATTAGCCCAGTATCACTCCTGTGCATACATAAACAGGAATATACGTGAAACAAATCGCTTAGGCATCCCTAAGACTTTTCATATTTAGGGTCTGACTTTTCTGAATTGTTCTTTGATTCGGAGCTGTCTACAATTTTCCGTACAGTATAAATTCTGTGCTGCCAAAAATGTCGGTTCGACAGCCTTCGACAAAACAATGTATTTAAAAAAGCCATTGTTCCTGGGCTCTGAGCAGGCTTTGCGTTATGCACAGCTTGCCTGGTTTTAAAGTTGACTCTTAGAGATGCGGGTAATGTTTTTGGATGAACAGTCTCCCCTATTCTTAACTTTCACCGTTTGGTTTTGAGAGGTTAAGGAGTGATCCATTTTTCTCTCCCATTTTTTCCCCGAGTCATTCACACCCATCCTGCAAATTACGTGGCTTTAAAAAAAATATTTGCCCAGGTGCCATGACAACGATGGCTTGACAGAGATGGTAAATTAATATGTCATTGTGAACCATACATTGAGACTTCAGAGCCCGGAGCCTTTGATGCTGGGGAAAATGTGCAATGAGAATTAATGAAATCGTGTATGAAGAGAGATATTTGGGATTTTACTTTGCTATTGTTTGTGAACTGCTTTCTCACCTCCAAATACATTCTAAACATCTTTTCATTACATATCGCATAAAACTGGACTTTAAGATCTGCAGATGTCCTACCCTGTGCATTGCCATAATTACTGGTGCCTTTTTGGTCTTGCCACCTAATGTTGTAATGTTTTCCATGGGTTTTGTGTTTTCACAACTCTGCTTTATGTGGGGAATTGAGATATTTAAAAGTGATTCTATCATTGTTTGTAGTAGTCAAGAAAACGGAAATAGCCTAAATGTCTGTTAATTGGTGAATGGATAAAACCAATGTGGTATATCCACACAATGGAATATGTTTTAAGCCATAAAAATGGAGTGAAATTCTAGTGGATACTACAGCATGAATGAACTCCAAAAACATTATGCTGGGTAAGTGACGTTTGTCACCAAAGACCCCGTGTTGTACGATCAGGTGGGTGAGGACAGGCAGGAACAGGGGTCCCCATGATAGACCGAGGGAAGGTGCTGAACCTCGTCCTACTGAGGATTATACAACTTGATAATTTACTAAAAATGAAAACGTGTGAACTTTATGGCTTGTGTATGACACCTCAATAAAACCACCAAAAAAACCTATTTGGCCACCACTTCTGTTCTTCCAGAATGTTAGGTTTTAAGATGAAATATATGCTAAATAATATAAAAGAATATTAAAATATTGTTTTAGAAAACTTCTTTGGAATTCAACTAATTTGTTTTTTCTTTGTTTATACTTTTAAGGCATAAGATTATGTGTAGATAGCTTAAGGTCAAAGAACATGTTTTGTCATAAAATCTCTGGGTGAACAGATACCACTAACATGACCAAGGTTAACCACAGGCTGGATGCTAAATGCCCTTGTCTGCCCTCCCTAGTCCCTCCCTGGCTTCTGCTCTAGCACTTTCGGAGATGGCAGCCCGCTTCATTTTGAGGCAATCTATCTTACTGTCTTCCAGTGACAATTGTTAAAAGAAATGCAAATAATTAAACCCAAGTCAGCCTTTAGTCCCGTTCAATCCTAGGCCACGTTCTGAACTTGTGCAGAACAGGTGCATTCTCTCTGCTGGAAGGGAGCCCTCTGTTCTCCAGATACTGGGAGCCAATAGCCCAGGTCCCCAGGCTTCTCCTTGCTGGTTAAACGGTCCCCGGCAACCCAGCCGTTCTTCCAGTGCCCTGGAGATGCCCATCTGTGCCAGCCTCCCCCCCAGCATTTCACCGACCCACCTCTTGAGTTGTCTACCTCTGCAGTGGACAGTGAGCCCCTCCTGGTTGCTTTCCTTGTCCACTGAGTTGTGAATGGGACTCTTAGAGTTCAGTCTCCAAAGGAGGAAAATTACCCCACAGGTGATCTGGGCCGTCTCAGTTTGAACATGGTGGGGTTCTGCTTCCCTGCTTTGTTTACAGAGGTCATAAGAAACGTAATTGTGTATCTTGTCATGTTTGGCTGAAAAAAATAAGATCAGAAGCTATCCAATCTTTTTTTTCTGTTTCTTTTCTTTCCGTACTGACTTCTAGACAAATTGCAAAGGTTCTTCTTGACTGCTACATGATAAGAGGGGTCTAGTGTCTCACCTATGTGCACTTGTAACAAAAGATGCCACGAATTTGCATGAGAATCTGAGAATCTGAGAAGACCTGTTGCACTCATTCATTTTTCTGAAAATATTAAGTGCCTGCTATGCACCAGATATCTATTTTTGGCACAAGAGGAAGAGAAGCAGTACCCAAAACAAAGGTTTTGTTTGTGTTGTGTGTTTTTGCCATTTTAGAACTTACAATTCAGTGGAAGAACCAGATAACTAACAAGCCCACAGGCATATGTGAAATAGTAATATGCAGTGATAAAATACTATGAAGACTAATAGAATGGAGTCAAGCTATAATGGACAGCACTAATGCAATCAGGGAAGACTTCTCAGAGGAGATGGCCTTTAAGCAGAGATGTAGATACAGTGCAGGAGTGAAACCACTGGTGTGTGGGTAACTCTCTACTAACTGGTTCTCTAAATGTTTTTAAATAAATAAAGAAACAAACATGTATTACATATGTTTATTACAAATTTGCCAACAGAAAGATACATAGTTCACATTTTATGAATAATAATAAAATATCCAATACTCTTGATTATAAATTCTCTTTAGCCAATTAATTCTCCCAAAATGCTTTCATTGATTTTTGCTGAACTCGTGTATTCATGGCCAAACTGCAATTTTAATTGACAGGACTGGTTCTGACATGGGTGTTGGCTGTTTTCTTCTACACTAAATGAATAAGGAGAAAGTGAAACCGTAGATATGAATATCTGAATTTCACTCATTCACCAGTGGCGTGAGTTACTTCTCTTCTGAATAGGATAATAGTTTTCAATTACTGGAAGCATGTTTCCTCAAATGTTGTGTTTTTCACAACGTAATGGCTACCGACCTGACACACTTTTTATGCTTAATCTGCGTTATTAGCATTTCTGTCCATCACTTTTGTAAGTCTAGACAATCAACGAAACAAAAAAAAAAGATCAAGCTCGGATCTGTAGCACTGGACAATTTCTGTGGTGTTACTATTCCCACTATGGCCGGTTTCGAGCTACCAACATGCAGCCACTCAACGTGGACTTGGGAAAAGCCATGGACACCATTGGGTAATCGTCTCACCACATAGATACCACAGCCTTAACCTCAAGAGTACAGATGAGAGTGGAATGAAACAAAATAATTAAGAAGTCTTGAGTATTATGACCTGTGTTTTTGATATAATTCATTTACCTGTAAATTAGCAGCTGTCGCAAAAGCCCTGCACGTTGAACAGTGGGAGGAGAGCTGACTCGGGCGGCTCCCGCACACTGCAGAGTGAGACGTGTGGCTCTCCGAGGGAAGAGCGTCCCGGGCGGCGTGTGTCGGTCCTCGGGCAGGAGCGGCTTGGTATTTGTGGAAGTGAAGCCAGAGGTCAGGGTGGTGGGTAGGGGTGGGCATGATGAGGGAGGCGGGCAGCAGAGATGGTGGGGTCCCACCAGAAAGGGTCTTTGCACCTGGTGGAGGAGTCATTTTAAGGGGAGGGGGAGTGACCCACCGAGCTCCATAACCACCAGGCGAGGCCACCCTCCATTCACACACCATCCTCAGCAGAGAAGCAGAGCCCCTGATCAGCTCTGTGACTTTGAAGGAGCCGCTTACGTTCCTGGCCATCACTTTTCTAATGTAAGATGAGGAAGCTGGACTGATAGGACATTTAAGCTTCCTTTAAATTCTAACAATCTCTGAATCTAGGTTAGGCTTCAAATTCTTTTCTTATGCATGCAGTGGGTCTCCCTCCTGACTGTAGGGAGGCTCCTGGGCCTTCTCAGCTCTCCCCACACATCGTCGTAGTTATGGTTAGTTTTCTAAACACGGCCCATCCACGGCATCTTCAGTGTGTCCTACTTGCGTCTGAAACTGGTGGCCTGCTTCTGCTGCTTGCGTATAAAAACCTCCGTGGTTCCAGTGGTCACTGCTGGCCGGCGTTCCAGGCTGGGCCTCCATTCACATCAGCTCACGTCACGTATCTGAATGAACACAGCCCCACAGCCTGAGATGCCTGTCTGAACAAGGCTGCCAATTGGGAAACAGACTCAAGGAACTTGCTGAGTGCTATTCTTGGACCTCTACATTGATCTTCTAGACCACTTCCAAATTAGGGGCTGAAATAGCCGGGTATTTTTTAGATTGTTATGTTGGAGAATGAGCGAGGATATCACAGCGGAGAGTAAACATCTGCCTCGGTTATGACCAGCTCCAAACTCAAGAGATGAAGGACGTGAGCTGTACCCTTGTGATTTAAAAACTCCCTGCCTTACCCTGACCAGTGTGGCTCAGTTGGTTGGATATCATTCCTCAAAGCAAAAGGTCGCCGGTTTGATTCCTGGTCAGGACACATGCCTGGGTTGCGGGTTTGGTCCCAGGTTGGAGCACATACTAGAGGCAACAAATTGATGTTTCTCTCTCCCATCGAAGTTTCTCTTCCTCTCTTTCTCCCTCCCTTCCCCTCTCTCTAAAAATAAACAAATATTTAAAAGAATAAATAAAATAAAAACTTCCTGCCTCAATAATAATCATAACCTTTAGAAACACCCATGGCGCAGTGGTTAAGAATTCAGGCCCTTGGTCCAGACTGTCCGCATTTGGCTTTTAGGTCAAACATTCCTTGGCCAAGTTTTCAACTGACTATGAGTTAGTTTCCTCATTTTAAAATGTGAGTGACTGCTTTGTCAGGATGTTATTAGAATTAGATGAATTACTACTGTTACACAGTGCTCATATTTCCTGGTAGTTTTAAATGCCCCATCTTACCTACAATTCTATATTCTCTTTAGGACAACACCTGTCTTAGTCAGTTTGGGCTGCTATTACCAAAATGCTATAGAAGAGGGTGGCCTGCACAACAAACGCTTCCTTTCCACAGTCCTAGGGGCTGGGAAGTCCCAGATCACGGCACTGGCAGATACTGAGTCTGGTGAGGCATCCTTTCTGACTTGGCCCAGCACTGAGGCCCTTAGCCTGACGGCTGACAAAGGGTAGTAGCCGGCATCCTCACCACCCTTATCCTCATCCATAACAGCATCATCAACATCACCAACATCATCCTCCTGCTCCTCACCATCACCACCACCATTCTTCATCATCATCATCATCATCACCACCACGGTCACCACCACCATCAGCAGCAACATCCCATTGGAGGAAACAGAACTTCAAGGAGGTTAAGCAAGTGGGCTAAGGAAGAGGACTGAGGTGAAGGCAGTGTTCCATGAACAGAAATGCTTCTGTGCTACGTGGCACATGGTCACAACTGCTCGGTCCTCATCCTCTGAGAGGATTTGTCCCTTCTAAAAGATCCCATTGTTGGACTATGAAATATGAGGCACTGGGGAAAGCCCTGGACCTAGAGGCCGAGTTCTGCTTTTCATTCTTTCTCTTCATTGACTAACCTTGAGTATGACCTTGGGCAGTTCACTTCCCTTTGAGGCTCAATTTCTTTATCTGGCAAATGAAGGTGGTAGACCAGATAGCCTATATACTGTTTCTTTATGTCACAATAGCTTTTGCTTTATTTATTCAATTTAGTTGATGTATCTATGTGTGTATTTATTTCATTTACTAAATACATTATTAAGGTTAAAAAGGTAATGTAGTGTACAGACTTTTGTTATTCCATCACCAAAATCTCATAGTGCCCAGGACATCCCAGTCTTCCCCAGTGTACTTGCAAGCATGCTGCTTTGGAACTTACATCTTCATTAACCTTACAGTTTTCCGTGCTGATGCCTTTTTGTGTATCGAGTGTTTTAAAATGGCACTCTGGAAAAAAATTCTGCACGGTTGCCTTCCTATTCTGCAGCTCTTATCGCCCAGTCCTCTGTAGATATCCTGTTAGGCCAGAAGAACAATTCTTGTACTTCCATGCGGCGATAAGGCCTTTGAAGGGAAATAAAAAGGGATGGGGGTTGGAGTGGCTGGAATGGGGGTGGCTGACTTAGACAAGGCCACGAGAGGAAGTCTGTCCGAGGGAAGAGTGGAGCAGACGCCACCTGCGGGAAGTGGACGCGTGAGCCGCGTGGAGGAATGGGGAAGGATATTCTAGGCAGACAGCACAGTGGCAGGAATGAGTGTGCGGTGTTCGTGGCGCCGTGAGAAGGCCCGTGGGGCTCGCAGTGGGAGTGGGAGATTCCACGCCTGAGCTCTCTGAGGTGAAGGAATGCCCCGGCCCTCTCCTTTCCCAAGTCAAACTGGATCATCATGAGTGGATACCACATTGTGGAGTGCTGAGTCACACACTCTTAGTCACTGGTTTTTCTGGTGTGGGGCTGATTTGGCTTAAAGAGAGAGAGGGGAGTTGGAGATGCTACTCTCCATCTGAGGGGCTGGCTTCATGGGCAAGGACACGGTGAACACATGAAAAATGGCCCTTCTCTTGGAGGCCGCGGGATCTGCCTTGTCACTGGGGCTGGCTCCTGGAGCTGAGCCTACCGCCAGGCCGGTCCCAAGTCCCTGCACGTCGGAAACCTGAGTCCCAGCAAGCTCCCTCCTTCCTGCCAGAGGGCTGGGGCAGCTCTTCGTGAATACTGGTCCCAGCCCGGCCAAGCGAACTTTAGGCACGGGCTACTTTTTAAGTGGTGGTTTTGCTTTCCGAGTTCTGTCTTGGCAGCAGATGTCTTTGTATTCCCGGTGCCCTGAGAGGAGCCTTTAACACTCTGGAGAGAATTAGCAAGCCCAGTCTTTAGCCTTTACATTGCACCTGAGTCTAACATTTATTTTATTAACTTGACACCAAGGTGGGTCAGAGAGCTAAGGCATAATCTTGCATGTGCAAAGAAAGTCCAAGAGACCTATTATATATTAAGGGGTTTTCATTCTCGTATCCAAAGATAGGGTTGGATTTTGACATGATGAATCACTCTTGGACTTTCTGCTGTGTTCATGTACCAGTTTTGCCCTTAAAACATTTACCTTGGATCTTTAGAGCAAAGATCTAATAAAATTGTAGAATAGAAAAGAGTAATGTATATTCATCAGGTTAGGTACTGTAAGAAAAGCTTCAGCAGCTCCGCGCCTTCATAAGATAAAGTTGGTTTTCTTCCCCCTTTCCCTCTCTCTCCCTCATGTGGTGGGCGGTCCAGGATGGGTTGATGGGAGCGGGAATGGGATTCTGTTCCACTTGATCATTGAGGGATCTCATGGAACAGTTACACTGCCTCCCGGCCTAGGGCTTCCCTTAGGTCCTCTACATCCAACCAGCCAACGGCCACAGAGTAAGTGATGGTGGGGCAGGGGTCTCAGAGTCAGGCCTGGGAGGGGTGCACATTGCTTTTACCCACTGGACGGGGCTTGGTCATGTGGCTCAGCTGCCAAAGACTCAGCTCTCTGCTCTGGCACACAGCATTCTCAGAGTGCTTTGCTGCCCACCTGCATGACAGTCAGTTGGTGTGGCAGGTGACCACTGACAGTGATAATTCTCCCACCCAAACCACGAATGCATGAAACAGAACGGCTGAGGCTGGGGCCAGGGGATCTGCATTTCAATAAGGCGCCTCAGCCTGAGCTTCAAGATTCACTAGCTAAGAAAGTAGAGGGGAAGTGAACATGATATTTATTTAATCATGTTTATTGATGTAAAAACATGATAAATGCTCTTCCCTTTCTCCTTTCTCTACCTTTGGCACCTGTTCAAAGAGGAATTAAATTAATAACTTGTTGATTTGTAACTCTTGCCCTTTAAACATGTAAGCTCCCAGCACGCTGGATGTCAGAATCATTAGTCAATACATCAATACTCTTAAGGAGTCTGTTCACTTAACTAATAAAGCAAAGCCAAGGTTGTTTTTCTCCCGTGTCCTTGGCCGGCGGAGCCGGTGCCCTCCTGCAGGCTGCCAGGGTGGTGCTGGTGATGGATGTCTCCTGTGCTCAGCTGGCTGTGACCCTCGGATCCTCTTCCCTTTCCTCATCCTCTTCCTTTTCCTGGTGACCAGTCTCTGTGGGGCTTGGCATCCTTATAAGCATTACACAAAGAGCTTCCAATTTGCCAGACTTCAGGGGCGGAGGGTGGTGGCGCTGTTCCTGTTTCTCCTGTTACCGTTTGGCTGAAGAATTCCAACTTCCTTATATTCCCGTGGGAAACTGGAGGCCCTTAAAACCTGCCGAGGGTTGCACATAGTGTGGGTCGCAGATAGCACTGTTTGGAGAGAGCTCACCCCGAGCAGGAGGGCTCCTTGATTCACACAAGATAGGGCCGTTTCTATAGTAACACTGGTATCAAACTTGTATTCCTGTCTCCAAAAATTTCGAGGGAGAATCTAATAACCAAAAATGGAAATGGTATTTTACTCCAAAGAAAGAGACTTTAAGTTTTTTAGTTCTATTTCTGTATACCAAATGCGTGTAGATCGTATAGCCCAGAAAGTGAATCATTCTTGTGAAATAATTTTCATAGATTAAAAGAACTACAAACAGCAAGATACAAGAACTGTTCATTGAGAACTTCTTCTGTGGCAGCCTCTTGATGTTCTCTATTTCTCATAATAACCATGTAAAACTCAGGCCTAAGGTGGTTGGGTTGTGTGGCCAATGTCGGGTGCTGGGGCAATGCAGCTGAGCATTGGAGTCAGTTCAGTTCAATTCCGTGCAATTCAATTCAAGCAGCTCTCAGGCCCCTATGGAGTGTTCACAGCACACGTATGGGTTCAAGAATTCACAGTCTCCGTCTGGGACATTAGGAATGGCATTGCAGGTGGAGGGAAGAGTATGTGCAGAAGAGGAATGGCCAAGCATAGTGAGTCTGGGGGGCGTCTGCCGCTGGCATGTGGTGGGAGTAACAGAGCTGGGCTGAAATCACGTCTGGAGGCCACACAGAGCTGTCTGTGCAGTTCTGTAGCCAATGAGGAAAAGGCGTGAGTGTTTTCAAGCAGAGGTTCCGCACGGTAATACCTACGATTACAAGGAGAGCTGGTGTTGGCGAGGAAGTTAGAAGTGAATGGAGTTATCTGGGAGGCCTGAGCTGCACTCCAGTCCTCACAGGAGCCCGGAGAGTGTTTATTCATCGCGTACTCGGGGAGCATCTGTCTGCAGCACTGGCTTTCACTCGGGGGTGATTTTCCCTCACAGAGAACACTTGTCACTATCTGGAGACATTTTTGGTTCTTTTTTTAAAAGATTTTATTTATTTATTTTTAGAGAGAAAGGAAGGGAGGGAGGATGGGAAGGAGAGAAACATCAATGTGTGGTTCCCTTTTATGCATCCCCCTGCTGGGGACCTGGCCCGCAACCCAGGCCTGTGCCCTGCCTGGGAATCGAACTGGTGACCCTTTGGTTTTCGGGCTGGCACTTAATCCTCTGAGCCACACCAGCCAGGGCTGGAGACATTTTTGGTTTTCGCAACCAGAGGAGAGAGCTACTGACACCTAATTGGCAGAAGCCAGGGATGCTGCTGAACATCAATCAGGCCATGCACAGCACAGCCCCCCCACAGCCAAGAGTGATCGGCCTGAACGTCAAGGGTGCCGAAGTTAAGAAACTCTGACTGAACTACTGGGATTTGATACAACTGGCTGGGCTCTGGCTGACAATCACAGTCCCCACATTCTTTGTCACCCCGCCTGTTCAACTTAGTGAGTCCTTGCTTGAGTTTCCTTATTGTACAGCAGGTATAAGAAGATAATAGAAATAATTGAATGGTTGGGAAAAATATTTTATGAACTTTCCAATGCTTATTTTTATATATATTGTTCCTCACAGACTCATAGTCAAGCCAGGAGGAAGTCCTCTGCACCCCAGTGAAGCAAACTGCTTTGGGGGTTTCCTTTTAGTTAACGTGTATTACATTTGAGCTGCTGAATCCTCGTTTCAGGACTAATGCCTGCCTTTTCAACGAATTATCTTTGATTGCTTTTTTTTTTTTTTGGCAGCTGTAGTTTTGCCCCTGGGGTATCCAGTTTTTTTCACTGGGCAGGTACAGATCCAGGTAGTAAAGAACTACAGTGTTGCCAAGGTCAGTACATTGCTGATATGAAATAAATTCACCGACCGTGACTTAGTCCACAAATGTGGATCGCTGCCAAGCTTGCTTCAGCATACAGTCCTCCGTTGCACAGGCTGGTTGTGAGACAAGTGCTCACCGAATGAAGTGGTCTTAGGACACTTTGTCAAGGGACCCTAGAGCATGCAGATGGAACAGACCACCTGCACTTTTACAGATGAACAAACTGGGGGCCAGAGATGCTGAGGGATTTGCATGAGATCACGCAGCTGGTGGGTGCCAGCCTTGAGACCCTGTTTATAGGCGTGTGGGCGCTGAAAACAGACCAATGTGCCACCCTGGCATTTGCATTCATAGGTGACCTGGCATCGTTTTCCTTCCATTGGAGCAGAGAGGGATCAGGTAGATAGACCTTTAGGCCCCACCTACTACAGTGGTGCCCACTGACCTGCAGATTGCATATCTGCTCATTGACAAGGGCCACTTTGTTTTCCCTGTGACAGGGGGGACTCCTGGGACCTAAAAGATTAAGGCTCTGAACTGGGCTGGACTTGCTTTCGTGACATCTTTTTTTAAATGTCCCATTAGTATCTAAATGTACAGGAAAGTGTAGGTAAAGGAAAATGCTTTTCGAGCTGGAAGATGATACTTTCCAGGCTTCCAAAACCCCTCGGTCTTTCCCAGTGTTTGTCTCAGCAGAAATCCATATAAGGAAGACCCTTTCTGGCAGGTTAGGGCACTGGAGAGCTGCACTGTGCACATTTTTTCCAAGTTTGCAGTGAAGTAAGGACCAAATTGCCAGATAGGCCTGGCTCTTGGAATCCTATCTCTACAACTGACTTACCCTCTCTGAGAAGTTTACTCATCTCAAACAGGGATAGTAATAGTATTTGCCTCTGAGTTGGAAAGGATTAAATTATTTTTAAATTTGCATTAAGTGCTTTTGCATAGTACCTGACAAACTTTAAGAGCTTAATATACAGGGCCTGGCACAAATAACGCCCCTTTTTATTACAAAATCATAAGCATGTAATTCTGTAACACAACAAAATCACATTCAAGCAATCATATGATATTTAGGTGACATGTTCAAATTAAAACTATGAATTATTACACCCATATTACTACCCTACCAATCACCCTCAAGTAGGCGTTACTTCTGCCAGATCCTAGTCATTAGCTATTATTTTTTATTGTTGCTATTATTATTGTTGTTTCACTATGAAATGTGTCTTGCACATAGCAGGTTTTTAGGCAATGGTACTTTTTTTGTGAGTAACATCTCTGCCACCAAGTGTCTGTGTGGCCCAGAAAAACCGCACTCTCCCCCCAAAAAGGCCTCAGTTTCCTATCTTGAAGAAAATGAGAACAGCCCCTCCCGACTCAACAGGCTTTGTGTAATGAGTCTCTGAGTCTGTGATTCTGGTCCCCATGCAGGGAAAGAATCCAAAGTGACAGTGATAGGAACACCCGATGTGAACCTACTGAGGATGTAGAGAACATTTCAAACCATGAGGATTCAGTGCTGAAGCCTCACCCCTTCATCAAATAGAAGTAATGGGGCGGGGCGGGGTAGGGAGAGGCATTGGAAGAACTCCAGTCCTGCCCAATAGATTCAAATTCCACTTACTCTCTGGTTGACTGGCTCTTCCTAAGGGGCCCCCTGCGGAGCTGCCCACATGAGCTACGGTCTTGACAATGGGAATGGGAGCCTCGCCCAGACAGCCAGTACTCACAGAACTCAGGTGATCGCCCAAGTGGCGAAATGTTGCAAGAACGTCATTTGTCTTATCTCTGGTGTGATTAGAGGTCTGGAGTAGGACTTCCGGGGATCGCGGACACGTCTGTGACCTACGGACAGTGTGGTTAACACCGCTTCTCTTTGCTGAGCTTCCTCATCTGAAATGGGAGACAGAACAGTCGGGGGTAGGCAGGGCTCACAGAGCTGATGCAAAGGGTAGTGCCTGGCATACAGGGTGCCCTCAAGAAATGCAATTTTGTTGTTACTTGTTTTCCAAACAGGTAGTGGTCGAGCAAGGTTCTGAGGTCTCTTTTTGTTTGAAAGGGTATGATTTCAAGTTTGGAGGCTGAGCTGATTACCTGGCAATGAGCAAGATCATTTAATGGATTAAAAAATACCCTTAAAAACACGGACAACAACACAGAGAGAACTGTGCACTGACGCAGTTCGCATAGGTCAATAAATATTGTATCAGCTCCAGGATGGAAAAAAGGATGTTGCCGAAATAATTGTGATGCGATAGTCTAAAAAAATAAACCAACAATGGCCAGTGTGCTGGCCAGCAGGAAGCCCCAACAATGCCTGCACCTTTTTCCTGTGCCTTACCCGGAGTTCCTTCCAGGCGGCACAGATCGCCGATGGGTGATAAAGGCAGGTTCGGTGCCCGCTGAAAATAGAATGATTAGTGTCAGATTGTTATCTGATCGTAAAATGGACTGTGCAAATACACTTCCCAAGCAGTGTTTAAGAAAGTTCCTTGTGAATGATAAGGGGTTAATATCCAAAATTCATAGAGAAGTTATAAAACTCAACACACACACACACACAAAATAATAATCCAGTTAAAAATGGGCAAAGGACCTGAATAGACACTTCTCCAAAGAGGATATACAGATGACCAGTAGGCATATTAAAAAATGCTCAATGTCAGTAATCATCAGAGAAATGAAAATTAAAACCACAATGAGATACCATCTCACACCTGCCAGAATGGCCATCATTAATAATTCAACAAAGGACAAGTGCTGGCGAGGATGTGGAGAAAAGGGAACCCTAGTGCACTGTTGGTGGGAATGCGGACTGGTGCAGCCACTGTGGAAATTCACTTCTGGGAATTTGTCCAAAGAAACCCAAAACACAAATTTCAAAGAATATAAGCTCCCATATGTTCATTGCAGCATTACTTACAATCCCCAAGATATGGAAGCAGCCCAAGTATCCATCAGTAGATGAGTGGGTAAAACAACTATGGGACATTTACAAATGGAATACTACTTGGCCGTAAAAAAGAAGAAAATGTTACGCTCTGTGACAGCATGGATGGACCTGGAGAACATTATGCTAAGTGAACTATGCCAGTCAGAGAGAGACAAGTAGTATATGATTTCGCTTATATGTAGAATCTAACAAATCGAACTAGCAAGCAAATCAGAGACAGACTCATAGATAGAGAGCAAGCTGACAGATATGGAGTGGAGGGACTGAGTAAAAGGGAAAAAGGACTCATGAACAGGATAACAGAGTGGTGGTTGTTGGGGGGAGGGGGTATAAGGGAGCTAAATGGTAATGGAAAAAATACAGTAAAATAATAAGCAAGTCCCTTGTGAGGAAAAAGTCCCTTTTTCACTGGAGCAGTCCCCTGTGAGTCCTGCTGACCCACTGAGGCTCAGCTCCCCTGGGACATCAGCACAGTCTCACCTCTGTCTCCAGGGCCATTATTGCATCTTGTACAGCCCTCCTTGGGAGCGGTGACATAAATAGCAATTTCTTGTACTTAGAGAGAGCTCCATGTGCGTGCTCACTGCTTATTCCATGGAGCTCGGGCGGCCACTCCTGACTTAGGGCAGGACTGTGATCCTGGACGAATGACTCATCCCCTCTGAGCCTCAGTTTCCCCATCTGTAAAGTGGGAGATAATGATCATGTAAGTCTCACTGGGTGTCATCAGGACTCTGTGCGATGGTGCTGGTGAAGTGTTCAGCAGTATGCCTGTCTTTACTTAGTATATTTTAATAACGAAATAAATGGTAATTATTATTAATAATAATCTGGTGAGGGACAGGGCACTCCCCATTATGGAAGTGAGGAACTGGGGCTCATCTTTTTAATATGTTTACTGAGCGGCCATGTCCCTGGTTGGGCTGAGATTATACTTCATCCTGGATGCTGGTAAGTGATTCGAAGGTAAAGCTGAGAAAAGGAAGTGAGTGTAAAGGAGCTGAATGCCAGGGATGGTTTCCCTGCTGAGGGACATCAGCCCTTCATGAAGTGGGAGAATGAGCCTCAGCAACGTCTCGGGGAATGGTGTCCAGGCAGAAGGAAAACCCTTTAAAAATATTTGAAGACCCCTACAAGGTTTTGTTTCTCTGGGTAATGGCTGTCAAGATTCACCATGTTAGAAATGAAAGCTGAGAAATTAAAAAAATAATTACTCTTCATTTAAAACGGCAATAATAAACCTATTCCATGTTAACATAAATGGCATTTTTTAAATTAAGAAATTATGTTTTCTTAAAAAATTAGAAATGAAATGAGAATATTGGCATTGTTTTACATGGTTACAAATTTAATGTTTGCTTAACAGAAGATAGATGGATTCTCATATCAGCGTCTGCATTCAACACGCTGACATGTTGGATTGAAGAAAGTATGCACAAAATCAGCCTCACGTAGATTGGTGCTTAGAAAACAGAACAAAAGTCTAATAGCCTTTTGAAATCTTCTTTGTTCCTACACCAAGTCCCTACAAGTAGTAGTTTTGTGAAGTGTCAATGTGGAACCTGAAACCATACCATTGAACTTTTCATGCTTTGTAATATTAAAATTTATTAGTCTATCTTGCACTTTGAATGGATCTTTTAACCACTCATGAATTTGTAATATCATGCTTTGGTTATTTGAAAAATATTGGTTCACTGAATTTTGCAAATCTTCCAAATTTGACACATTTCATTATGTAGGGCCAAAAAAATCACAGTTACTAATATCACCATCGACCTCGTCAGGGAAGTTTTAAGTGTTGAGAAGCTGTCACGTGGTCAGTGACGGATACAAGTTTACGGTAATTTAATTTGTGTTCGAAAGCCCATAATTTAATCCTTGGCAACAAATACCATCGGTTGTTTTCCTTGAAGCGATTGGCTCACCTTGCTAATCTTTGAGAAAGTGCCTCGCAAATGTACCTCTGAATAACTATAGTTTGCCTGTTGTTGTTTCAACTAAAATGATATTGACTGAAATAAGACACTGGTTGAGCTTAAACAGTCACACAAGTGTCTTTCCTGGGGAAGGTATTCGTACTTATTTTGTCACTCAGAAGAGTAAAAAGGCAAGGACTCAATGGTAGGAGTGTAGTGCCATTCATTTATAGTTTTTCCTGCCTCATCCAGGCATCCTTCTTCAGCTCCCAGGGCACGGCGTGAGAATGAAATGACTCCTGTGTGCAGTGGTGCCCCTGCCTTGATTTTCGCCGAGGCACTGCTGTTTTTCCCGCCATTGCTGTGCACTATCACTGCAGATGTTGACACAGAGAAAAAGGCAAATACCATAAGATTGTGATGAAAATAGGTTTGATCTCACGTATCCCCTAAAATCATCTCGGGGACCATTGAGGACTGCGGCTGTAGATAATACTGGGGTTGAGCATATTTTTTTATCTGTGTTTTCCTCTGCAAACTGGCTATTCACATCCTTTGCCAATTTTTCTATTGGGTTGTTTGTCTTTTTCTTATTGATTTTTAGAAGTGATGTATATGTTGAGAATAGAGCTTTTTGACACATGTATTGCAAATATTTCTTCACCAGCAGGGGAATGCCTACATAATATGTGCATCCATACATTATAAAACACTGCATTGCATAGAATAATACAGAATATGCTAACCTAGAATGGCCTAAAAGATATTGTTTAGTGTAAAAAAATGGCAATTTTCTGAAAATGTCGAGTGTATTACTTATAAATTCCTTTCTACTATACAGAACAGTTATTTTATAAATATATATATAAAATTGTATAACTGTTATGTATAAAGCAGTTTTATATACACACATATATAACTTATGTATATAGAACATGCATGTGTACCTGTAATACATATATTAAATGTATAGGAAAATAAACAATATCTTGAAGGATAAACACCCAAATTATGACACAAAATGATAATCATTGTTTGACATAGAGAAGACTCACATTTGTTTGGTATTCTGATTTTCTTTTCATAAATAGGAATACATTTATGAATTTATTAACTAAAGTGGAGAGCTTTAAAAGAGTATAGAAACATGGCTTTTTGATCCTTACAATAGCACACGACAAACGGGATTTTCATACGCAATGGGAAGAATAACGGTGGGTGCATGCTTGAAAAACCGACGGTGTTTTCTGGCAGCTGGAGGCTTTCTTCCCGGTGCTTTCTGCTGAGAAGTGGTGCCCACTTCACTGCCACAGAGCTGTGGGCCGAAGTTTTCACTAAACTTAAAGTGACCTTTCTTTTTCCACTTTCCAAATTCTGACCAACTAATATAAATAATCCTCATTCAATATTTACATAAAATCCAGGGTATAGTAACTGCTTTAAACCAGGGTACTTAAAATATTTGGATCAGTGTGTTTGATTTAAATATTAGTGACTGACTTTTACCATTTAGTAACAGCCTAACTTTCCTATATGTACGGTAGGAAAATAAATAAAGTTAAGTGTTTAGCCCCAAAGGCACCATTTAAGGGATTTAAAACAAATGTTACTCTTGCATTGAGTTCATATAAGAAATGAGATCAAGAAATCCTAGCAAAAGGCTGATGTCAAATTAGGAAAAGCTGGAGCAAGTTCATTTCCTAGGTATTATCTTCCAGATATGAAGTTACATGTCCTCCATATCTCCCAAGATTCATACCAATAGAACATGCAATTGAATGATCAGAGACATTCACAGGACATCTTTTGTCCAGATGGTTCTTCCAGGGCTTTACGAGTGGCTTTCCCTGCGTGTGGCAGTGGCAGTGCCGAGAGCAGCCCACGAGTGTAAAGGTTGACCTCTGCAGTGCGCTGTAGGTGTGTATGGGGGGAGGACAGGCCCATCCTGTTTATCTCGTCACGCCCGGAGCTGCAGGACTTACCCAGCAGAAGCAACGTTTCCTTCCTCCCCGATCATGGGTAGAACACAGGGTAAGTTTGTAATTTTCCTTTAAATGCCTTAACGCTCTTGGTAAGGGATGGAGCAAAGACACTAAAATGTACCCACGATCTATTCTATGCCAGGGAGTCTGAGAGGTCCTTTGCGTGTTTTTGATAACTGTATCTTCATAAAAAAAAACAAACTATAGAATGGTTATTATCTCCAGTTTACAGCTGAGGAAATGAGTTTGCCTGAGATCACAGAGCTAGAACGTGACAGCATGGGGATTGTTCCCAACTGTCTTTGACCTTAGAAATCAAGCCGGACCATCGCTCTTTCTTTCCTGCTAGAGATGGCAATAACAGGGCAGGCAGAGGGATTTTCCCAGGAGCCTCTCCCTTCCTCTGGCTCACAGTGGTGCTTCTTACCACCTGACCTGCTCTTGTCCCCTTGACTTGGGGGCGGGCGTCGTTCTCAGCCACTTTTTGGCTGCTACCTCTTCTCCATCCAGTAGCCCGTGCCTCTCAGGTTATGCTCTAACGACCTTGACCTGCCTCTCACTGTAGACTAGCTTTACTTCTCTCCTGCCCTTCCTAAGCCTGTGTTTAGAAAGGATTGTGTAAACTCATCTCTACTTCCCTTCTGTGTGTTCCCTGATAAAGCATTGCAGCTGGACTCCCCACCCCTCTCTTGCTGAGCCTGCCTCTAAAGAGACGTCACCCAGGCCCAGATGGCAAACCAATGAAGTTTGGAGCTTACTTACTGGACCTTTCTATTTTGATCGCCACAATTCCTGCTGAGAACGTCAAGCCCCTTGCTTCTCATGGGGCTGTTGTCTTAGTTTTTTTACTTCTACTTCCCTGGCCGTTTTATTATTCAATCCTTTTCATCCTCTTCTTCCTGCCATGTGTGGTGTGCTGGGGTGGGCTCCTACCTGCTCGCAAAGGTCAGGCTGTAATTTTCCAAGAACTTTGTGACCCTATTAAGGTCATATTGGTCTCTTGAAGTCGGCTATGGAGTTGTATTTACACAACAGAAATTGGCAAATGTTAAATATCAGCCCCCCTCCATCACTAAGAGCATTAAACATCCACCAGCACCCCACTGCTTCTACCCTCCCCCCCATTAATATGGGTGTTTTCTGAACAAGCTTTCTCCTCACTCAACACATTCTTTCTGGATAATATCTCTCCCTCCCCACCACACACACAAAGACACACACACACTGTCACCCGTACCCTTCATGTGTATCTGCAGACCAAAACTCACTCCAAACTTTCAGCCCTGTATATCCAAACACTTTCTGAAAATGCACATTTGAACAGACACCCTAAGTTCACCGAGTCCCAAACTGAACTCGGCATCCTGTTCTTTTCCTAGGTCCCCTGTTTCAACTAATGCCTTTACCTTCTGCCGTTCCAGAAATCGGGTGTGACCACTGCTTCCTCAGCCATGCTGAGCCCAAGAAGACATTTTTAAAACGGATGGTCATTCATTCTAGCAGTTAGTTCTTGGGTGGTAACATGAGGGAAATGGTGACTTTAGATGAAGGTGTGGTTTTCTTTTTGATTTTCAGACTGTTCAGATTTCTCCAGGGCGGGGAACCTGAGATGCCCAGGTGCTGCCAACTTCTGCTGTGAGAACAGCATCCCTCTCTGTGCTCAGGAAAGGGAGGAAATAAGTTCACGTACTTGCATTGTGCCCATATGATGTGTGCCCACGTTTCTGTGTGCATCATACACGGGATTATTATGCCCACGGTATGTAATCATTATACCCATGTATAATGCGCATCCTTATTTTTCCCTCCAAGATTTGAGCAAAAAAGTGCACATTATACACGGCAAAATACAGTCAATTAAGCATCTAGTAGATGCCAAAAGTTTTTAGAAGCCTTTCCATACATAAGTTCACTTCCTCTTCTGAATGTTTCCATAGCATAGATATTACCCTCATATTTTTACACACAAGAGATATGGAGCATTAACTGAAACAAATGGCTTGTCCATGGAGCACAGGCAGTCAGTGGTAGGGCCATGATCTGGGCAGGCCTCTAGGACTCCGCAGCTTGTGACCACTTCATTGCCCCACACCAGGGCAATTGCCTCTTGCTAGGTGTGTCTGTGAAGGGAACTGGGCACTGGTAGCTTGGCTGATGGATGGAGAGAAGGGCCTGTTACCCTCAGCCCTCTGCAGTGGCTCCGGAATCCCTCACTCTTTCCAGGGCTGCCTTCCTGTTCTCCCACATCCACAACCTCTCTTGCCCACCAAAGCACCTATGTGGCATCATACCCATTGAAATACCTAAATGGATGCACACAAAGTTCATTACTATTTTTTGGAGTTTTTAGGCTGAAAGTGTTTCCCTCTCTTGGAGAACATTGTTAAAGGCATGGTTTTCACAATTTTTTTCAAGGGACCAGCATGCAAACGCCTACTATGAGACCAGCTTGTACACTAGGAGGGATCAAATGTAAAAGGGACTAGATGTGCAGCTAGGAGCTGGTGCCTCCCCTCAGGGCGCTGACCCACCAGCAGGAGACAGGCGCCCTGCTGACGAAAGGGTCCGAGAATGGTAGGGGGGGAAGGAGGAGCAGGGACCCACGGGTTCTTGGGGGCTGTTGTAATAGCTCCTCCCACTCCTCAAAGGATGTGTTGTTTACTGATGATCAGGAAGCAGTCATGTCATGAAGTGTCACTTGAGACTACATTAGTCTCTGTATTGTTAAATGGCTCCCAAAGAATTAATGCATCATTAGAGCCAGAGGGATTTGAAGGAAGTCACACAACACTCTGAGAAGGCTCCCCAGTGAGTCTCTGGTCTCTCTAGATATTCTTCTCCTTGTGTGGAATTTGGTCATGATGCAGTGTCTCTAACGTTCATTACATCCATATTAAACAGCTTTATACCAGGCATTTTGAATGAAACAATGAACAAAGTTGGTACTAGTTCCTTCCTTGTGGAGCTTGCATTGGGTGAAATCAATTTAAAAAACGTAATATGTCAAGTAGTGATTTAGGTAATAGGAAGAAGTAAAATAGAGTGATGGGAGAGAATATGTGTTTGGGGCTACTTTACGCGGGTGTCAGAAAGTTCTCCCTGAGGAACTGATATTTAAATAGAGAGCTGTATGCAAGAATAAACATCCCTGTAAACACTTTGAGGAGAACATTTAGGTGGAAGCCAGTGGCAAACAGAAAAGGAAGAGGAGGAGGAGAAGAAAGAAAAAAGGAAGGGAGGAGGGAAGAGAGGGAGGGAGGGACAGAGGGAAGAAACAAGAGAAAACAAGAGAAGAGAAAAGGAAAGGAAAGGAAAAAAAAGAAAAGAAGAGAAAAGGGAATATGGCTGAAGCAAATGACCTGAGATTTGGTTCAAGAGACAGCTGGGAGCCAGCTAGACCATATTCATCTATGTAGACCAGAGAGAGGAGTTTCAACCTGGGGTTTCATTGTGGCACTTTGGGAAGGTGTTGGAAGGCTGCAGTAGGGGAGTGGCGTACTCTGACTTGCCTGTAGATACATCCTCCTGGCTGCTGAACGCAGAGGGAAGCTCATGGAGGCTCCTCCAGGGCTCCACAGGCGATGAGGTCTGGCGAGGACCAGAGTGGAGGCAGAGGGATTGGGGAGAAGCGCATGGATGTATTTGAGAACATTTGAGATGTATGTTACTGAAGGACTTGTGGGTAGTAAAGGAAAGAGAAGATTCAAACATTTGTCTTCAGCAACTGTGTGGGCATGGCTACCGTCGACAGAGATGGGGACTACTTAGATGAAAGGGGCAAAAGTTTGGGGAGGAAGGGGCTTTTCCTGCATTCAAGCACATGGTCCTGCCACCTCTGCTAAAATCCTGTCCGGGTTGGGGAGGGTTAGCCTGGCCACCCTGTGGCGGGGTGTCTCTGAAGGGGAAAACCTGCTCCACGTGCCAAGGCAGACTCTGCCTTCTCGCACCTTCCATCCACGTGCACGTCCTTCTTTCTCTGGAAACACATGGAAAACACTTGCTGTCTTCCCAGAAAGTGTTGCCAAAGATACGAATACCCAGATTTTTGACATTGTTTTAACGCATTCAGATTTCAAATGCGTTTGTGTAAGAACGCCGTTAATTATATCGTAGTGCATATACACGGACTTGTCCGAACTAACTGGGTAACCTCCGTGTGGGACCATGTGCTGTGGCCGAGTTGTGAATGACATGCTAAGCCTTTTGTGATGACTTGCCACCCAGACACCTTACATAATTTTTTTTTTTGCTTTTTGTAATTCACTTTGCACTTAGTTTTAATGTAGTATATGCTTATTGTAGAAGAAAAAAATCGAGGCAAGTAGATAGATTAAAAAAAAATACCATCTGGCATCTCACTACCCAAAGACCTCGATAGTTAAGTATTTGGCTCATTTTTTTCCCCAGTATATTTTCTTTTTCACTTTTGTCACAAGGGACAGTGTTGTGCTCCGCATGCATATTTTGCTTTTTTCGTCGGCATTATAGCAAATGTTTAAAAGTAATACTTCTGAAGGGTTCCTCAAAGAATATTTCTCACAACATTTGCTGAGTATTTCCATCCATGAGATGACTTATTTATAGTTAGGGTTTCAATGATTCTTGTATCTTAATGCCACTACGGTGAACACACTTTGTTATACGGACTTTTCTACAATTTGAGTAACATCCTAAGGGGGTCACATTGTCAAAGTGTAGACTTCGGATACAGGGACAACACCAAGTTTCCAACAGGGTGATGTGGTTGACCTTCCCATTAGGGTGGACGTACGTGGCCATGGACCCCACGCAGGCCTCCATTAAATGACACCCTTAAAAGAAACATTTGCTGATCTGATAGACAAAGAAACCCGTTTCGTGTTGACATTCTCATTTGTATTCTGTGGCTTACTAGTGCGAATGAATTTTTTCTAGGTATTTGTTAGTCATTAAATTTCCTTGTTTCCGAATGGCCTGTTTTTCACTTTTGCCCATTCATCAGTTGAATCTGTTCTTCTAAGACACTTCCGTGCTCTCCACCTCGTCATTCCCTCCCTTATTTTGTTATAAAAACACTTGTAGGAGATTTTTTTTATGAACTGCAGTCCAACTAACTAGAATGTTAAGCATTCAAATTTTGGGTGAGAGGCAAATTGAAAAGAGAAATATATGACACTTTCAAAGTAGAGAAATTCCAACAAAGTGCAGTCTCTCTCCAGCTCCCAGTATAAAACTCATCAAAGCAAAAACTGGTTTATTTAGACATCTGGGAAATATACTTCAACAAACATCCATTTGATGACTGCCAGCATCATAAAGAGACTTTGATATCAAAAACCCGCAGGCACTGCTGAAATCAATGATATGTTTTTATGAAAAAGTGCTCTTTGCTGACTCATTTGCCTTGTCCAGGTGATGTGGCTTTAGCCTGTTAATACAAAGGAGGGCCTCATTTTCACCCCAATGACATGATAGAATTAATGAGGAGCTCGGTGCTTTCTTCCTGCTTTGAGCAATGCTTGCCCACGGTTGCTTTTCAGTGTGTTCCAAGATTTACATATTCAGTGCTTTTATAACTCTAGAAATACTCTCTCCAGCTACCAGAGAAGGTAACAAAACATCCTTCAAAAGTCTGCTTCCTGTGCACTGTAGGCCATAAAAAAGATCTACATGGAATCTTTAGCCCCACTTCCAGAAAGTTTACATGCAACCCGTTCCATTCGAGTTTGATCTTTCACTCACCTACAGCACAAGAGAACTGTCCGTTTGCTTTCAGTGTTTACACAGTGCCAACCCCGAAATCAGACGAGTGCAGGTGAGAGAAAACCGGAAGTTGTGTGGCTCACTCACAGAAAAGTGGTTTCAGAGGTTCTGAAAAAGTATGCTCATGTGGTGAAGAACTGGTAAGAACAGGGAAGGAGCACTCTGAACCACTGTCTGAAGAAGTCATTGACAAAAAAGATTCAAGGTGAGGAAAGGTAGGGGGAATATCTTCCTCAATGCAAAGACTCAGTTTGACTTCTCAAAAATTAAAAATTTTTGTTCTTCCAGGAGAGGTATCAATTACACCGTAAAAAAGCTGAATTAGAAAAAAGTACTTACCAGCAAAATAACAGACACAGCCTTAATATCTTTACTGTTTAGAGGGCCAGGAGGGAGCCACAAGAGTTCTTGTGAAATAAGGTTTAAAAGTTCCTTTTCCAGATGTGTAGCTACAGAAATGTAAATAAAAATTGAGCGAAAGGATGTCCTATTAGTGAAAGGATGTCATTGTCCAAGGAATTTGAATTGAGGCAGCCTGGGAAACAGAGGAGGGAGGTATGTAGTTTTTACCTCGACACCTATTACTTGCACAAACACTCAAAAATTGGTTTTTAAAGAAATAAAAATTAAAAAAAATACATAACCCCATTTTTATGCTATTTGATAATGCCTTCAATAATTTGTACAATGAGAATATCTTATTTTTTTAGTGCTTGGCATTTACATTTTAATGAACTCTAATATTTAACGTATAAGAACTATATACAGGGAGGGGCAAAAGTAGGTTGACAGTTGTAAGCATATGAAACACAGTTTATTCTTGTATTTGCTAATCATTGTATCTATTTTCTGTACAAAGAACTGTAAACTTACTTTTGCCCTGTATAACTTACACCCAATATTTAACATACAGCATCTGATGAAGTCATTCATTCATTCACTCATTTGTAAAGTATTTCTTGAGCTGGACTCTCTGCTGGTCTCTGGGGACTTAATAAAAATGAAATAGATGGTTCTGCCCCTATGTAGTGTGCATACAAAAAGCGCATTCTTAGGAAATAATCCAGTACATGGAAAATGCTAAATTTACCAAGACATGTATTTCAGCATTACTTTTAACACTCAAATTGGAAGCAGCCTCACTGTTTAAAAACTAAGGAAATTATTCTCTGTAATTAAATAATTGGCTGTAGCTATTGAACACGGTGTCTGTGAGAAACGTGTTTATGCGACATTAAGTAAACATGCCAAGAGTACAGATTTGTACATGCGGAATGATTAGAATGGTGTCAATAATGCAGGGAGGAAAAGTACAGCAAAAAAAAAAAACTTGTGTGATGAGATTTTGGTGGACTCTCCTTTTCTCTTTGCAGTATTTCCCTTTGTTGAAGTATAATGGTAACAGTTTCCCCCAGAAGTAAACTAGCCCTTCCAGGCTTCCTGAGCTGTAGTGCATTTGCTTGTCTAACCGTCTCCATAGCCCTGCGTTACTGACAAGGGAACCGGGCACCAGGAGGTGTTGAGCTTGGACTCAAACCCAGGAATTCCAGCTTCAGAACCTGACTTCTAAACTCCGTGCACGGTGTTCTCAGAGAGAGAAGCAGGTCTGGCTTTACACGGACACATCGAAGCAGCAGTCTCCAGGGCCCAAGCTCTTCTGTCTTGTAAGATGAGGTGGAGATCTTAGTGATACCCGCTGCCAAGGACCATTGGGGAAAGTCTCAAACCCAGGGGGCAAGCAAAAGTCAGTCTACAGTTGGGGAGCCATCCTTTGGAGTTAAGAAAGCTACTGCAAGAATCATAACCGCCTTTTTCCATATGAACAACTGTAAACCTACTTTTGTTCACCCTGTACATTCAAGCTGGTGAACCTTTTTGGTGACTTTTAAATTTCTATTTAAAAGGCAGTTGTGGTGCATATTCAAAATGTTTTTGAGGGCCTTAATAAATGTGTGTATAGGAAGTCTGGGATACTGTGAATCCACTCACGTTTTCTCTGTTCAAAAATAGACCTTATTAAATAATTTGAAACACATTTTTGTTCATGTATACAAATGTAAATCAGCTAATTTATATATTTTAAGTCACTATTTAGAACATGAACTTTTTCTTAGTTCGTGAAAACACTACATTTTGTTGATGTATACAAATGTAAATCAGCTAGTTTACGTATTTTAAATAACTGTTTATAACATGAATTTTCTTCTTAATTGGTGAAAAATGATACTGAATAAGGTCTGTTTGAAAATCAGTATCTTCTGCTGAGTCAACTTCTCTTTGCTCTTTCTTCCTTTCTCTCTGACATTCTCAGTTCTTCACTTTCTATGGTTTTCTTGGCTTTTTCTTTTCACGGAACAAGCCCCTTCAAGGTCAAGAAACCACTGTAATTTGCACTTTGGAGTTATTTGTCAACCAAAGGTTTAAATTCCCAACAAGCGATTGGGATTCTGGGCTTAGGTTGCTTTATTAAGTCTTATATTTGTTGACTCTGGGTAAAAAATAATATGTGTAGAAGAATTACAAAGGTGACTCTTAAAAGCATGTGGAAGGATTATAACCTTAAAATGTGCTCGCTCAAAGCCATGAAAATAGATGAGTTCCCCCAGAGCTGCCCAGCAATACACCTTTATAGACGTCTAGAAGGGATATATGAATTCCACGTGGGCCTTGATAGCCCTTTGCAGAAAATGGGGAAGGGCTTTGTGTTCTAGGAGTTTATGATGTTTCAGGTGGCGTCATATGCATCTGACATTTAATTTGAAAGTGGTCCATTGAAAACGTCATCTGGTTTTCATTTGTTGGGGCCCCCTTGAAAATGCGAGGGTGGACTCTGTGACCGCCTCGTTTCCTCCCAGCTCCGAGGGTTTGGTAGCTGTCTGAGTCTACGATAAATGCAGATTTGATTTTCTAGCACAACAACCAATATTTGTGTAGGACTTTAGAGTTTACAAAACATTTTTCACATACCCCATTCTGTCTTATAGAAGGGTAAGAGGGGGGAAGTCCCAGTTAAATCTAGGTTAGGATACAGAATATACAACCCCTTCGATATTTTTCTATGTCGTTTGCTTTCAAGACGGAAAGGAATGTTCTCATTCAAAGGTAATTCTGGGAGAATTAGAATATTACTCACATCCGACATCTTCTACAGGATTATCAAACACCTGTTAAAGAGGTGCGCGTGTGATGTATAAAGCCATTGAAAAGTGGTTTCACCAGGTGGAAGAATTTGAATAAATCATGGCATGATCTAATTTACATATTCGGTTCATCAGCTTCAGATAGTTGAGGGACAATATTGATTTTTTCTGGGATAGTGTGAATCCACTCACATTTCCTGTGTTCTAAAATAGACCTTCGTCTACTGGTTGTGTTAGCTCTGCTTTCCCGGGAAAGTCAGGTCTGCGCAGAAATGTCAAGGCTAGCTGTGGTTATGCCTGCTCTGAATTTTAAAAAATGTAATAACTGAATCTTTTCCTACAGGGCCTAAGGAAAAAAATGGCATTCTATAATTTTCCTGAGGGTCTTGGGTAGATAAGGCCGGGCATATGTGGTGTACCCAATCAAAACACAATTTCACAGGTTATGAGTTTGCATGAGACGCGGTCCCTCTCGTGGAACCTGGGTTTGGGTGTGCATGCAGAAGTGGGGGAACGCTGCTGCAACCAAGCAGATCCCTCTGGGTACTCTTACTCCAGGCCGTGTTGCTGGCAGCAGGTCCCTCCTTGTCTCCTCAGAGTGGGACCAGGGAGCTCTGAGCTCAGTTGCCTCAGGCTGAAGAGGAGGGGATCTCTTTGCCTGTTCTTAGACAAGAGGATGAGCAGTGCATCATATGAAGAGCCCTTGCTTTCTCAGGACTGTGTGTGTGGGTTGTGCAGGCTGTGCCACGTGCTAGAATATATTTGACAGTCTTTGTGAGCTGGACATCTCTGTCTGAGACTGAGAGATGCCAAGTAAGTTGTCCAAGGTCAACGTTCATGGGCTAACCATGGTCCTGTCCTATCATTCACATAATCCAAAGCAGCTTTCCTGCTGGAGATGTGCTACCAAAGCCACGTGGTAGACGTCGTCTTTCTTTAACCCTTTCCAGTCCCCAGGTTGACTTTCTGGGAGTTTTCCTCTGTTATGGCTTTCTGCACAAATGTTCGGTGGCTGGGGAAGTTGCGATAGAAAATACTAGCATGCATTTTTGCATCTATTTGTAATCAGGCTCATTCATAAAATAATGTGAGGTGCGCATATATATATATACACGTATATATATATATATACACATATATATATATTTACATAGCCATGATCATGTACACATACAAACTTAGATGACACTTTGTAACTGAAATTCACGTGCCTGTCAAGTTTCCCACTGTTTCCGAGGCTCACTGGGCTCAGTGCCTGACTTTGCTGTCACTGGCTGATGGGTGTGGAGCAAAAGTTACTCATCTTCTTAAATCCTTAGCTCCTGATCTGTGAGGTGATTATAATATGTCCTTCCTGATAGTGTTTTTAAGAGGATAAAAAGAAACTATGAGCCTGCCAGAGCTTTATAAGTTGGAGAGGGCTGTAGATACAGCAGTTCTGTGTTATTAGCACACAGGGGTTAGAAGACCTTTGAGGGCCCTTTCAATCCAAAGACCGAGTGAGCTGAGTGAAAGTGTTGGCCACTTCCACAACTTCCCTGCAGCACGCATGTGTGTGTGAGTGTGTGTGAGTGTGTCATTAGTGGACCTGTTCATACAGAGCTGGGTTCACACACAGACCTTTCCTCATCTGCACACCAGGAGCAATACTTTCTTCATGATTTAAAAAAGAACAGGATGTGAAGCTCACTGCACTCTGCCCAGCACATAGGTACCTCTCAATGTCAGTGTCTTTCTCAGTTGAAACATTTCTATAAAGAACATGAACTAAATCAGTTTTTGAGACCTGTTCCACCATTAATTAGTGACCCACCCCACTCCCTACGAATTATGACAAATTCCTTAAATAATGACGTATTTCTTAACTTGAGAAAATTACTTAACCTTCTCAGCCTCAGTTTCCTCCTCTGTAAAATGAAGATAATTCCCACCAAACTGGGTCATGGTTAGGCTTAAATATAAGCATATAAGTTAAGTGCCTGGAACATAAGAAGCTTACAAGATGCTTCATTCTCCCCTTCCTCCTCATGCATTATTGGGAGAGCATCTTCAATCCTGCCTGCAGGAAGCATTTGGGAAACCCGCCCTTGCGATTTGTGGGATTTTCTCGCTAACACAGAGCACAGTGCCACCTCCTCATTGGTCCTGGGGAAGGGGGCTTACAAATCAAAGGCAATTGGCCCTTCTGAGGTGACGTCACTGATCTGGCTGTGCCTATTGGACCTTTAGAGTAAGTTCTTCCAAAATGCACGACACTGTTTATACTTTGCATCATTATTTTTAAAATTTAGATTTAACAATTTTTAAAAATTAAATGCATTGGAATAACTTTGGTGAATAACATACAATTTCAGGTATACAGCTTCATGATACGACATTTGCGTACTCTATTGTGTTCTCCACACCCGAATTCTTCCCTCAGTGCTTGCCGGGCTGAATCATTTATAAGCATTAATGGACAGCAGACTAATGTCTTTGCCGGCACACTCTAAGTCACCTGCTTTGCCAGGCAGAGAAATGGTGGACCCGAGTTTGTGACCTCAGTGTGTGTTGGGAGCTCTGCAGCAAGGGGCTTGCCCCAGGGTGTTCTCTGAAGGATGACAGTCCCGTCTGGGTGTCCTGTAAGTACTTGCCAAGACCTACACTAACATCCCCATAGTGCTTCCTAAATATTGGCGCAAAGCTCTCAGCTGTAGGTTTCACAGACGTGTATCTTGTGTCTTTAGAGGCCAAAAGGGAGCCACCAGCACGCTTGTGAAATCAAGTTTAAAGGTTGCTTTTGCAGATGCGGACCTGCAGAGATGTCAGCGTGGCTATGGTGAGGAGGGCCGCTGTGGTCGCCTGCCGAGGGATTTGAGGCAGGGGCCAGGACGGAGGGAAGGAAGGTGGGTTGGCTTCTCTGAATCTGTTGCTCACTGATCTCCAACTCTCGTTTCCTTGAATTAGGGAGAGGGCCCCCTTTCTCCAGCATAGGGGCTGGAATATGCTTTTCAGTGGCAAGTTTAGTGCATATATTTCTATGTCAGAAAAAGTCCATGTTGTAAGAGAGGTCATTGCTCAAGATGTCTAGAAATCTTAGCTGTTTATGTAAACAAGGCGTTGATTTACTTTAAATGAAGATGGAGTGAAGCTTTCTTTAGTGCAGAAAATCTTACTGTCTCTGTGCCCAAGCCACGTGAGATGAGATCGAGGCAGAAAGCCTTGTCTCTGCCTTCGGAGGTCTCAGGGTCTCATGTACAAGTTTTCAGCTTTACAGAACTTACCGAAGGTGCATCAAAGCTTTCCATGAGCTAGAGCGCTAAGTGCTGGGAAGTTCAGCTATGCAGATGTATTCCTGCCTAACAAACAACCACTGTTTTTGTTGTTGTTGTTATTGTTGTTGTTAACCCAGTGCATTAACAACTTTGGCTGCACTGAATTGGGTGGTCCTCCTGCTATTCTCTCCTGGGATCACTCATGTGATTGCAATCTTCTGGCAGCTCTTTTAGGGCTGGATGGTCGCAGGTGGCCTTGTGTAAGTGTCTGATAGCTGGTGTTGGGTGTCAGTAGGACCATGTGTCTCCAGCAGGCTAGACTAGACTTTTTCGTGGTCAGGCAGCATTCCAAGAAACCAATTCCAGTGTGCAAGTAACTTTCACATCTCTGCTTACATCCTGTTTACTAATGTTCCAGGGACCAAGACAAGTCATTTAGCCAAGCCCAGAGTCAACATGGGAGGAGATTATGCCAAGACATGGGTACAGGAGGCATCATTCATTGGGGACCATTTCTGCGACAGTCAACCACAGGCTCTGACCTAAGTGATAACAGCAATTGTTTCATCTGTGTAGTACCTCATTTATGTATTTGGCATGGGGCTTGATGCTTCAAATATACTACTTTATTAAATCTTTATGATGATTCTTCAAGGTAGATACATTGTTCCAAATTTTTTAGGTCAATTAGGTTTGCCTAAAGTCATACAGAGAGGAAATGGCCAAGATTTTAACATTGAACAGAATACTTCTATAAAGACGCAGGGCTGTAAGGATGGCTGAGTTTGAAAATGTGTACACACCCTCGTTGCCCCCAGGTCCCAAGGAAGCCCACATGGCCCTGTTTGACCACTTGGCAAATCTACCTCCTCTGCCTGGACATCAAGGCCCTCCACACTTGGGCTTCCTCTTGTTTAACCATTGCTACTTTCTCTGCTATGAGCCTCTCACAGCTCAGTGGCCAAGGTCATCCCTGCTATCAGATCTCCTCCCCCTTCCCAGCTTTGTTCCCCTTGCCTAAACTACCCTCTTCTTTCTCCCCTGCCATTTCCCCTATAAGTCAGTCACACCTACCATTTATTGAGTTCCATCTAGGTACCAATCCTTGCTGTGCTCAGAATTTTATATACATGGAATCATTTAATTCTTAGAACAGTATTCCCATTGTAAAAATGAGATCACTGAGGCTTATAAAATTTAAATAAGGACACACTAGAAGTAGCCTGTGGGTCCCCCGCTTATCCAACTTCTTCCCCCTAGCCAAGCGTTTTAATCAGTTCAAATGAGTTTTAGATTTGAGCCCCATAAACTCAATCATTTGAGTTTCTTCAAATTTTGAGCGTGAGGCCAATAGTGGAATGTTTATCCGCCTCTCTCTTTTTTGTTAATGACCTTGGTTCACACCAAGGGCACGATTATTCATGCAACCATTGTCATTGGAAAATGAAGGTTCCTTTCTATTGATGACTCACCCTGTGAAGTACCAGACAGAGGAGTTTGGGAGCAGGTGTGCCAGTGCCCAGCGCGCACATTTCTTCCCGATTCCGTGTCTAGTGTCGGTAGCTTAACATCTTCCTTAGTGGGAGTATCGACACCGCAGAAGTCGGCAAGCACTGCAAGTCGGGGGTCTCCACACCACCAGCCCTGAAGCCCCATTTACCAGCACATGACTATGTCACAACTCATTTAAGTAGGAGGTCGAAAAGGACAGCTAGCTGGTGTAATGGGGAAGAGAATTCTACCTCTGAAAAATGGGTGTATTTTTTGAGTCACCTTAAAACAAAACACTGCACCTAAACAATGGCTAAAATTATCTACTGACAACATCAAACGTTGGTAAAGATGTCGGGTAATTAAAACTCCTGTATATTGGTGGTGAGAAGATAAAATGGCGTGACTAGTCTGGAAACTCTTTGGCAGTACCTTATAAAGTGAAACTTATACCTACCCCTATGACCCAGCAATTTCATTCTTAGGTATTTACCCAAGAAAAGTGAAAACTTACGTCCACAGAAAGCCTTGTGCAAGAATAGTTACAGCGGCTTAAAAAAATAATGACCAGAAAACATGGTAGGGAAAGGGGTGAACAATTTCCGTTTGTCCATGTAGTGAAACACTACTCAGCAATAAAAGGAATGAACCACTGATACATGTAACAATATAGAAGAATCTCAAAATATTATGTTACATGCAAGAGGACAGAACAAAACTGTATGTACTGATAATCCCGCTTATGTGAACTTCAAGAACAAGCGAGTCTGTCTGTGGCAATTGACTGGAACATTGACTACCTCTCAGGAAGAGGGTAGGATTGCCTGGCAATAAGCCTAAGAGAACTTTCTACAACGAGATAAATGTTCATATTTTGAAAGGGATTGTGGTTACATTGGTGTGTATGCAGTTTTTGAAACTCAAATAGTAAACTTGAGATCTATGCATTTCATGATACGTAAATATGACCTCTACTTAAGAAATCAGGGTCCACATTCTTGAGTGCAGGATATGCCTGGAATGAACTCTTCTTTCATTGTCCTCGTCATGTAGGAACTAAGCGGTTGGAGTCCAGCAAGCTGGAGTTTAAGTGCCATCTGCACTGTACACCATCTCCGTGATGTGGGAAGAGTCACTGAGCCTCTCTGAATTTCAGCTTTCTCTCCTGAAATACAGAGATAATTTTTTCATTTATTCTTTCAACGCATCCACCTGCAGTTACCGTGTGCATTATAACAACAGGATAGTGGACAAAGCAGCCCCTCCCCTTCCCTCGTGGATCCTACCTTCTAATGCTTTTACCTCTAGGGGTCACCTGCCTTCAGGGCGTAGGCAATAGTGGGCTGATGTGATTCTGTTGCAAACCCGGGAGCATGTGCCTGTGTAACGGGAAGAACTCCTGCTCTGCTCTAATCAATTCCAGTCCTGTGAGCGCGATGACCCAGTCTGCCAGGTCTGGTTTTTCACAGAATCTGGAAACCCTGGTTGTGAAAGTTTCACATTTCATTCACTTTTTTTTTTTTCCAAAAAAAAATTATAGTCCAAACACTTAGATTTGTGACCTCTCACAAAATTTACTCATTCATACAACATTTATTTATAAACCTCCATCTGGGGTGTATCCTATCTGGTCTTTCATCCCTGTTTCTGATTCCTTATGAGTGAACTAGGAATGTTCAACTCAAAGGTGAAATCGTATGGTAGCTGCTCAGTGGAAACCAAGTTGAGGTTCTTTCCTGGGTCAGTCCCTCAACTTACAGGGTTTTTCTAAAAGTTAAGAGGGTCTTGCAGTTCTGCTTTTTAGGAATGTGAGAGGTTCTGAATTTGAACCTCACGGAACAACCATGTCATTTATGTCCCCATTTGTCAGCGGTATTGATAACATTTACAAAGGTCCCTTGAATCTGATAATCCTAATCTGGGCAGAGCTTTGTAAGGAGATTGGCAAAATGCTGCTCAAAAAGTCAAAACCAGCTATTGATCCCTAGTATAATCCCGTTCAGGACTCAGGACGTGTAATTTTGTTTCACTGTGAATTTTGCCATCAGACTGTAAAAGCAGAGTTAGTGTCAGTGTGCCTAGCAAACCACCAAAATCACACACCTTTTCTTTACAGAATGTTAGGACTTAAAAACTTATCTAGTCTAAGGCATATCACCAGAATTTCTTTATATTTCATTGTTTATAGGTATCAAAATATAATGCAGCCAAATCAGATTGAGATATTATCCTTTTCCTATAATTTCACCGGTATCATTCTTACCCTTTCCTCCTGTTAGTCACCTTCTAGCTACCCTGGCTCTCCTAATTATAAGCTGGGCAAGTGACCTTGGACAAGTTTTTTAACCTCTCACTACACCCGCTTTCTTTCCATAAAATGGTGATGATAACAGTACTTCCCTTATGGGATTGTGAAGATTAAAAAACCTGATATGTGATGTAAAGTACTTTCAACATCACCTGGAACATAGTTAGCATGCAACACATGCATTAATATAATGGTTATTATTTTTATTATTCTTTGATTCCTTTAGGATTAGTTTCAACAGAATACCAAAAGCAGAGTGCTTGACAGAGGTGGGAAGCTTGGTAATACGTGAATGCAGGCAGTTCAAGGCTGGCCGTGTTTGTGCTCGCATGCAGAAGGAAATGAAAAAGGAAGGGAGTGCCCTTCCTTCAGTGACATCTGCCAGTAAGTGCACGCATACTGTAGCTGGCATCCCATTGGCTGGAGCATGGTCACGTGTCACACACAGTTGCCAGAGAGACTAGTCTGTCTAGGCCAATTTTTTTCTGGTGGTCATGTGCTCAGCTAAAATCCAGGGTCCCGTTATTTAGAAGGAAGGAGACAACTGACACCTTCGTTCCGTCACATCCTCCACAGCACGGACCATATTCTTCTATGAAGTTGCCCTGACTACTCGGAGTCCTCAGTTTCCTTCGTCTTAGAATATTTAGGATTACACCTTGGCCAAGTAATATTCCTTGTATCTGTGTACCACAGGAGTGTTACGTTTTGCGACAGCACAGGTGGACCTAGAGGGTATTGGGCTAAGTGAAATAAATCAGTCAGAGAAAGGCAAGTGTCATATGATCTGACTTATATGTGGAATCTAGTGAACAAAATAAACTGACAAACAAAATAGAAACAGACTCTTAGATACAGAGAACAGACTGAGAGACACCAGGTCGGTGGGCAGGGGGCGGTTGGGACGCTGGGTGAAGAAGGCGATGGGGTGGAGAAATACAGATCGCCAGTCACGAGGTAGTCATGGGGATGTAAAGTAGAGCATAGAGAATGTAATCCGTAATTTCATAATGGCTGGGTATGATGCCGTGTGCATACGGAACACTGTAAAATATGTGATTGTCTAACCACTACGTTGCACCCCTGAAACCAATACAAAATAACAAGGACTGTAAATGGTCATTGAAAAAAAAATTAAAAAATAAATACACCTTGGATATCCTGAATCTGCCTTTCTTATCACCATCACTGTTACCATCACTGCCCTTGTCCAAGCCACCATCCACCCCAGGATTACCGTAGCAGCCACCAGTGGGACTTCTGCTCCAGAGCAAGCTTTTGAAAATGCAGGTCAGATCCTGTCTCTCTTCACTGCTAGATCCTCCAATGCCTTCTCATACTTCTCAGAAGAGGATCTAAGCCACTCTCCGTGGGATCTGTGTGACCCACCCACCCTTACTCCACCCTTATCTCCGTGTCCCTCCTCCTCCCTGTTGTCTAGCCACACCAGCCTTCTTGCTGCTCTTTCTATACTCCTAAGAAAAAAAAAGCTGTCTTTCCTTATGCTCTTCACACTTTTAAGGAGAAGAACCAGCTCAGAGAGGCTGAGTAAATTGCCCACGGTTGTGCAGCTTAGACGTACTAGAGGCAAGATTCCAAACCAGGTCAGTCTGACTACAAGCTCTATTTCTTCATTCAACCCCAATTGCACGAGTGCTTGATAAATGTTCGATTGCTCTGTGATGGGTTTCACAGAGGCAGTCAGTCCATTTTGTGAAAAGGACAGACTTTCCCACCAGTTCTACCGATTCTCGTATTTCTGGGAGATCCACAAGTCCTTTGGCAGGGGAAAGCAATGTCTTACAGGTTCTGTCTCTGGCAGAACCCATTAGGAGCTTCCACTCTAACCCCTAGACCATAGGCAGCTATAAGCCTCATCGGGCCTGAGACAGCACAGGCTGGTTGGATCAGCCATCTTCCTTCCTGGACCAAGTGGAACGATGCTCTCAGGACCCGTGGTTGGACCTCTACAGGTCAGTTGACTTTTCTGCTGTGATTGGTACAGAATCATCTCTGTTTGGCACAGGTAAAATGAGATACAGTTCTTACCCCATTCACTGAGATGCCTCTTTCACTGAGCCTTGCAGGTGATTGAAAAGGGATGAAAAGGAACATCCTTGCCCTTAGGACCTCATTTAGAACAGTTATTCGACCTAGTGAAGGGGGAACAATTTGTTTGGGCTTCGGTGAATCAGATCCTTTTGAAATTACGTACAAAATCTTGTCTGTATAGGTACGTGCATTTGTTTTTCTGGTGGGAGGAAACAGAGTCTTTATCAAGTTCTCTGAGGGGCCTGACACTCCCAATCGTGGTGAGAACTGCTCGTAATAAAAGCTTCCCTAGATGCCTATCATTCACCGAGCGCAGAATACACACACTACGCTACATTGCTCCTTTAAATCCTCAAAACAACCTCATGAGTTAGAATGTTACCATGGTAATTTCACAGATGCAAAAACTCAGATCAAAGATTTAATTCTTTTTTAATATCACACATAGATTTTGAGCACGGGAATCATATTTTAAACCCAAGTCTGTTGTACTCTTAAGAATCTTTTTCTATTTTTATATTGACATATTTTTTATCAAAGCAGCATATAGACACGATTTTAAAAATCAAATGTTTTTTTAAACTTTTTTCTGCTTCCTGCTTTGTCTCCTTCCTTTTTTTCTTCTCCTGTTTATTTGTGTTCATTTCTCTGTTTTATGTTGAAAACTGCTTAAACCTGAGCACCCCTGGTTACGCCGGCACAGTAACCAGGCGCTGCCAAAGGTTCATTACAAGCCCTGAGTGCACGAGCAAGACTTCGCGCCTCGTGGGGCTGGGGGCTGGAGGCAGCTGGCATTTGCACTGCACTGCACTGCCCCACATGAGTTTCTAGAGTTCCTTTTGTGGATACGTTAAGTTTCTCCAGAAAAGAGTTTTCCGGCTCCCTGCTTAGGGTATGTGAGCCTGCTATTTATTGTTAGGGGGGCACTAGTTGTCCTGGGTGGTGGCAGGAGGGTGAGGCAGGGGGTGTTTGTTTGCTCTGCAAACAGAGCTCCTGTTTCCAATCCCTCGTTCCATTGATCTTCTGCAGCCACACCTCCGACTCCTGGGCCTCTCTGGGGCCCTGTAGCATAAACTGGCTCCCGTTTCTTTGGTATCCTTTTCTGCAGGCTGAAATACCTTTTCTAGGTATTTCTCTTTTAATAAGGATATTACTACTGCATTCAATTTCCATCTTCCAAAAATGCATTGATAGAGCTCACCCATTTCACCTCTTCTAGTCTCTTCGACTGCTGAAGTTACACCTTTCCTGTTCCTTCCCTGTCTCTTCGGATGCAATTTGAAAAAGATGCTTGTGGTCCTGCCACCATTGTAAAAGGAAGTTTCTAGGCTTGCTCCTTCTACTCTTCTCATGCTGCCTCCTGGTACCTATCACATTCTGTCCAGACTGTCAGAGAGGTACAAGAAAAACCTTCAAGGGATGCTGCCCTCCAGAGTCTTGTAATCTAGCCCTGATGAAACCACACCCAAGGATTCTGCAGCTTCTAAGGCAGGCACACGGTCACACATACAGGAGCAGGTTTACAGGTGAAGGGCCAGAAAAAGAGACCCCAGGTGGAGAGAAGTGTATCTAAGACTAGGGAAACAACATGAGCAAAATCCTAAAGGCAGAGAAAAAACAAGTGGTCCTTCAGCTGGGCGGGAGGAAGGCGTGCATGGAAGGAAGGTGCCAGGTGGAGGCGGGCCTTGGGTGTTGGATTAGCAGTTTGGGTGTTATTTTGTCCTAAGATGATGGTTGGTCATTGACATCCTGTAAAGAGCGTCTAGGAGAACTGAGGCAGGGTTCCTGGAAGGGAAGGATTGAAGGGCAGAAGGACAGATGGAGACATCCTGGGAGAGGGGAGGGAGAGAAACTTTGGGATGCAAAGTAAAGGAGATGGTTTGGCGGAAGTGGGGGGTTGGGCAAGAGAAAGCTTCCAGGAAGAGATGGAAGGATGAAGAGGCAACAACTAAGAGTCAAAGAGGAGAAGCCAGCTGGGCCTCTCTGCCTGATGGGAGGAGTTTGCATCTGGAGATACGAGGCTGCAAAGTCAGGAAAGGTCCCTGAGGTTTGGCCCAACTGGCGTGAGTCACATGACCACAGTGAGCTCTCAGATGCTGATAACCCTGGGCTTTTCCATGAGTCTTTGTTATTCCTGCTCAGATTTCTGACCCCTGCAGTTATGAAAGCACAGGCATGTGTGCAAAATTTGGGAATAAGAAAAACAAGATAATGTTGTTGATTTTGCAGTTTGGACAAAATGTGAATATTGAATTGTATGCCGATGAGAGAATTCTCATGATCTATTCACACTTTCACATCCCAGATTACTTTTTTTCTTTGCCATTTTCAAAAATGAGGACTCTCCAACACTAATCTGCTTAGCAAATCTTATGAACTGAATCAAAAGCCTCACAGGTCTATTGCCAAGCATGTCAGAATTGTAAATTTTTCTTAACCTGGTACCGTTGTTCTCACCCATATGTTTTTTCTCCTTCCCAAGTAGGTTAGGAAAATTCTGAATGTGTCAAAGAGCAGAGAAAGAATGGCATCTTCTCCATGCATCATAGTAATTATCTCTTTCATTTTTTCATGATTGCAACTTCCCTTTAAAAATATTGGCCTGCACACAGCCTCTCCACATTGCCTCTCATTCTGGTGGTCCCTTCAAGGAGATTTCATAAGGGCCAGGTCCTGATGTGGCTTCATATTTCCTGCTGGTGGAGGGGACACTTTTTTATTTTATGAGTGCACCCGTAATTACGGCAGAACATAAAGGTGAGAAGCAAAAGAGAATTCTCCCAACGCCCTTTCTGTGGAACTGGTTTGCACTTTCTTCAGACTTGGGGTTCTCCTGGGGAATCTTCCTCTCTCTAGGTTCTGTCTCTGAAGCCTGATTGTGATTGAACCTCTGCACCAATCAAGCCTCGTTCAGTATTTAATCAATCTCGCATTGCCCGCCCTGTTGTTGGGTTCACGTGCCAGTCTTGCAGCTCTTTCCCCAGCTCTTTCCATTTTCATTTGCATACCTTTTCTGTTCTTTCTTTTCCTTTTCTTCCCAGCTTTTTGTCCTGGCTCTTCCCAAAATGCTCAAGCATGTTGAAAACAGCAGAGTTTCTCACGCATTTGCAGTCAAATGAATAAGCTAATAAATCATAACTGGGCTTTGAAAGAGGATTTTCCCCTTTCACGGTGTATCTTAGAGCTCAGGTTTAGCAGTTGTTGGAAATGCTTGTGGAAGAACTCTATCTTCTAAAACCTTCTGCGGGCGGAGCCTTGCTCACCGGAGTGAGGCAGGGGGAATTGCACTGCTGCAGAGACAATGTCTTTTGCATAACAATTTAATCCATCCCATTTGCTGGTGAATATTCATATTCTGGGGGTAGAAGTTTCAGTATTTACAAATTTGTAGAAGTAGGAAATGTAGATAAGCATATGGTAGATGTAACATTTGCTTCTTCGTTTTTGATGGCCAGGACCACTGAAACGGAGTTTCATTTTTGTCCTTTTGAATTTGTTTACACTGAAATAAAGCCTGAAAGGTTATCGATGCTGAACTATTGGTAAGAGATGCACCCTGATGACTTTTCCTTAGTGTTAAGTGTGTGATGTAAGATCAGTCGGCCCCATTATAGTGAATATTGTTTTTGTTTTAATAATATAGCTAGGTAGTTTGCTCTGTTTATCTATCTAACTTCTATTACATAACTCTTGATCTATCCTATAATCCAAAAATAGATTAGGTAGAACATTAGAGCTAAACCAATGTACTGATGTTAATGATTTATATATACATAATGATTATATATGGTGCTATAGATAATGAATATATATGTGTAGGTATCATACACACAACCACACACATATAAAATTAGTTTTAGGGGTGCTTAATAAACTAATTTCGGAGTGCTTTAATTACATTAAAGCCTTCTAGAGAAAATTAAAAGAAAATTGCTCTCCATTAACCTCTGGGGGAAAGAATATGGCCGTATATTCCATCTCATGTATCGTGTAATCCCCATGACAACTCCATGATGCAGATGTGAGGAAACCAATCCCCAGAGTTAAGGCCACTGCCTGGAGTTGCTGAGCCGGGCTCAGGGTGCTTTCTGTTTCACGAGGGGCCAGTCAGGTTCACCTGACAAGAGTCCTCCTATTGACTGGCTTGCGTGTGGGAAGAAGCATTGTAACCCTGGGCTTAATCTAAAAAAAAAAAAAAAGAGTAGTGGTTGACTCACTTATGCCACAAATCTTTGTTAGGCACCTGCGGTGCACTCATTGTGGTAGGCTCTGAGAAAACACCAGAGAAGGGACAGATCCCATTCCCTGCCCTGAGGAACTTCACGTGCTAGCGGAGAGCCCCAGATCAAGCAGTGACGTCGCCATGAGTATGGGAGGGGCGGCGGCCATCCCACTTCTGTGAGATGGCCTGTGGTCCCTCCATCGCACTGTCTGAATAGAACTGGAGCTACATCGTGTGTCACCCTCATCTCCTTCAGGAAGGAACAGTCTCCTTCCCCTCAACGTCTTGCGCTGGTCTTGTTGTGGATATCATGTGGTCACCCAAAATCACACACAGATCCCCAAGGTGCCTTGGGAGTTCAGGGTCTCCGGAAGAGTCAGGGTCTTTGAGTGTTCCTCACGCTTCGGGTCATTTGCCTGGAAAGCCATGACTGTCTCACAAGTATCACTTTCACTGTTACTGTTCTCTCTGGTTTATCTCTTCACTCGGTCTTTGAATCTATGAGCCACATCTAGGATTCATATCTTAGTAAAGTAATTGGAGCTGCTTACTCCAAGTTCTTAGCAAGTCTCATTATATCACAAAGTACTGGTAAGTCTCATGCCTCTGCCTGGAGTATCTTTCCCAGATTGTTTGCCTAGTGAACTACTCATCCTTCAAGACTCTCCCTGCAGCCCCTCCTCCAGGAACCCTCCTCCTCTGAACTTCTTAGACACAGTCCGTATCTCAGCTCCCACTGCATTGCAAATGTTTCTCTGTTACCCCACAAGTATTACTCAGCACCTCCCACATGCCAGGTATCATTCAGGTGCCATTGGCTTGTATTACTCCACAGCATAATGCTTGCTTTCTTTCAAGTCTCCCTCATGTGGCTCTAAGAAGATGGAGATTCCCACTGTCTTATTCCCTTTCTTATCCCAGTGCTGTGAGTGAATGCTTCAGAACTGGTTGGATTAAAGATGTCAAACTTTGGCCTGGAAGGGAGTAGGACAGTCAAAGAGGGGAGTTAACTCTAAAAACATGGACTTTGGGTTCAGACAAAATTGAGTTCACCCAGGTTTAAGTTCAAAGCTTATTTTATCCCTTGTATAGAGACATTTAGTATTGCTCTAGTTTAAAAAAAGGATGATGGGCCCTGACTGCATCGCTCAGTTGGTTACAGCATCATCGTGATATGCCAAGGTTGTGGGTTCAATCTCTGGTCAGGGCACACAGAAGAATCAACCAATGAATGCATAAGTAAGCAGAACAAGAAATTGGTATTTCTCTCTCTTTCTCTCCCTCCCTTCCTTTCTCTCTAAAGTCAATCAGTAAAAAAATAAATAAAAATTGATGATGATACCTACCATATAATGTTGTTTAAATCCACATAATGGGGATTAAAAATGGCAACATTGTGACGATTAAAACAATTCTTATGTGAAACTAATATAAAATAATAATGAAAGTAAACTGTAATTGGAAAACAAAAAAAGGAAAAGAAAGAAAATGTTTTAAAAGGAAAAAAAAGTACTTCTTAGCACGTGGACGCATCCCGACCGCCCATGGGTTACCTGACTAAGGCACGCAGGTGGAGCATGGCGCATCAGTATTCGCACTCCAGTCTTGTGTCCGAGAGCCAGCGGTGATCAGCTGGTTCCATTCTGCTTTGTGAGAAAGCACGTGTGCTCACGAGCGCATGTTTTAGTATTTAATGCCTTTTATTTGGATCACAGACTAAAGTCAGCCTTAGGGAAACTGAATTTAAGACCTGGCTGGGAATGGGATTGGGGGCTGTGGATTCATTTGCGATTTTCAAACGAGTAGGAAGTGGTTGAACAAGGAAACCATCCTGAGCAGGAGCTTCATAAGGGAAGTCTTGGAGTGAGGGGACCCAGGCCCTGATATGGATTGTGCCCTTGGGCAGGTCACTTGACCTGTCTTGACCTCACTCTCTGATCTGTGAAAAGACAGGTTTGGAGATAGCCAGTCCCCAGATGTACTGAGACACCTGTGAGCTGACTGCTGATTCTCGCCCGTGGGGCCCAGCTGCCCAGGGCGACAGACAAACTGTGCATAGATGCAGTGTGCTGGGGGTCCTGATAGAGTGCCAGGGTGATGGGTTAGCAGGACCACGTGATACTTACCTCCATGAAGTCCAGGGCTCGGCCGTCTCCTGTCGTAACCATTGCTGGCATTACTGGCTGTGTGATCTTGAAGAATAACCAAATCTATGTATTGGGCTGTTGTGAAATATGTAAAATATTGCCTGGCATGTAGTATGTGCTCAGTAAATACTAGTTAACACAGGAACAGAAAGCAGAGAGAAATAAAATTTTGTAGATGGCATGGGAAAACCAGACCTCTCAGAGGAAACATTTAACTGAGACCTGAAAAAAAGTGGAAGATCTTAAGACATCTCCCCCATAACGTGCTCCCTAGACAGTTGGCATGCTTCCTTCTCTTTATAAAACATATTGGCGAATGCCCAAAACTCTTGGCCAGCAGGCCACGCTACCTCTGCTTTAACCAGTTTTCTATCAGCCTACCGAATATCAAGCCCTTGTACACCAGATTAAAGAACTCGACTGCAAAAATAATGGTTGATATTCATGGGGCAGATCTTAGGCACAGATAGCAGCTCAGCTTACATGGAGATCTATACGTAGATGATCTCATTCAACCTTTTTTTTTTTTAATAGTCCTCTTTTATGCTCATTTTACAAAGGAGCTCTAACGTGAAAGTAGGAGAGCTGAGATTTGAGCCTAGGTCTCTGGGGCCAAAGCCACCTCATCCAAAAGCTCTTCGGCGATTTCTCAGGTGAAAAAGCAGTCGGCAGACATTCCATGGAGAACAGAATGTCCAAAGCCTCCGAACAGCGATGCGTGCCAGGATTCCTTCCTTCCAGCCCTAACATTTCATTATTTACTAATAGAGACCATGAGTTTCACTGCAGAAAAACGAGGCTGGGAGAACTTGGGCGATTTGCCCAGGGATTTTCACTTACAAATTCCTCGTCGCGGCTTTGTTTTTGTTTTTTAACACTGGGATGGTTTTTGTTCTCAGGTACCAAGGATAAAATGTTTTCAAATATCCAGGAAAAAGGCTGCAGTTTGTTTTCAACCTTTTTGAAAATCAGAAACAAAAACAGCCCCCGTGGTATCAAAACATTGCACAGGAAGCCTGGGATCGCCGAGTCAATGCCTTCTCAGGTCACGCCTCCCGATTCTCCCCATCCTGGTCCTGGCTGCCCTCAGGAGGAGTCGGGGAGCCGCCAGAGGAGACGAGGGGATGGTGCCAAATGGGAGAAATAATTGGGAGAAAATCAACTCCAGCTTTGCACGTTAACAAAAATGTTTTTGTTTTTTTTTGCATTTGCAGCTGTAAAGTATTTGGTGATTAGTCGACCCATTTTCAAATGATCAAATAATGATTAAGAAGTAAAAAAACACTAAATATTTAGAATGCAACAGGAGCACTACTGCTAATGGGAACTTGGCATATGTTGAAATCGGGCTCAAGGAAAAGAAAAATATTTCTGCGCAGTCAAACATGATCTGTCGGATCTTTGTCCTAAAGCAACTTTAAAATAAGACAAAAATTGTCAGACTATTTGAGTATGTACTGTATAGAAAAATGTTACTATGTTTTCCCTTAATTCTCTCTGTCCCACCTTCAAAATGCGAAACAAACAGGGACTGAGGTTAGAAGGGTTAAGAGCAGATGCTTTAAATGCAGCAAATTCACACGGGAAGGAATCCGGGTTTGTGAGATTCGTTATTCTGTGCCTTCCCCTTGCTCCTGCAGAACATGCCCGGCGTATTTCCTCCGGAGAATCTTTGTCCCAGCAAGTGCGCTGCCAGGAAAGCTCTGCCCTCAGGTTTGCGAGGGGCTGACTCCTTCCTGCCATTCAGATCTCAGCTCAAATGTCACTTCCTCTGAGGTCGCCTTGACCCGCACATCTGACGTTATCACGGATTGTCACGAGCCGGTTTTTTCCCCTCCTTTTCATAACACTCACTACAGTCTGCAATGGTCTGGTTCCTTTATTTGTTTTCTTGTTCCTTGCCACTCCCTTCTGCTAAGCTGTAAACTCCAGGGGACCTTGTCTGGCCACCAGAGCAGTGCCCAGCACAAAGTAGGCACCCAATAGATATTTCTGAATACACGAAAGAAAAAAAGGGCTACTAAAAATAGTAAAGTGCCCTATAAATGTAGTATTACATGAAATTGAAATTAGGAAATTAAAAAAGTCTACGGTAATATCTGTCATTTCTAACTTTTTTTTTTAACAAAGAGTATACATTTTCCTGAAAGTGAATTTTAAATTTACTCCTCATGTGCTACTTAAGCACCAATTTCTGCAAGTTTAGGAAATCAATACTTTCCAAAATAAAGTGCCTTTGCATTTAGAGTAAAATACATATTTTGCTTGTTGGCAGAATATACGGGGAAGAGTCTGCATTATTTTCTATTTGAGAGAAGAAAAATTACTAGGTCCTATATCCTGGCCAATGGAACCCAGCAGATCAGAGAAACAAGGTCATCCACAATTCACGGCGACTCTTCGTACTTCAGAATGTGGGTCTGTCAACGTTTGTAAAACTGTTGAATCATGGAATTTTGGTATAAAAGGAAACTTGCGGTTCATTCACTTCATTCAGTCCCCGAATCTGACACTTGTATCCCTAAATCACTTCTTTAATTTTGCAGATTGTATCCTCTGAATTAATTTAACATCAATATGATATTGCTCACACTTGTGTTTTAAAATATTCTCTTGAGGTTTAATTTCTAAACATCATTACATTTCGTAAAAATTGAATTGTGCATGTTACATCCCAAATTGGAAGGATGGTCCTAATGCTTTTGTGGTAGTAAAATTTCATTTGAAAATACTGCTTGAAATGAATACAAAATGGGTGAGCTGGTGCTTGGGAATAATTGCTGTGCAGAGATGTTTGTTCTAAGGGTAGGAAGTGCCGGGAAGAGATTTATTTTTTATTTTCTATCAAAATTTGACCCAAAGTAGAGAATAATTTTTGAGTTTGAATAATAATATTTGTGCTGATAAATATGATCAGAATATTATAGCAATAGTCATTTTATTCAGAGTTTTATTCAACACCAATTAAATATAGCCTCTGTTTTATACAAAATTATGGTTGAAATTATGACCATTCCCAGAATCATGAAAGGTTTACCTAAAACTTTTCTATCACCTACAGCACAGGCAGCAAACGCAAGGCCTGAGGGCCGAATCCGGCCCTCCACCTTGTTTTATCCGGCCCAGCACCTTGTTTCTACCCAGCGGCAGCCCCGAACTCTCACTTAACTGTTAAGGAGTAGTTACAGTTATACAGGCCTAAAATTACACTCGGGCCTTTGAAGGCAACCACCAGGCTGATGTGGCCCCCGGTGAAAATGAGTTTGACACCCCTGATTTACAGTAAGAAATACATTTTTTGGTGTGATCCAGTACACACACACACACACACAGAGGCAACCACAACTGAGACTAAAGATTCATAATGCACCCCCTCCCTCTATAAGATGTATTCTACTTTTTATTTTGTACCACTTCATTTGAACAAGGGTGCTTTCGCCTTTATACATTGATTTAAAGGCATATTTTTTGGAAAACACTGATCTGGCCCAAATCATTCACTTTACAAATGGGAAGACAAAGGGGCAGAGAGGGGACCCTTCACCCCACCCCCCGCATCCATATCTAATTCAAGAAATCCTGTTGCTAAATTGTGTGTTAGCACCAAACCGTGTCTTCTCTTTCATTCCAATCAATGATCATATGAAATTGTAAGTAGAAGCTGCAGTTCCACTAAAAAGGAAAAAATGCACAACCTATTTCTCGAGTTTAAGTCCAAGTCCTCGGGGACGAGTCCCCTAAACACTTCGAGCCTTCGTGCGCTTGCTTTTCATGCGGGGACTTGGACCCTTCCCGTAGCAGCGTCAGTGGAGCTCTGTGAGATGCTTATGCAGACGACTCGGATGGTGAAGGCCCCATAGAACTTATGGTTTCTATTTGTATGCCTTACTCCCCTCCCAAATTATGTTAATGAAAAAAGAAACAGAACAGAAAATAAGGAAGCAAATATACAACGTTGTATTTTGGTTCAACTGCCTCAAAGTCACCTGTCTCCACAGTTCTTGGTGTGGCTGACTAAGATGGCTGCAGATTCATGGGTAGTGCTCCCATGAAAAGCCGGGCTCTTTTTTCCTGTTCTGCATTTCGAGCTGGCCCGTGACTGCCTTGACCAGGAATCTATTGCCAAAGTGACGTTGTATACGCTGTCTTTTAAGTGGACTGATGGTTTCCACCTTGGTTCCTCCGAGTGCAGAGGGACCTGTGGGAAGTGTCATGACTGTGCTAAAGGAGCATCTGGACAGGCCCTGGGACCCCATGGAGAAGGACGGTTCTCATGAGACCCCAACCTTCCAGGTGTCCCCAACAAGGGACCAGGCAGGTGGTACAATCTCAAGGACCCTCCAGATCAGCCTGGCCTCCTGCTGAACCTATCCTGCACAAACCCGTTGGATCCCACGTTGAACGGAGAATCTCCCAGCTAAGCCACTGACCAGAACAACCATGAGATTTGATAAAGTGGTTTCTGTTTTAAGCCACCAAGTTTTGGGGTAGTTTTTTTAATGCAACAATGGGTAACCAGAACATTGGAGCTGCAACAAATAGTTCAGGTAAGCAGTTTCCTAGAGGCAAAACAGCAAGGTATAGTTTTTGGAGCAAGATGGCCTAGATTGAATCCTTGGGCAAATTACTAAATCTCATTGTGCCTAAGTTTCCTCACCTGTAAAATGGGGATAATAATTCTACCCTGTTCATATGCTTACTTTGAGGATAAAAAATAGTACCAGTCTATGCAAAGTTCTTAGAACAGGCCCTCGCATACAGAAAGTGCTATGCATTATGGGTTGTTATTCTAGAGCAAGAATACGTATTTTAAATACTGATTGAGATTTCAACTCAGAGGATCAGCTTTTACTGCTTTTGGATTGTGAACAGCCCTTTGTCCTGGGTCTTCAGGTCTCTTGAAATCTGACTTGCAAGATAGTTTCAATTGTCCTTAGAAAGGCACATCCTCATGGCCCTAAAACAGACGAAGAATCGTAAACGAGGAGCAGAGACACACGACATTTGCTGGAGCAGCATTTAGTAACAGGTACACTGTTTTCAACATTGTAATTAGTGATGTGGGCAAGAGGTTCAGTAGCACATTAATCATCTGTGTGACATCAAATCATGTAGAAGACAAGAGAAAACAGGGATTACATCTCTATAGCGGAAGCCAGTAGGAAGGTGAGCTGGGAAGAAAACGAAACAGAAAGATGAAATGCAGTCAAGTTCAAGATTTCGAATTGGATCTGTCTATAGAACAATCCCTTCCCTCCCCCACCTCCAAAATGATCTGAAGCATTGCAGTTGAACAAGTATTTACCGAAGGTGTGCACCACGCCACACAAGCACTGTGCTCCAGAATGAGAACCCCGAGGCCAGCGAGGCCTGTCTCTGCCTATAAAGCCCTCACAGTCCTAGAGGCAATACAGACTGAAACCAATAGAAATAACACGGGGTGATGATGGATTCAAGAATGAATGCATGTGCAGGGCGCAGATGTCATACCGATGAGGGAGTGAATGCTTCTCCTTGGGCTGATGTGAACCACAATGGACTTGTAAACAAAAGATACAGAACTAGAGCTCTAAATAGGAAGTTGAGACTACGTATATAAAGGGAAAGAAAACAGAAACCCACAAGGGCTTGTATTTATATTTGAGAATCCGATATGGCTGTTCCCTTCTTTTTGTGAAGGGCAAAAAAGGAAAACAGGATGAGTTACAAGCTGCCATCAGAGAGCATGAGAATTAAAAATCAAGATATAGTTAAATAAAAGTGATCCTTGAAAACGTTTTTCAACTTTAGAAAAATACAAATTTTTGTATTGACTAAAGGAACACAAATTTCATTAAAATCATATATAAGGCATTTTCATTGTCTTTGGAAGTAATAGGATTTGAAGCCAAATGCACTAGAATTTTATTTATTCATTCATTCAGGGAAGCTGATACAATGGAAACAGCACAGAGTCACTGCTCTTCCAGAGTTCACAGTCAAATAGGTGGGTGAGTGGGTGGGAGGAAATCTTTAATCAGATAACTGTGCCAGTATATAGCCATAACTTTGTTACTTTACAAGGAAAAAGCAAAGCGAACCGTGAGGGGCACAGCGGGGATCTAGCACTGAGGGGCTGCCTTCAGAGGCTCTCGTTTAGAAGGATGATGCTCGCCTCGAGGCTTGAAGAATGGGCTCCATCGGCAGGAAGAGAAGGGTGGGGAGGGCCGTTTAGGTGGAATCTCCAGCCGGCACAAGGCCCTGTGGCAGGGGGATCTTACAAAACAGGCTTTGGGAGAAATTTGCTGGAAGGGATACTAGATTTTAATACGTGCCATATAACCTCAGCTAGAAATGCTTTCAATTTATTTTATTTAACATCAAGAAAAGTTCTGGTATACTTACACCCCCAGTAGAATGTTCTGGGCAGTATAAACCCTTTGAGTCTAGGAGAAGTAATTAAAGGTTTCTCTCTGCTTCCTCACTTCCTAGTGATGTCACTCGTGTCCCGGGATGGTTGAGAGGTGATTCTGGAATCTGAAGTATTTGGTCTAGTCAGGGTTCTGAGCCATGTAGCATTATTAGAGCCTTCCGTCAGAAAACCTGGCTCTAACCCAGCGGCACCATACACTGTCATCTCAGTGATACATCTGACGCATGCAATGCAGAACGCCACACTTTGCTTCGGCCTTGCAATTAAAAGTGTGTATTAAAGTTCATGTTCTTCTACTCTGTGCTAATGTTTAGGCTTGATGTGAACAATTGCTAAGTCGTACATTTGAATGATCTGAATATATAGAATCGTACTTCCCCAAATGCTCTTCTTCTTCATAAATCAGTCGCTGCTTCTTAGAAGGAAAATAAATTTGCTTTTGAATGGCGCACCCAAGTTTTCTTCTTCCCATTATTAGATTCTGCATGCTCGAATGGGCTGCAAATCCCTTGGAGACCCAGATGGAGCCCCGCCTTCTGCAGGAAGCTTTTGTCCTCCCTCTGGTTAGCTCCGGTCGGCCTGTTTTCTGATGCCCATCGTTTCGTTTAACCCCTCCCCCCGCCAATTTAACTCTCTTAAGTGCTTACATATTTTTCATTCTGATTACATTTTTAATCCTTACTTGAGGATATATTTATTGATTTGAAAGAAAAAGGGAGAGAGAGAGAGAAACATCAGGTGCCTCTGGGACACACCCTGCCTGGGGATCAAACCTGCAACCCGGGTGTGTGCCCTGAGATTTGGTAAACCGGACAACATTATGACCAATGGAGCCGCCAGGCCAGAGCCATTCTGATGATATTTTAAACCATAATTCCTAGTATGGCAGCTGGCACTTCATAAATTCTCAATGTGTCTATTGATTCAATGGATGAGAAACAAAGGGACAGCCGTGTTGCATCAGCTTGAATTCTTAAGTTTCAGGAAACACAGTGAGACTCTTGTTAACTTAAGAAGATAATTCATTGGAGGATCATGGGGTTGCTCAGAGGAGGGGTTGGAGGCTGAGAATCAGGCTTGGGGGAGCTGGGGACCAGCGGACACCATGGGGTGTCAGCAGCACCATTGGTCAGTGGGTGCTTGCTGAACGCAATGGAGAGGTTTAATTCCCTCTGGAGAGTTGAGGTCCCAGAGGAAATGTGAAGGTGACCTGTCCTTACTGGTATTGTACACTCTGATAGTGACAATAACATCCCCTCACATTTCCTGTGTTCATCGGGTGCCGATCACATCAAAACTTCTTCCTGATCCTAGCTCATTTCCTCCACACAATAACCCTTGGGTCAAGGACTATGAATATTCTCCTCATATTCAAAGGAATAAACTGAGGCACACCAAAGAATCCAAAGTATTTGTTATCAGCATCTCATTTTATATTCTGTATCCCATTGGTAGAATTTGAATGTTAATTTTGTTTCGTAAACATCTTGCAGGAGTATGAAGAAGATTAATGAGGAAATGTTGGCATAATATTTAGTGTTTCTTGGAAGAAAGCGTCTGGTGAATGCAATTATTGTTGTTCATTTTCATAATAATGAAATATGAAATATCATAGTATTTTATGCTCTCCTCTTTAATTCATCCTTTTTAAAAAGCTTTTTAAAAACATTATTGATTTTAGAGAGAGGGGGCAGGAAGAGAAACAGAGGGATAGAGAGAGGTAGAGAGAGAGAGACAGAGAGAGACAGAGAGAAAGAAACATCCATTTGTTTCCCACTAATTTATGTATCATTGGTTGATTCTTGCATGTGCCCTGACTGGGGATTGAACTGGCAACTTTGGTGTATTGGGACAATGTTCTAACTAACTGAGCTACCCGTTAGGGCTAATTAATTTTCCTAATCCTAGTTCACAATCAACTTCTTTTCAAAGCCAAAGATTTCAGAAGTCACTCATTCTTAAGTTTTTTCCTCCTAATTTTATAAATACATATATACTTATAGATTCCAATCTTAAGTATTTATCATTTTAAATTGTTTTCCCCTGGAAGGTCAGAGCTCTAGGGCTGCACGAGATTAAACCCTGGGTCAAAGAACACTTGCAGTTCTCCTGGTGGGCAGGTGGCCACCTTTGGATTTGGGGGGACAGAGCAAGGAATCCTGTGTTAAGAGCTAACCTGCAGCCACAGAGTTAATGTCCACCCTTCTTAGATCATTATAAGGAGCCCTTCCTGTGTAAAGAGAAAAAGGAACAGAGAGAGGGAGAGAAAGTGATCTGGAAAGAATTTCCCCTTGATATCTTGTCACTCACCCAAATGGCTGGTGATAATTGGACACTGGAGACATTTGTGAGATAAGACAAGATATCACTTTCTTAAGAAGTTACATCTCTGACAATGGAGTATCAGCCATTATCTCTAGACACAGGGGATCTATGCCGTGGCTAATGCCAATGTGCTAAACCTCAATTATCAGAAAATATGCTGAGAAATTATAAAAGATGGGACTGAAGACTTTATCCAGGTGACAAAGTTTAAGAGTATTTGTGCTAATCCCAAGTTTCCCCATTAGTAAAATAAAGAGGAAGGCAAGATGGGGCAAGATTGGGAGCTTAGAAAAAAATTGATAAAAAGTATTGGGAAGATTTCCATAAGCCTATGAATGACCTTCACTAATTTTGTTGACTAGAATAATATAATATTTTTTTAAATACATCTTTTTGGGTTTTATTTTTTATTGTATTTTCCATTACCACTTAGCCCCTTTATGCCCTCCGAGCCCCCTGCAATCACCACACTGGTGTCTGTGTCCATGTGTCTCTTTCCCTTTTTGCCTAATCTCTCCGCCCCTCCCCGTCCCTGTTAGCTGCCATTCTGCTACGTATGAGTCTGTCTCTATTTTGCTTGTTAGTTCAGTTTATTCATTAGATTCCACATATAAGCAAAATCATATATTTGTCTTTCTTTGACTGGCTTATCCCACTTAGCATAATGTTCTCTAGGCCCATCCATCTGTCACAAAGGGTAAAATTTTCTCCTTTTTTATGGCTGAGTAGCATTCCATTGTGTAAATGTTCCATAGTTGTTTTACTAACTCATCGACTGATGGACACTTGAGCTGCTTCCGTATCTTGGCGATTACAAATGATGCTGCAATGAACATAGGGGTACTTATGCTCTTTGGAATTTGTGTTTTGGATTCCTTCAGATGTATTCCCAGAAGTGGGATTGCTGGGTCAAAAGGCAGATCCATTTTTTATTTTTTGAGGTATCTCCACGCTGCTTTCCACAGTGGCTGCACCAATCTGCATGTTATATTCTTTGTGTCAGTCTTCCAAGTTTAAAAAAGCACTGTGAAAGATCAAGGACACCTGCATACACTGGTCTCACTCTTTTTACCTGTATTTAGTTGCATTTTCATAGCACTCTTCCCCAACACACAACAAAATGTTTTGCAGCAGACCTAGGTCTCAGTTGGTGTGTTATAATATAAAGAAAATGGTTAATCTGTTCAATTAAATTTATATATTTAAGATGGAGCAAGTGTACATTTTGGTATGGATAAACTGTATTTAAATTATGATGCAATTCCACAGTACTAATAGGTTGAATAATCATTACAGAAAATAGGGTTTGATAAATGTCCTTGTGCTAAAAAATTCGTTTCAAGTTTAATGAGTGTACAATGGAGGCTTTAGTCAGCAGCAACATTTGAATGCTTGATTACAATAATATACTAGAATGTTTAAAGACTGTTCTATTCAGTGATAAGAATTCTAATCAATCTATTAAAAAGCATTAACTGAGCAACCATAATAAGCAAGGGGCTTTTGATTTGGGTGGATTGAGTTTGGGACATAGCAGTGGCTCCAACCAGACTCCTGATAAGTGCTGAACAAGTGTTTGCATCACCAAAGAAGAAATGAACTCACAAATCTTGAATGATACTGAAGATTTTCTAGAATAGATAACTATGTGCAAAGTACATCCATAGGTCAGCCTACACATCTGTGCCGTAACCGATTGTGCTTGTATGAAGGGCGGGAAGAGTGACGGATTAAGAGACTTGTTTGAGGTAAGACATCTGGGACATAGTGGGCTAGGACTTGAACCTGGGTTTGATTGCATCTGTTATGGGGGTTCATGGACTCCCTAGACCTTCTGTGACTCCCCTGGAAACCTTTTTCAAGTTTGAATGTAAATCTTCCCAGGGAGATTGTTAATAGCTTTATTACCTCCTCAATGAGATTCATAATGAAATCCTGTATTTTCCTCCCAAATTGTAAAAGGTCATATACAATTGAAAGGCTCAGATTCAGTCATAACACAATAGATACATTCCATGTAAATAGATAAATAGACAAAGTTCAACAAAGACATTGTATGATAAGTCGCTTGGGTACATCATTGGAAGTGGTAGGAACCTGTCTGTGGTGTGATTTTTGGAAGGTTTGCCCCAGGAGGCATTTGAGAGGTGCCTTGAGGGGTGTCACTGTACTCGGGTCATGGACCTGGGTTCCAGCTTTGTGTGGTGCAAACACACTCTCTCCCTCCTTCCCCACCCTTCTTAGAGTGGCAACTGACAGCCAGGAGGAATTAATTCCCACACGTTTGCCTCTTCCTGGAGCCGATTACCTGCAAGGCTGCTCCGTGAACATTAGGCTGAGAACAGCGAGGCAAACGCCATTTGGAAAAGTTCCAGCCAGAGAGGATGTCCAGCTGCTCATTTAGTTCATGAACTGTTTGTCAATACTGACAATTAGTGGGCTAAAGATTGCATTGACCACACGACAAGAATCAATGCGTGCAGCACTGGTTAGTTATTTACCTCCGAGTGTATTAAAGCCCATAGATTTCTTATAAATCCTTCAAAGCCACCGTGCTATGATCCTCTCGACAACAGGCATTGACACTTCAATAAATCCTTTTGACGAGGGTGATCTGTGAAAATCAATACCAGTTTATCAACGATTCCCATGTAGGCCTCTTTCTGACAGGCCTGCAGAGGTTTAAGATCATTTCCCAAAGCAGGGGAACCAGTGTGGTTTAGGTGCAAATCTTGTAGTTACTGTGCCCGCAGGCGCTTACCTCGATTGAAGTCCTTTGCTCAAAGGATCTTTGTAAATCCCTCCCCAGGGAGAGACCCACTCATGGATAGTCCCGAGGACGGTGTCACAGCCACCTTTAAAAGTGAAGTGGGGGGGTCATAGGGGATCAAAGGGGGTCAGTGCATAGTCACTTTGCCTGTGTCTGCCCGATCTTCAACTCCTGTCTTTGTCAAAGAAAACTTGAGCCCTTCCAGCCCTTCCTCCCCTTATTCTTAGACAGCTGTCAGCAAAGGCACTTAATGTATCTGTCTGTTGAACAGGTTTGCTTTACATGTTTTTGTTACACGAGCTGACTTAAACCTTCATGCTAAGTAAAAAGACCAACAATTTAAGTTCATAGACAACAACAGGGTATTAGTTAAGATAAGGAGCACTGCTGTAACGAATACATCTCACAATGTCAGTCTCTGCCATGTAAGATGTGGGTCGTTGTCCTCTCCATCCTGATTCAGGGACCCAAGCCCCTTCCATCCGTGGTTCTGACATCTTCCAGTGTCTGCATGATCTTAGTTCAGCCTGAGAAAGCAGAAAAAGGGAAGAGAGAAACAGAAACACACCTACTTCTTAAAACCCTCATCGAGAAATGGCACATTGAGTAGACTTAGAGTTCATGAACTAAAAACAGGGCCACAAAAGCAAAATAGGATTTGTCAGTGTAGTCCTCCGTAGGCCACCTCCTAGTGACAGTCCCACACCGTGCAAAGGGCACAGCCATTTCCTGTGGCGTTCAGTGTGTGGAATACAGATCTGGAAAAGACCCTGTCCCGATACTTCACAAAGGTTGCTGGCAAATGGGGGAGACAGTCCACCTACCCTCAACAGAATTTATGCAGGTTTTCATTTCATTACTAACCTCACTGGTAAGACCCCCTAAATAATAACCTTTATTTCTATGGGCTTCCGTGGACCCTAACCTTCGGCATAAAATTCACTACATCAAAACTGTCTCTTAGGCCTCTCCTTTGAAAGTTCTGTTATCAGCAACAATTAAGCAGTTTTAAGGGGTCCTGAAAAGTAAAGAGTTCATAAACATCTCATGTTTTCCCTCTCTTAAAAAAAAATACAACCTCCAAAGAGGTGACTGCACTAAACTTTCAGGCTTCCAGACTCCACTGGTCATTAATAAAATCTGCCTCCGTTCTGTTTGTCTCAGGGCTTTCTTGCTGGCTGCCTTCTCTCTGCCTCTTATAAAAATCTTTGCTGAGCAGCCATGTCTGTGTCTTGCTGAAACTAATAAAATTATATCTATCGTTCTCTTGGGGAGCTCTATCCAGAGTTGCATTTGAGATCCAAAGACAAAGAGAAGTTTCTGTTGGCATTTTGCTGTAATTAAAGACCCCAGAGTTTTCCAGAGGGGCATATCGAGAGAAAGAGGTATCTGCTAACTTTAAGGTTGTTGCGAGGGTCTTTCGTTTTCTTTTTTTTTCTTCTTTCCTTCCTTCCTCCCTCCTGCCCTTCCTTCCTTTTCCTTCCTTCCTTCCCTTTCCTTTTCTTCCCTCTTCCTTCTTAATTTTTCTCTTTATTTATCTTCTTTAAATGATTATACAGACTACATTGATGTTGAAAGATATCTGTTCTTTTGTTCTCTAATATTTTTCTAAGCATGGAAACTCGCTTGCCATATGGAATTGGGAGAAGGTAAAATGCTTTGGAGAAAGCACACCTTCACTTTTGGAGGTGAACTGAAATATTTAAATGCAGAAGGAAAGTTCCCCATCGACAGGAGACGCACTCCTGAGTAGTCTCCAGCTTTTCGGCCATGAGTTGAGGTCTTTGTCAGTTTCTCACGTGTGGGCTGGCAGACAAATGATTACCTGGAAGGACACAGGTGGACCAGGAATGGATGTGGGGAAAGAGGAAACTGATCCTTGTCTCGGTTTTTAGCCATTGTGGTTTCTGCAAGCACAACATTCACACCAGTGGGGCGGGTTTGTTTCCCGACAGCTCACTTGGCCATGAGCATGAGAATGAAGATCTGGAGGGTTTTCTGCAGTGTAGCAAATGAAACAGCTCATTAGGTATAAGAAGCCAATAATCTTTTGTGAGTCACCAATAGCTACTATTCCTCAGGGAAATTTATTCTAGGCAAGGCTGGAATAGTAAGAAAGTAGGAAGAAAGGGGGCGTGTGAAACCAGGAAGGATCGAGAGAGAGCATGCTTCCCATCCTTGCAGAAGGCACAGTACTTGTTCTGACGCACAGATTCTTCCTTGTATGCAGGCTATTTTGAGCACCCAGCATTATTCCTGGTGAGAAGGATGCTTTGGTTATTATCCAAGATTAATTAAGGCCGTATGGCTCTTGAAATATTCTACTTGTGAATATACTACTACTGAGACCATAACTGTTAACATTTTTTAAGGCACAATCACATTCTGTTGTAACCTTGTCAAGTACACAAAACAGGAATTTACAGCCCATTCTACAGATGGGATTGCAGATAGGATGGGATTGGGACACACATTTTAGGCTTATACTTCAGGGGCAATAGGTTAAAACAGGGCCATAGCCCCATGTAAAAGAGACTTATCAATGTAGCCCCAAAATGGGACTGATCCAGGCCAAAAAGCTGTTTTAACTCCCAGTCCATGGTTCTTTCTACCAAGGAGCTGTGAAGTAGAATAATACTGATAGTCGCTAACAGATATATAGCATTTTGTTCAATATACTTTTCATATATTAACTCATTGAATCTTCACAGCAATGTTGAGATAGCTTCTGTTAGTAGCACTATCACATACCTGAGAAAGTGGGGACAAGGAGACAATAAGTAGCTCACCCTTAGTGACATAACTGATGGCAGAAGGAGCTGGGAACACTTCCTCGGCATACCAAACGGCTATAATTTCCAAAAGTTGTGCAAGATTCTTGCAGGTGTTCCATGGACTTGAGGATCCAGAGTTCAGATCGAATACTTACCAGTCTTTCCTCCTGAGTCCTAGTGACAACCTTCAGGAAGAGTTTTCAGATGTGTGGAAACAAAATCCCCCCTAAGACAGTCCCCCCTTTAAAGGCAGGGGAGCTTCCCAGAGGGCCGGTGTCCCCCACACTGAACTCAGACCAGCCCAATGGGCACTCATTCATTCATTCATTCATTCACCTGCCATATTTTGTGTGCCCACTGTGGGCCAGGCACTGAGCTATGGAAGGCACAGAGAAGAAGACGCCCTGGTCTTTGTCCTCAAGGAGAGCACGGCCTCAACGGGGGAGGGGAGAGAGAGATGTGGAATCGGATAGTGATTATATGCAGTTAGCACTCCAACAGAGGTAGGAGCCATGTTCTCCTCAAGCCGGAGGTGCAGAGGCACTAATTTGGACAAGCAGGGCATTAACTGGTTGCTGAGGAACGGAAATCAGACAGATTGGGTCCAAGTCATGGCCGGGTCCATGTGTAGCTGGGGGAAGTTTGGAAAGTGGCTTCCCTTAGCTGAGACTCATTTTCTTATCCCGGCAAATGTGGGTGACGATCCTCCCTCACACACAGGATTACAGTGAGGGTTACTATATAAAACCAATCACATCGTCAGTGTTTGCGGAGTGGAATGATATCAGTAACGACCATCTCGAAATCCTCAAGTAGGTTGTGACTCTGCACGATGAAAGAGGAGAGAGTGTGTGAGCCAGAGGAAGACAATTCCCAGGCCAGAAATTAGCATAAACACCGCCACAGAGTAATGGGCCCCCACAGCACAGCCCTAAGCATACCGTGTGGCACCGGGCTCCACCTGCCTCTTCCCTCCGCAGGCTTTTCCCGCTCTGCTCAGTTCTCCATGCAGCCAGAGGAATCGTCTTCGGTTGCTGTAATTGCTACCATAGCACTTTCTCTCCTGAGAACTAGGCAGTGGTTCCCAATTGTCTCTTGAACCGGCTTGAATCTTATTGATCACAGACTCCGACCCTCCCTGTCGCCAACACCCCCTCTTGTCCCTCACCACACCCTGGACTCCTCTCCACTCCAGTCAAGCTGCTCATGACTCTGTACATTATTTCCTGTCCCTCCCTCCCCAGGACAGGGTGGACCCCGGCATAAGCATTTGACAGATTTTTCTAAAGTGTGTGTGAGTGTGTGTGTGTTGTGGTTTTAAAGCGATGAAACATGGTGAAGCTTGGTGGGGAGAATTGTCTGCTCGCAAACCAGTGATTTTGAACCAGACACGAGTGAGTTTCGTGGGCCTACCCAGCATTTAAAATGTTCGAATGCAGCGGCACAGACTTTTTGCCGCCACACTCCCCAAATGTGTGCGTTGAAGCCCTGACCCCCACGTGACAGTATCTGGAGGTGAGGCCTTTGGGAGGTAACTAGGGTTGGATGAAGTCACAGTGAGGGGGCCCTTATGACAGAATTCGTGTCCTTGTAGGAGATACCAGAGAGGTTCCCCCACTCCGCCTGTGAGGACACAGTGGGAATGCAGCCGCCTGCAGGGCTGTCCCTGGAAGAGACCATGCAGGCACCCTGACCTTGGACTTCCAGCTTTCAGAAGCACGAGGAAATGAACTTCTGTTAATCCACCCACTACGTGGTATTTTGGTAGGGTAGCCTGAGCTGACCGATAATCCAGTTTGATTGCTTCTAAACAAAGAGAACAAAGGATAAAGAAAACCCGGAGTGAACAACGAACAAAATAGAACAGACAAAGCTAGCTCACCATCACCTGGCTTTCCTCCCACATGGCAACCATTGCCTGGAGCTGAGGAGAGGCGGCCGGTCTTCCGCTGGAACCCGCAGTGGCTCACGGTCCTCGGTAACTCCTGGTGCTGCTGCCGCTGCCGCACTTGGCAGCTGCCGGTGCTTTACCTGCAAGGCCAGTGGAGCCTTTTAACCTTAGTGTTTCTGCTTCCAATGGCCCTTTCTTCGTTGGGAACATACTTCGTTGAGGACCCACCACTGCTTGTATTGTATAAATGAAACAGTAAAGTAGCGTATGTGTATCTGTAATCAATCTCAATAAATCTACATCAACCGTGTACGAAGAACTGCACTAAATTAATTGCTCCCTGTACCTCATTTAGGACATGAACAAACCTGAAATAAGTATGATTGTTTCCATTTCACAGTTGAGGACATCGGGATACAGGGAGGTTAGGCAACAAAAAGGAAAGAACTAAGTGTGGAGCCGTAACTCAGGTTTTCTTACTCCAGCCCAATTCTTACTCCTCTCGTTCTATTCCTTGTGATTATGCGGTTGAAAATTGTTGCTTACGTGTGAAGCTGAGATAGATGCACTTTCTTTCTTCTCAATTGTTAACAGTTTGGTGGGTTCACATGCCTACAACATGTGTGCTATTTGATTTAATTTTAAAATAAGAACAGACTTTGTTGCAAGGTCAAACCCTCCTTCGTAATCTGAACTCCGAACATTTTTCCTAAATGACATAAATTTATACTTGTTCTCCTTTCCCAAACACATACTCTTAACAAAGTGTTTCTAACACTGCAGCTTTTGTGGAAAGCTAGCATCCCTTAAGTTATTAAGACCAGTAATATTTATCTGATTCCCAATATATTGATGAATTCAGTCATTTGAGTCAATGACTTGATGCCAGCTCAGGGACTTTTAACCTGAAAAGGGGCCCTGGCCGCAGAGCTCAGTTTGGTTAGAGCATCCTTCTGGTACGCCAAGGTTGCAGGTTCGAACTGGTCAGGGCACATACAAGAGTCAACCAATGAATGCTTCAATAGGTGGAACAATAAAGTGATGTTTCTCTCTCTCTCCCCTCCCTTTTTCTCTCTAAAATCAATACATAAAAATTTTTTAAAAAACTGAAGAGGGGATAGGAGATGAGCAAACAATGGAAGGGCCCAACAAAACGGGGTCAGTGATTTCTGCACCAAAACAAAGTGACATTTTCCCAGCGTGCCAACTCACAAACAACTCCTGCTTCCCCCGATGCATCGGGTCCGCAGGGAACGTGCACAGAGGGCGTCACAGCCGCCTCAAGCCATCTCCCTGGGACTGCAGCTCCATAAACTCTTTCCTTAAAGCAGTGAGATGCAGAACGCACTTGTTCTCAGAGCCAGTGCTAAGGGACCTCTGGGTCTGATGGCTGTGCTAAGACTCAGCGAACTCTCAGGGAAACCTGCAAAGATGGGTCCTATTTCCTGTCTCAGCCTCCAGGCTGCTTCTCTTAGACACCCTGGCCTGCAGTCAGTGCCCCTGGTGGTCAGGAGCTGATACTGGCACTCAGAGCCTCTTCCACAAACCCCCGGGTTGGTACCCTCCCCCCACGCCCACTGCTGTCCCATGGGCCACTGCCCAACCCGTTATCAAAGCCGCCCCCTCGCTCCCCCGCTGTGCAGCCTAGGACAATTTCCTTACATTCTTTATTTTTTGTGAGGGACTTGAGTACTTCAGAATATTGTCAAGAGACAGGTGAGATGGCAGAATTAAAAACCCTAGCACCTATTTTTCAAGCAGTTCCCCCTAATTGTAAGAGTTTGGACCCTGACGTTTGACTTGTCTGAATTCTGTGGCTGCCACCATCTTGTTGTAAAGACGTTGTGGAGATTTCACAACACCTCCAAGAGTCATTCTCTTCATTTCTCAAACGAGAATGGAAACAGTTACCGCCACATAAGCCTAGTGGGGAGCAGAGAAGAGGCTCGTATAAAGCGTTTAGCCCAGTGCTGGGCGCAGGGGTAAGCCGCCAGTCCATTTTCACTCTTGTTCTTTTCCGGAATCCTCCCCATACCTGAGTGTGTCTCTTCCAGCAGATCTAACTTGTTTCCTGCAAGGCTGGCAGCAGAGCCCTAGTGAGATGTGGCTCTCCAGCAAGATGAGTCACAGGGCGTGCCCCGAGCTCTGTCCTTGTCACCCGAGCCCCAGCCTTGGGCCACCCACCAATGTGAGGAAGGTCCACACTCCCATCCTGCCTCCAGCCTGGCCTTTACCTCTTCTTCTGGAATGTCCTTTTCCAGAAGATTTTGCACATTTTTATGGGGACAAGTAGCAACAGCTGTTGAGGACAAAGGAACTGTAGGCTTTTAGCAGTGGTGCTGGCCCTCTGTGGCCAGCTAGGCCTGGTCAGAAGAGAGGTATGGGTGGGACAGGGCCTATATTGATCTCAGCTCACTGTCTCCGCAAGGAGGAATCGGCTTGTACCGCAGTGGAGATGCACCGGGCGGTGGGGGGAGTGGGTGGAAGGTGAGCACCGCCCTGACTGCGGGCTGAGGCCCAGCTCTGCAGTAAACACCATCTAGCTAATTCACCTGTGTGGGCTATAAAGGGACGGGCTCCTGCAAATGGAAACCGCAGCCTCAGAATGAGCGCACTTTGGAGAGAGGGCTGGAAATCCGGTTGCCTTGGGGAACTGAGAGGAGTCTCGGGGTCCTGGAATTCTCTGGGAGCTTTTAATTGGTAATTGAAGGTAGTGATGGTGCAACGCGTCATGAAGGATTTGGGAGTCTGCTTTATTCCCGGAAGCACCCTTTCTTAATGGATTGGGGTCTTTATTTTTTGCAGATTGTGCATAGGTGGGGTTCAAAAATATATTTTCCCTCCTCTTTTTTACATAGAGAACTTCTGTTTTTGTTTTTGCTTTTTTAAGAAAGACAATAAACATTGTGAGATTTTAGGAGGACCTGTCCAATTTTATAATCCAATTTTGTATGAAGAATGATGACAATTACTATGCTGTGCTCTTGGGTAATATAATTAGATCTGTGTAGGTAGATGGAAGGAAGTCACTGGCTGAGAGTGACTGTCAGTACTGGGGCGGAGGGAGGTGGCTTAGTGACTTGTCCCCAAAAGGGTCTTTCTAAGAAAACACAGCTCATATGAGTCTGCTTGCCTTCCTTCCCATATTTCTCACTCCCTTAGCTTCCCTCTCCTATGCATATAAGAGATCCTATTATGCTCTCAGTTCCACTTATTCGTTCAACACTTTCAGGGGGGGCACTGTGAGCCCACACTCTCCGCTTGGGGTTGGGAATGCACAAGTAAACAAGCGAAAGCGAGTTTGGGCCCTGCCCCTCACAAAGTGCCGTCTAATGCAGGCTACAGACAATTAAGCAGTAATTGCAATGCAATGAGAAAAGTGCTATGGTTTGTGAAGCCCAAGGGAGTCATGGGAGCCCCTAGGATGGGCATCCATCTATACCAGTCTGAGAGCAGAAGGCAGAGCCGGAGTCTGCCCCTTGGAAGGGGGTAGAAGAGGGTTCCTAAAAGGTGCCAAGTCCTGGGTGGACAGGGAGCACTATCCCCCAGATGAGGAGTTTGGGTTTGTCCTCAGGACCATGCGTGCAAAGTCTGGAGAGGGATTTCAGACTCTGCAACCCTGAGGCTTACATTTTAGAAATGTGCCTGCGCCTTCTGTTCCTCTGTTTCCCCTCCATTCCATTTCATGACGGGCTAGTACCGACCCCCAGCCCCCGCCAACTGCCTGGGAACAACCTCCACTTAGACGCCCTTTATGCTCAGTGTCCACCAAAAAATGGCAAACTGCCAAAGTGTATTTTTTAATAAAATTAAATTTATTTTTTAATAAAATTTAATAAAATGTAAAATAAGGAATCTTGTGATATGCACTAAAGGAAATATGCACTATACTGAAATAAGTTTATAAAGGGATGCAGAAGCTGGTCTGTTCAAAAAGCCATAACCTCACACAACTGATGCAAGAGTCCCCTATACATTGTCACCATTTCTACAATTTACAGGGCTGGGGAAGAGCTCACAACAACACAAAGCAGGATAATCCAGGTGGACAGGAAATTCTTGAATCTTTTTTGCCTGTTTCGAAATTGTTTATAACTTTTCCTGACAGTAAAGAAACGTGTGCCTCGGCTTCAGGAAGCCTGCACTCATTTCTGAGCCCTGCCTCTCTGCTTCGGATCAGCCACAGTCCAGTCACTGTCCCCCTCTGCACCTCAGTCTGTGGTTTCAATTTGCTTATATGGTGGGCACCGGTGTGTGATACCATTGGCAGTAAGCAATCTACTGAAAAAAGAAATCTATCAGATTCCACAAATAAAACCACAGGCTGCCCTGTTAAATTGGAATTTCAGATAAACTTCAAACACGTCTTTGTATAAGTAGGTCTCAAATACTTCATGAGACCTACTTCTGCTACCGATTATTCTTAGTTTGTCTGAAATTCAAATTTAACCGAGGAACCCGTGTTGTATCCGACGACCCTGCCTGCACCCGAGAGTTGAGCCAGTGGTGCAGACTGTCGTATTCAGAACCCAGAAGAGAAGACTCAGAAACCCGGAGGCACCATTTCCTAAGTTTTGATCTGTGTCTTGTTTAATCGTAAATCCTCGGTAGATGTTGGGGAGCAGGTCAGCGTCAGTACAAAACTGGGGTGAAGGCTACATACAGGTTGGCAGGAACCTGCGTTCCGGAAGGAAAGGAGAGAGAAGAGGAGGAAAGGGAGGGGAAACAGCCAGTGGAGAGAATTTTCCGTTTTCTCCCTCCCCCTCGATGTTTATGGATGACGGGCTTGACGAATGTTTGCCCGTCATGGGAGCGGAAACTGCGCTGTGTCACGGGAGCGGGGGGCTCTTCGCTGGCTCTGGAGAAGCGGTCCCGCCCTCATCAGCATGCAGCTCGCCCGAGGACCTCAGGGTGCCACGTGTCCACCTGAGGCCAGCGGGTGCTGCAGGCGCCACGTTGCGTGTTAGGGGGTTCCCCATTTCTGGTTCTTCTGGCCGCTCACAGGGTTTAATCGTTCATATTGGATAGCTTTGCGTTGAATTTCTTTTCTTTTCCCTCGCTGTGCATTTGGCTGGCAAATGAAAACCCCAGTCTTAGTATGAGTAAGCACGGCAGAATCTCTGTCACTCAAGAGGAGGTGACTGTAAGTGGCGGAGTCCAGCTTCCTAGGCCAGAGCCTGGGGAAGTCGTGTATTTGCGGAGTCTTCCATGTTCTGGGGGAACTGGGCATTCAGGGCCAAGTCCTGTCCTTACAGACAGTGCTGGGCAGAGCAGGGTCCACTGGGCACCGGCCATTTGGAGGGGTGAGGAGGGGCGATTGGGGTGTTCATGGCCTTAGCAGAGGGGGTCTGTCTATCGGACTTTCTGAGAGATGGCAGTTAATAACAAGGAGTGTGTCTGTAAAATTGCAGAGTTGACCAAGATTCTTTGGTCCTCATGTTTCTCATTTCTCTCTCTCATTTCTTGCAATGCTCTCCCTTTCCCAACACTCAGTACTCAGGGTCCTATTGCTTCTCCTGGCCTTGAGCTTTCTCCCTGAGGAGCCTGATCCTGTAGTTCTCTAGCTGTGAGACCTGGGGCAAGTTACTTAACTCTTCTATTTCTCTCCAAGAGAGAAATAAGGGAGCTGGTTACTACCTTATATAATAATATTTGCTCTGTAGAGAAATGCCATATAGAAAGCCCTCGAGAAGTCACAATGAGGGTATAATCTTGAGCAATTTACTATGTATTGACCACACAACCATCTGAATAAATGTACTGAATTCTCACAGTAACCCTGTGGGAGAGGTAACATTAACCCCATTTTACAGCTAAGGAAACAGAGGTACAATTATATTAAATTGCCTAAGACTTTTAGCTTTTAAGTGCTGATATTATTATATGAACAGGCAGTCTGGCTCATGGGACTACATTGCTAATCACAATGTTCAGAGCCTCTCTAAACATGTTTGGTTGTTATTGTTCCTAACTATTCTACAGAACACGAGGGTCCAAGAGAATGTAACAGCATTCAGTTCCTTAGCCATGTTAATTTGGAAAAATCCATAACATATCTCAGCATATTAGAGCATCTGAGAAGTCAGAGAATAAAGACACTGATTTAATTTTTTTAAACAGACTTAAACTATTTTTAGAATACTTTTAGATATATGTAAAAGTGTCAAAGATAGTCCAGCAAATTCCCATGTACTCTGTGGCACTTCCCCCGCTGTTAAGTCCTTATGTTAGTGATGCATTTGCCACCTCTAGCGATCCAATCTTAATGAATTATTGTTAGCCGAAGTCCATACTTTGTCCAGATTGCTTTCATTTTTCTGTGACGTTCCCAGCCTTCCAGGCAAGATTCCACATTAGATCAAGTGGCCGTGTCTCCTTGGTCTTCTCTTGGCCGGGACGGTCTCTCAGACTTCTCTTGTGTTGAATCACCTCGACAGATTTGAGGGGTGCTGCTCAGGTACTTGGCCGAATACCCCCCAGTTTTGGCATGTCTGTTGCTTTTCTCGTAGCAGACTGGCGCTGGTGCTTTTTGGGAGAAAGACCGCGGATGTGGAGTGCCATTCTCAGTGCGTCGAACCCACGGTACGGGTTATTGGCACAGTTTACTAGTGGTGATGTTGAGCTCGATCACCTGGCGGGAGTGACATTGATCGGTCAGGTTTCTCCACCATGAAATTACTCTTTTCGCCTCTTTCTGTACCATATTCTTTGCCAAGAAGCCACTGGGCACAGCCCATGCCTAAGTGATGGGAAGTTAAATTCCGCCTTCTGCAGGAGTTTATCTGCGTAAATTATTTGTAAATTTGTAATCCCTCCGCATGGCAGGCTTGTCTCGTCTCCCCCACTGAGTTATTCAACCATTCATTCATGTCAGGAGGGATTCATGGATATTTGTTTTACACTTGGGGTTATAATCCAATACTATCTTATTTTCCTTTTTTTCATAATTGCTATTCACTTTATTGGGTAATATTCTATTTTAATTGCCTCAATAAAATTTAAGAGGGGTTGGATCATTAACAGTATTGAAAGTAACTGTAAGTTTAATGTATAAAATATACTGCAGTGTCCTCAGATTTTTGGTTTCAATTACACTTTATATTCGATATTATTTTATATTAGTTTCAAATATAGGGCATAGTGGTTAGACAATCATATACTTTACAAAGTGTTCCCCCTGGTCGTTCCAGTACCCACCTGGCACCATACAGAGTTACTACAGAACTATGTTTTTTAATCTTTTATTCAAATTGTCCCACCATTGGAACGATTGGTCATTAGAAGCGCTTTCAGTCGGCATCCGTGTGTGTGTGTGTGTGCGCGCTTCCCTACTTCCTGACGGTGCAAGGTACTCAGGCTCATCTTATGTATTTGCTGCCCCAGCTTTAGAGTTAGTCATCTTTGCAAGGAGCCCTGGTTCCTTCTATCGGAGAGTCTGGGTGACAGGTACGCGCATGGTTCCTGGGGTGTTAGACCGCTGTAAAGTCCTCTCAGTAGAGAGAGTTTGGAAATATATGTATGGAGAGTAGCCCCATTTAATGTTTTTAATCAAGCATTTCCCAAACTTCTTTGAATATAGGCCTCCCCCCTCAAATGCTAAAACATTGCTTAACATTTCTCAGGACATTAGTATTCCATGGAATCCACTTACCCCGTGGTATTATCGCAATGCCATTTGTGTATCTGGATTTCAACGGGTGTTAATAACAATAGTAATAATAATAATTATTATAATTACTACTTATTGACTGTCTATTTCTATAATAAGTACAGTACTGATCTGGAGGTTAGGGTGGTAGGATAGACTTCTAGGTCCCTAGTCTCCAGGGACTCAGAGTCCAGTGGAAAGTAAACAAATAAAGGAGCGGTCAGACTCCTTTTTTATATAATGACATGCTAGAGGGAAAGCCAGCATGTTCTGGGTACCGTGTGAGGGGCCCCTGCTGCCTGAGTAACTGCCCCAGCTTTCAACCCTTCCCTTGCTTCCCTCTAGTCTGTTAGTCAAGCTGAGCCAAAGTGAGAATCTAAAATGCTGCTAGGGACATGTCTCCCTGCTTTTAACATCCCTTCAAGAGCTTCCTATTGGCCTCTGGATAAAGCCCAATAGGGATGGGACGAGAGCAAGGTGAGCAAGGTGCCTGGGGGCAGATGTTAAGGAGGCACTTGCTCTCAAGGGCAGTCTTGGGCTTGTATGACCCCGAGAGTGAGTGTCTCCTTAAATTTTGCCCAGACTTCTCTCAGTGACTTTTGTGATTGAGTCTCTGCTACTTGTCTCTTTAAGGGCCCCTCACCACAGCCTCTTTTGGTAGCCACACCCAACACCCTTCTCTTTCCCAGACTCTCCGTCACTCCTGCACCTTCCCAGAAAGGTCCAGATGTTCACGGAACAGTCTTTCTACTTTTCTTTATCTGACCAATCCCTACTCTTCTGCAGGTTTTGAATAAATGTTTCTTCTTCCAAGATTTTCCTGCCCTTAACTCCTGCTCTTCCTTGTGATCCTGTTTTCGAGTGTCTTTTCATAGCGCCCTCTACTGGCTTAGAGAGGCTCTCAGTCCACCACTGTCAGTCCTCGATTAACTGTCTTCTCTCTCTGGACTTAACCGCTTTGAGAGAAGGACCGTGGCAACCTGGCTCACTGTTAATTCCCAGGGCTCCACCCGTGGTTGTGGTGCTCAATACTGTGCTGTTGAGTAAGTGAACACATGAATGTACCAAGGGATGAACTCAGACTGGGTATCACGGAGCTCTTGCAGGAGCGGGTGATGCTTGAGTTAAACCAAGAGAAGAAAAGAAAAGCCTCCATGAGGCTTTAATAACAGGTTGAACCATATGAAATGGCCATTTCTCTTAAGTAAAGAATGGTTGACTATTCAGAAGGGTCGCCCTGGTTAGAGCTAACATTATTGAACACTTAGTATGCGTTCAAGCTCTTCCTACGCACTCAATAATTGTTGATGTTATCAACCCAGTTAGTTAGATACTCCAATTATTTCTGTTTGACCAATGCAGCAACTGAAGCACAGAGAAGTTAGGTAACAGACCCAGTGACACACAGCCTTGTAGCAAAGCCACAACTCCGTCCCAGGACATCTGCTTCAGAATTCTGAAACCCTAGCCAACATCTTGAAAGCAAGGAGGGTGGGACATGCAGAGGGGCATTAAGGAGGTTGTAAGAATACGAGATGTACATTTTTCACAGAGATATGTTGGGCAAACTGAAGGCTAAGTGACGGCTTTGGAGGAGCTGCAGGTGAGATTGTCACACCTCTTTCTGTAGAGAGCACCTCCGGGCCCCCACCTTCTGCCACCCCAAGTGCCTTCAGGATGTACAGTGACAACCTGCCATTTTAGCAGGCTTAAAGCCAAACCGTTCCTGCTGCTCCCCAAGGTGTCAGCCCCACACTGCCTACCCCACCAGAGGCCATGTATTTGGGCTGTTTGCTCTTGCCTGCATGGTCTTTAGTGGATTCCCAAAGGGCCTTTTTCTGGCAAGAGAGGGTACTGCTTCTCCCCTTTGCTAAGACCCTTCTTCTGGAAGCATGCAAATGCATTTTGAATATGGTAATACTTACCGGAAGGCATTGTAGCTGCATGGCCTTTAGGTGTTAAATCTAAGATTTTGCTGAGTGAGCTGGGAAAGGAGGCACAGGTCCCAGACCAGTGCTTTAATCGCTCTGGTGATCTTAGGAAGAGTCAAAGACCTCAGCTTCGACATCTGTAAAATGGGTATACGGCCTGCCTGCTCTACTGGGTTCTGGCACCCTCAGTCAGTCTCCAGTCTGCGTGGTGGTTCTCACCATTCCATGGTTCAGATTCTCACCACGCCATGGTCAGATTCTCACCACACTATGTTCAGATTCTCACCACGCCACGTTTAGATTGGTGCACTGCATAGTCCTGCTCCAAAACATGTATGTTCTGCCCAGCAGAGTGACTTGACTGTACAAAGAAGTTACTAATAAGAATATTACAAATCCTTTTGTAATAATTTGTGACTTATTTACATGAAGGATTTAGATCTATTCAGGTGTGTTTATTTCCATGAACAAAACACTCTTCTTTTTGTGTGTACAAATGACTGCTTACAACACAAAAATCCCTTTAACTTGAATAAAAATACGTCTTTGGTAAAGACCCAAGTAATTAGAAATAAGAAGCTTAAAATGACAACCCCGGGAGCTGATGGCTTGATGGCTGGGACTTCAAATGGAATTCCACCTCCTAAGTATAATTAAGCACCTGAAGGAACACTGAGGATTTGATGTAAGCCCACAGAAGCCAGAAAATTCAGAACTGAGGCTCTGAAGTCACCAGGATCATCCTGCCCTGGTTCAAGGATGCTTTGATACTGCTCTTGCCCCGGGGGGCAGGAGCTGCGTGTAATCTCCTAAACCGCAAGGGCCAGGAAGTGGGCAGCAAAGAAACACGTATGCCAGTGTTCAGCTGCTCCCCTTTGTTGTCAGCTGAAGGAAACCTACAGGTTTTATTGAGCACATTTAAGAATGATGCTTCCTTGTCTGGGAAAGAAATGTTTGAGCTGTACAAGGGAAATGGCTGCCTCCCACCTCCACTTACATAACATGAAATCCTGTTTCACTGCTCTTTGGTCAAGGGAGGTGCGGTTCCTTTGGGGCTCGGCTCCTTTCCTATGGGGCAGGAGGAAGGCTTGTCGTCTGGAGCAGGAAAATCAGGACCTTCCCCACCTGCCCCGAGGGAAGTATTTTCCTCCCTTGCAAACATATGAGAAAATCCATGGAAGCTGCTTTCAGAAGCAGCAAAGTGGGACAGAATGGGTGTCTGGCGTGGGAACCAGCCCCGCCCGGCAAATCTGTACAGTAGGAACAATATATCCCTCCCAGGACTTCAGGGTGGGGAGGGTCTTTTCTTTTTAACCCTTTACCTGTTATTTATTATGTTACTTTTACAGCAGTAGGTTGCCCTGGGAAGGCAAAATAGGTTAAATAGGTTAACTTACATGGAAGGAGGAGGAAGTGAGGAGGGACCCATCATTTATGAAGGGACCGTGATGGGCCATTATATTTATATTGTTTCACATAATTTAATTTTGTCTATTTTTTATAATCATCTATGAAGTAGGCTTTCTATAAGGCTACAGCTCAAAGAAGTTAGGCAGTGTGCTCAATGTCACACAGCGAGTATGGGCAGAACTGGGGGTTATATTAGAAATAACCCCCGAACCCATGCTTATGTCTCCCACAGCCAGTGGACAACACATTCACAGTGTATTCATAGAATGTATCTGAACGTTCTTTCTCTCCTTCCTCCTACTAGGACTTCTTAACAAGCGTTTTCATAGTGCTTGCCTGCGAGTCACTGAGCAGAGAGCTGTTTTAACTGCGGAGGTGGCCAGAGTCGAGGGAGGGGTCAGCGCCGTGGGTGGCTGGGAGGAATGCCAGGTGTCCACATTTGTCTGCCCAGGTTGGCAGGGCGGTGTCTGCAGGCTCAGTCCTTTCCCCGTAATCACAATACATCTTCTGGAATGAGAACATTGTTTGGAAGAAGTAATTAGGTAATTGGTTCTGGCAATGTGACTTAGGAGACCAGGAGCTGGTTTCAACTCCGCGACACTCTTCATCTGGTTCAGAATGCGAACTAGGTCTTCAAGAATTTTCCTGTGTGATGGGAAGCATATTTCTTTCCTACATGATAGGGAGAAGTAGAATCTCATAGGGGAAGACTCAAGTCAGATCAAATTTAAAGAATAAAATATGCTTGTGTTGTAGGATTGTTATGAAGGTTAAATATTTTAAAGCACTTAGGACAGGGCCTGGCACTTAGTAGGGAGGTAAGTATTTGCTAACTACAAGGCAGTGGGCTGTCCTGTTGTTCTTACCGGAACATGAGTTCCAAGGGTAGCTCGTATGCCTGTCTTGTAGCAATTGCCCAGTAAAAGTTTAGTGGATGAAAAACGCAGGGTTCCTATAACAGTTTCAAAATAGGTAAAATTCTCAGACCCACACCCATTTTATTTCTCAGCAAGTGTGTCTGTGTTAAGGTGTGGGGATCGTAGAACATGGCAGATTCAAGACTGAGACTGTTCAACTCTTACCCAGTTTTGGAATTCATCTACTCAAGTCTCTAAAAAAAGGAATAAGTTTAAGAGAGAACATTGCACATACAAATGTTGGGAGCTTCGTGTCTCAACCTGCGTGTACCACTCCACGTGACCCGCTGACACGCGCTGGTTGGCTGGTGAAAGGAACGTATGGAACTTACTGTGTTTTTGTCGAGTCAGGTAAACACTTCCTGATAGCTGAAGGGTCCTTCGGTAATCTTCGATAAAGGGTTGCTTTATCCCCGTGCAGCTCCCAACCCCCTTTGCAACGGCAGGAACGAGAGAGGTGATACAACAAATTACTTGATTAGCTATCTTTCAAATTAAATTGGTTCTCATCTGGATGTTGTCAGAAGTATCTAAGGCCTGGGGAAGATTACAGTGTTTATGAATCAGTAGCGGCTGCTTCTATTTGTAATGGCACTTTGTTTTTTGTTTTTTTAAACCATGATTTGACAATCCTCCTTTCAGATTTGCGTTCACCACAGATGCGAAAACCAGGCAAGACAGTAAAGCACAAAGCCCAGGTTTTGTCGTGGAAATTCTAAAATGCCCCTAACCGTGGCGGTGGTGGGGGATGTTGGCTTGGCTGTCCAGGGAGAGAGGAGACAGCAGATGATAATGACAGGTAGTTATGCAAATAGGTTTCTAGAGCCAGGCAGTTGGGCTTTCAGAGAAAATAGAGATCTACCAGCAGAAAGGATGCTAAGGACAGGCTGGGGTGAAGGCGGGTACAGCTCTTACCCACAGACGGCACCGAGACCTGTGTTCGCTCTTTGTGTCCCTACGGAGGGCACCGCAATTTAACAAGAGGCTCTGCGGTAGTTAGCACATTGCTCTGGGTTCCAGGCATTTTTCTTTTTCTGGCTCCTTCTCCAAAGTGACTTAGCAAGAGTGTTAAGTTTAGCTCTGAGTTACCAGGAACTGGACAGCTCAGAGGACCAACACATCCCGTGCTCCCATCCAGACAGACCATGCACTGCGACTCCAGGGCATTCTTAGCTCTGGAACTTTCTGCCTGGTTATCAAGGAAAAAGTATTCGTTCAGTGAGACGGCTTTGTATTGTGTCTGGGGAGGCAATGTGACTAAGCAGTTACACAGAGCTGAGTGTGAGTCCCGCCTTCACCCCTTAATGGTTTTATCCTGCTGGTGAAACGAGTCTCGCTCCCTGGTCTCTGTAAAATGCCACTACGAGACCTGATGCTGAAGTTTTATGGACTCCATGTTCGTATGTATTTAGTGGGTGCTTTACTCCCTGGTCACTGTTACTGACGGTAGAACTTTGAAAGAGGCATAAGGGGCAACAATGCATTTGAGGTCAGCTGCTACCTGTCCTCAGGTAGATAACTAAAACTCAGCGGGGACCGCTGAGCCCATTTCATAGGGTTTCAGTGACAATTAAATGAGGCGTTTGCCAAGTGTCTGGAATATAATAAGCACTGAGTAAATGAATGAATGGTTGTTGTGTGGTTTTTGCTACTGCTGCTTGAGGCTACCATTACCCGTGAAAATGAAGTAACGAACTTCCCCTGGACAATCCCCTTCCTCTGTTACATGGATGTCATAGCATCTGAAAGTTTTGCTTGCCTCTTTGCTTGTTTCTTGTCTCACTGCACTTCTGGAATGCTAGCTTATGAGATCAGGGAGCATTTACTTGTCTAATTCCCTGCAGTTTCCTCCACCTCCTAGTTCAATGTCCAGCTCATCAGGAGCACTCAAAAAATAACTGTGGTGTGAATGAATGAAGGAAGGAAGGAATAGAGGATTCAGACAGAACACCACCCTCTCCATCCCTTTGGAGTCCCTGGACCACCAGGCTGATGCCTTGATGGATTGTTCTGTGCGCATCATCCTCCGAGCAGATTCTCTCCACCTCTCCACATCTTCTCAGGCCCCTTCCTTCCCCTGCCTGCTCCCCTCCCCCCAACCAGTGTGTGCACAGGGAATGCAAACTAATTTAACCAAAGCCAAACATAATTAGGAGAGTAAATCTGCTACTGCCGCTGTTGCTGCTGCTGGAGCAGCAGAAAAAAAAATCATATAGTGCATTCCAAAATGAAATCCGGTCTGGAGGCTTTGGGGACCCCCTGCTGTTGGTGTAATGGCTGTGCTTCTGGGCTGCCCCCTTCCCCACTAGCTCGGCCCAGAAAGAGTTAATGGTGCAGTGGTGCCCCTTTGCTGCCAGATGTGGCAAGATAACAGCCACCCTACCCAGGATTCACTGTTAGTGCCATTTGACCCAAAGACGGTCCCAAATCCCAAGCTATTTATCCCCTTTATTTGTCGTTCATTCACTCATTCCTTCATTCATTCTAGCTTCTGCTATTGTGCCAGGCACTATACTGGGTGTAGAATTCCAGCAGAGAGGAAGCTGGTCCAGGATGTCTCTTTTGGGGGTAAGTGTCTTGGGGGCCCACAGTTTTGGGAAGACAAGTCTAGGTGCCCCTTGGTTTCTCCTGGTTTCTGGTTGGATATACGGATAGACCCCATCTTATCGGTCTCCCAGGGACAGGAAGTCTCAGCATTTGAGGAATTAGCATAATAAGCACTTTCTTTTGACTCGGATTTTGTTTATTTGGGTTGCCTGAGCTGGGGGAACCTGATCTACAATAGATTGCATAGAGCACCCCTTCCCTCTCCCCATCGCCACCCCTGAAGTCCCTCTGCAGCTGCCCCTCGGTGTCCTGAAGTGTCACACTGGTCAGATGATGATGCACAGCTCCTTAGCCAGTCGTGCCGTAGGTGAAAGGCAATAGAGGACACTCTTGGAACTTACCTGAAGCCAGATCCCACACAGCGTCTGGGTGGTGATTCCCTACTTCACCACTGCACAGGGGACACATCTTAGACACAGAGGACAGAACATCCCCGTATCCAGGAAGAAGGGGAACGGTGACACGCACATGTCCTGAGCTTAGTGCCGTTCAAACCTGAGTAGTGGGACACAGATCTGAACATGCATCCTGACATCACCCTTTGCGGTGACAATGCTCACAGCATAGCGAGCGCCAGCAGCGGGCCACGCACTTCGGCAAGCCCTTTGTACATGGGGTGCGTCGAGTCTTTAGCGCGATCCTGCAGAGCAGTAGGATGGGTCCTGCTTTTTGAGCGACAGACCAAGGCTCGACAGTAGGAAGTGCTTGTCAGTGCCATGGGCCTTCCAGGTGGCAGAGCTGGGGTTTGAACGCAGGTTTGCCCGTCCTTTGCTACCACAGCCCCTGATGCTTTGTTTATAATGAGTCTCGTTGCACCCTGTCCCTATTACCTGTTTATCATTGTGTACTCTCTGTCGACCTCACAGTGTTTGAGGCAGAGCTCCGGCTTTATGGTTTCCTGTGGCTCCCCCAACCCTCATCATAATTCCTGACTTAGGGTAACTATTTGTTACACATTTTTTGAATAAAAGAGAGAAGAAATGAATAAAGGCCTCTTCAGCACCTGGTACTTCCTCTGTCCCCTATAGCAACCTTAAAAATATGATTTCAACTTTTGTTGCAGGGAAGACTTTCATTTCCACTTTGTAACTTTATTTAAATATCAGCCATGGGTCCCCTCCCTTCCTGGGCCCTTAGGACAGCTCAGCTCTGAGGCGGCGCCTCTGAGAGCAGACAGCGTGCTGGGCATCGCCCTGCCAGGGCACGGTGCGTTCATGAGGGACTTGGGCATAGAGTCCGCAGGTCTCGGGGTCCAATTTGGTGTGGGGAGGGGAGGCCTCTGGTCTCTTGTGAGACTCGTGTGCTTCCCAAGGACAGCTGGGCTCCGCCTTCAAGGAGTTCCCAGTTCTTAGTCTCAGGTGGACACATGGGGAGGTGGGAGAGCAACATGAGAACTTCCTATGTCCCAATAGATGGTGCCTCTGTCTTAGCCTGTCGTGTCCACTGCAACCATTTGGCCCTTAGAATATTCTGCCATGACTTCTCTGTGCAAATGAGTGTTCACGTCGCCACCCAGCTAAGGAGACTAAAAATTTGTTCCTAGTGGGGCCTATTTGCATCCCCAGGCTTCAGTTTCTGAGTCCATGAGAGACTTGTAGTATGAGGGAGGAGACAAATCTTTTCCTTCTACCCATCTTAGGTTTTCTGGCTGGGGCCCACACTTTAGACCAACAAAAACAGATTCATAAGAGGACAGCAAAGAGGATTTTATTGACAATGCTCATCATTGCACACAGGGGACATTCAGTGATGAGTAACTCAAAGAGGTGGTTAGGACTTGGGCTTACACAGCATTTTAACAAATGGACAAAAATCTATAGAGTAGTGACGAGACAAAGGAAAAGGACCTTGAATTTCCAGGAGTGGCAAATTGCGGAAAGGTAAATATTTAAGGAACTAATGGAAGCTAAGAGCTGGTGAGCACAGTTGTCATTTCTTTGGTGTCATCTCTGGGGTCATGGGGTCTAGAGTTGTCTCTGGTGGTTGACTTCTGCCCTTCCTGGTGGTGCGGGGCCTGTTTTACACAATCACCTTTCTTTCAGGCAAACAGGCGGAGCAGAGAGCTTTCTTATCTGCTTCTTCTCGGTTGTCTCCAGCTCAGAATAATCCTCATGCCACAGTGACGTACCTTGGGCATAGTCTGTTCCCCTGTCATAGTCAGCAAATACGTGTTGGGACACTAAGTGCCAGGCGCCGCAGGGCGACAGCAGGGGGCACAACACATAAACGCCTGCCTTCTTTGGCTCACATTCTAGTTGGAGCAAGAGAGACAATAAACCAATAAGCATGTAGAAGAGCAGATGCTCAAAAGTTTTGTGGTTGATTGTGATGCCCATGCCAGCCTTTGGCAGCTCTGCTAATGAGTCTCCCCGGAAACTTGAGTGGTTGATAAAAGGATTAAGAACTTAGATCTAAGTCCTACTAGTAGATCAGCCGACTTAAACCGAGTCACAGAAGCCTGTGTGGATCGTGATGGATGCCGGATTTGGTCAGTTACATTCTGGCTGGGAAGAAATTCAATTAAAATGTGTATGTTCAAACTTTCTTTTTAAGGTATTTGTTCCAGAAATCAGAGCTCCTTTTTAGTGGTTGTTAATATCAGGAAATGAATATCTGATTACATCTTTCCACGGCAAGTCCCTGAGCAGCAGGTGGAATCTCATTTTATCACATCCTCTGCATAATTCATTTTGGGGAGAGTCCCTTGGGTTTTGCTTTCCCAACTTGAGGAGAAAAATGAAGCTGGTTTGGGGTCATAAGAGTTTATAACCTTTCTGGATAGCAAAAATACTTAATAAGATTCCAGGAACAGACCCTGAAAAGTGGACTTTCTGAGAAATGGAGGAGCTAGGTCCTTCTGTCCTCTGGTGTGGGTGTGTGGGGCAAGGGGGAGGGAGCAACCTGTAATAAGTGTGAGCTTGCAGACCAGCCAGCCCGGTGTTCTCTACACGGCCCTGTCTATCCATCATGCATTTCCCAGGGACCACTTCCCACTCTCCAGTAGACCTTACTGTCACAAGAACATTCTGGAACATTGTTTCCTTTGCCCGACGCATTGGCCGCCTGCCATTGAAGCCACCATAGGAGGTGCTGGCACAGTGCATTTGGCCAGAATGGGTGGTTTCAGCATTGCGTCCTTTCTCACCACAAAGCCCTTAGGTGTCTTAGCAGAGCACGGGGGATTCTCCCTGGAGCTGACCTCAACCTCTTCTGTTCCCGACTGGCCTGGGGTGAAACTGGGACCTAGGGAGTGGTTGGGAAAGGGTGGAATTGTTAGGTGCTTTCTCCCATCCCTGCTGTTTCTGAGCACTGGGGTGACTGTGGCCTGGGGTCTTCGGGACTCGGTGGCACCATGTTTATCAAGCCAGCAGACATTTTCTCTGGGTCACCTGTAATTTCTTCCAAGCTTTTTAATAAATAAATGTATTTTTACAATACTGGATCATTAAACTGACCTCTGCATCTGTGTGTGTAATTTAATATTATGCTTCTTTTGTTCACTATTATATCATAAGCATCTTCCCAGGCCATGAAGAACAGCTGAAAAATAACTCTTTTTCTCGATTATAAAGCAATGCCCATTCTCTTAGCCCATTTGGGCTGCTAACAAAATCTCATACAATGTGTGGCTTATAAACAACAGAAATTTATTTCTCACAGTTCTGGAGGCCGGAAGTTTCAGATCAGTTCCAAGCATGGTGAGGGCCCTGTCCCAGCTTCGGAATGCCATCTCCTCACTGTAACCCCACGTGGCAGATGGAAGAAAGGGGCTAGGGGCCTCAGGGGGTCTCTTCTAAAGGGGCACTGATTTCGTTTATGAGAGCTCCACCTTCATGGCCTAATAACGTCCAATGACCCCACCTCCTGATGCCATCACTGTGGGCGTTGGGTTTCAACACGAATTTTAGGGGCCCACACACAGAGCCAGGTCCTTCGCTTTGACTACTGTAGTGCTACTAAATGGATGCTCTCTGTCACTTCTTTATGGAGAACGAGAACAGGTACAGAAGAACAGGGGTATGTAATAGGTCCCGGACAGAACTGCTAGGAGAAGTCGGAAGGATGGGCTACCAATGGCAGGTTAACGTTAGACCCCAGACAGCCTTGAATGGAACATGGAGGAGTTTGAACTTTATTTTTCTGGGTAGGAAATTTTGTTCAAATTGTTGACCAGTGCAGAGGAGGATCAGATGTGGCTTAAGAAAATGCACAGCCTTCTTGGTTGACACAGCCTTGCGCAAGCTCTGCCTCTGCAGTGATTGTGGCGTTCTGAGCCATTGCTCCTGATGGAAGGGAAAAGGGACAATCTGAGGTCATTGACACAGACCCTCAGGCAGGGGACCAGCCTCTGAGACTGGAAGATAGGAAAGACAGGGGGCTTCCTCTCTTCCTGTAAATACTGGCTGGTGGTCAGAAGTCTCAAAGGTGGCATCACGGGTGCTTTTACAAGTCACTTTATCTGTTGCGTAACCACATAATATTTTAGGTCTTCAAACTGAAGTCCAGGGAGTAGAACAAATTAGCAAAACAGCAATGGGTTATAAGTGTATGCTTTTGTGGGTGAGGTGCCTGTCTCTCCAAGCCTCAGTGTCTTCACCTGTACAATGGGACAATGGAGTACTAGTCCCACAATATTGCTGATGGGTGTAAATGACACATGTGTAAAGTATTTAGCATTGGTATGTGGCACGTGTAAAAATTGTTCAGGTAACAGTAACTATTACCACTATTTTTCATCAACACTGCTATCATTAATTATCTTGTGTAATGCACAAGCCAAGTTATTAGTCCTGCCGTGGAGGTAATGTAGCATTAATGGTATTGATAAAATCCAATGTCAAGTGGCTAGTAAAAGGCAGATCTTAAGTGATCATTGTCGTGAGCATTGGCCCAAAAGCAAGGCCTTAAGAATATCTCTGTCTGCTAGGAATCCTCCTAATTCAACATCTTCCACTGCGAGGCTCTAAAGGCAACGAGTTTTAAAAAATGTGGTTTTGCACCCATTGTAGTGAGAGCCATAGGCGATTTGTGATTGGATTATGGTGAGGAAGTGTTTGTTCAGGTTCTGGCCTCTTTGATATTGCCATGGGTTTCACCCATTGATTTCTTTCATCCCCAGCTAGAGAAATAAGACTCTTTTTCTGTGGCCGTGTTTCCAGTACAATCAGGACAGAAGTTTTCTAGAGGCTGCACATCCAGCTGTGCCTCTGAGCACACCTGTGCCTTCCCTGTTCTTCTACCTGCTCGCCAGAGTGGGCAATAAACACTCCCCGAGCAGAGGCTACCCGCAAACCCAGGCCCTTTCACTAGGGGTGAGAGGGGCTCTCTTAATGACACCTGCCATTGTATCTCACCTGGCTCCATCACAGTACGGGTGAGGAAGTGGGGACGAATGACAACAGCACCCGTGAAAATGAAACGCCTGTAAGCCAGCTGACCTGCATTCTGGTCCCACGTCTCCCAGCACCTAGTGTGTGACCATAAGCACCAGCAGTTCTCCAAGTGCAGTCGAGGGTGTCTGTGAATATGTGTTTGAGTGTCTATCTCCCCAGAAGCCTGTGGGAGAACAAGGTCAGTGTTGATGTCATTTTTTGCTGTATCCTCATGACCTGGAGCAATGTTTGACCTAGCAGAAGCCCCATTACTATTTGTTGAATGAAAAGTAATAATAGGTAGCCATTATGGAGTATTTTCTCCCCGTCAGGCACATTACATGAATTATCCCATTTAATTTAGCCATCACATCTGTTTAAGGGTGGATAATATTACCATCACCTTCATTTTACAGATTATGAATTGAGGCCAGCAAGTCTTAGCAACTTGCTCAAGATCACATGAGTAAATGCACAGTGAAGGTGGCCTGAGTTTCATCGTCCTTGGATGTAAAATTAGAGTGCTTGAACCAGCCCATGTCTAAGTGACCTTGACATTCTAAAATTAGACATACTGAACCTGCTTCCCAGGCCAGTGTTCATTCACCCCAATCTTGTTGTTTCCCTGTAACTCAGAGGAGGGAAATTTTAGAGCAAATACACAGTTTGCACAAAGCTCACTTTATTTCTTTTTTATGTTCCCTTTTTCAGGGAAGTGGGATGGAACCAATGAGTTAGTCTGGCTTCCAGCTGCTGGGGGGCTGCTGAGCTGGAGGGGAGAGTCTCTCCACAGGACTTGGCTTAGGTAGCCTGGGGATTTGAACTTGTACTGCTCCTGGCAGGCGTTCTCACCATGGCTCAGATGAGCAACAGTTATGCAGTTCCCTTCTCTTCTCTAAGCACACTGCAGGATGGCTGATCTTCTTGAAATCACTCTCATTTAAGAATCTGACTTTTTGAAAGCAAACGAGTCCTCTGAAACCTTCTATGGCTTTATGGCACTCTGAATTCACTTTCTAAGCACGGGTGGCCTGGGTGTATCTGCCTGTCTTCTTTCACTTGCACTGTTACCCACATAGAAAGGAGACTGGGTGGCAAGTTACCTGTCTCGTTGACTTTCATGCCGCCATCTTGGGTGATGAGAGGGTGGGAAGCCCTGTCCTTTGAGAAAAGAGTGGAAAGGCACGGGATGGTTAGCTTGGAGAAGAGGAAGGGCCACGGGGCCGTGGCTGTGTCTCCAGTTATCTGAAGGCCACTTTTTAAAAAAAGAAAGAAACTAATATTTAGGATACTCAGGTGGTGAATCAGCCCTAATGCTGAGTAGTCAAGAGAAATGGGTGTAGAGCAGAAGCCAATTTCTCCATCACCCCCTAATTGTCCTTTCAGCTGCAGTGATGAAGACAATGGCCAGGAATGTCCAAAAATTTCAGGCACTGTTTGCATGTTTATTCTCGATTCCGTACAAGGTTCCTGCCCTTTTTAACTTGCTATGATAATACCACTAGCAGACATCGAATTTGAAATTATTTTGACTTCTCTCATTTTCTTCTCCAAAATGCACAATCCTCTTTCTTTTTTTTAACAGTTAAAATAATGAAAACATGACAGTGCCTCCATTTGCTGTAACAGGATATTTGTTACTCATTTATCCTCTTGACAAATTTTATTGCGTGCATTGCCCTCTGCCAGGCTCTGAGGCAGAGCAAGATGAACTTGGTCAGCACCCGCATGCAGCAAAGGATCTGGAGCGGCAGGCAGACAATAAACACACGAGCAAATGCAATATATGTTCTCTCCCTCTCCCACAACTTTATTAGCTCTATATTGGGAATTTCAGTTTTCTTAGTACACTTCAAAACACATTTCTTAAGCACATTCCATGTGTCTTGAACAGTGTTACGTGCATTATTATTGAATCTACATTTTATCCCCCTAGGGGAGGGACTGACATCCATCAGGAGATGGCCGCCAAGAAGGCTAAGCTGCTGATCTGCAGTGAGATGTCTAGCCAAGGCTGGAGCTCGGATCTGGACTCTGGGAGGCTCGGTTCCCATGTCTGTCATCTCCCCACCGAGCCCGGTTTTAGGGAGCCACCTGCATGTCTCTGGGCTTCCGTTCAGTGTTGCCTGGACTTGGTTGAGATGCTCTCCATTGAGGGACCCAGTCAGCTGTGTCCCTGACTATGGCCCTGTATTTGGGCTTCAGGAACCTTGGTTCCCATAGTCTTTGAGGACCTAAGACTATGACTTGGAAGGAGTCCCGGGGAGAATGGAGTGGGACTAGGCAGCAGTGGGTCAGGCACCCAGCTAAAGAACAAGGATGGGCAGCAGAGGGGCAAGGTGAGGGCTTCCCGGGCCACGCGGAGGAGCTGCGATGTGCGGTGGTTTCCCCAGCTTCTCTGAATGAGTCTCCCAGAGGAAGCACGTCCCTGGGCTGCGCCACTGCCTTGGCAGAACCAGATCAGTCTGCGAGTGAGACAGTAACACTGAAGTGGGGGAGATGGAACCCTCAGTTTGGGGAGGTTGAATGGGAGAAGGCACAGGCCATGAGTACAGTCAGCAGCCAGTCACTGACCTCCTTTGCTTCTCTTCCCGGGGAAGATGGATGGGATCGGGGTAAAGAGGCACGTGGGTCACACCTCACACTTCGGCAAATCCACGTGTTCAGTGGAGAGTGAGATTCCGTCATACCAAATCCATCACACAGCTGGTGCTCCTGAAAACAAATACATTCTCCAGAACCAAAGGCTAAGGTGTTACCAACGGTACTGACTTAAGGAGCATGTCCCCCTCACCCTACCCTCCCACCCTCCCACCTAAAAAGCCTGGAATCTTAGAATGTGACCTTATTTCGAAATAGGGTCTTTGCAGATGTCATTAGTTAAGGTCATACTGGATTATGGTGGGTCCAAATCCATTGTTCTGTGTCTTCCTGAAAAGAGAAGATGGAGACAGAGACAGACGCAGATAGAGAGAGTGCCCTGTGATTGGAGAATGCAGCTACAAGCCAAGGGATGTCAAGGATTGTTGGCAACCCCCAGGAGCCAAGAGAGAAGCAAGGAGCAGATTCCTCCTCACTGTCTTCAGGAGGAATCAACTCTGAGGACAGACACCTTGATTCCTGACTTCAGACCCCAGAACTGTGAGGGAATAAGTGTCTGTTGTTGTAAGACACCACTGTGTGGCAATTTGTCACAGCAGCCACAGGAAACGAATACACTCACCTCTTTAACAGCGAGGACCTCTCAAATTCCATACTCAGACCAGGTAGCATTAGCAGGCGTTGAGTGCCAGCCCCTCCTTTGTACCTACTGTATCCTTCACCTCCCATCCACTGCAGTGGGCTACGTCCTTCTCGGTCTCTCCACCTCCACTCTGACTTCTAGTGGGCAGGGACCCAGGTTTAATTCATTGCTGCATCCCCAGCTCCTGGGACACACAATAGATGTCAAAAGAATGAATGAATAAAACCCGATACTTCTTGGCTAAAGCAGTTTTACCAAAGACTCAGGAACCCCAAGCCACCCACCATTTCATGTTTTCATTCTGTTGATGTTATTAAGGGCCTCTTCTGTGCCAGGAACTACACTAGGCATTGGGAACACTGCGGTAAACAAATAAAAGGTCAACGTGTCCGCTTTCCATGCAGGGCTTATTATCTGGAGGGGAGGTTGGAGACAGGGACAGGGTAAACCAGCACACAAGTGCACGGGCGCATTCTTCATGCAGGTAGCCTTTGGACAGCAGTAAGTGCTCAGAAGAAAAAGAGAATAATGGGCAGACTCGCCAGAGTTTCCTCGGTTAGCTGGGAAAGGCCACTCTCCAGGAGGTGCCCTTTGGGTTGAGGATTCCATATACTACTGCAGCTTAAATAATAAGGAGGATTCCAGTCTTAGAAGATCCAGAGGACAAGCCCTCCGTGAGGAGGAAACAGCAGATACCAAGTCTTGGAAGCAGGAGTTAACGTGGGGTGTTTGGGGAAGAGGGAGAGCTGGGGAGCAAGGCGCAGGGGCCGAGAGGTAAGGGTCAATGTCAGGAGACAAATGTGTCGCCTTCTTCGTTGTCTGAAGCTGGAAGAGTTCCGTTTCAGAAACAGTGACTGAAGTGTTTCTGGGGTGAGGAGTGTTGTTTAAAATGAATATCGCATTTGATGTTGATAGCTGGCAAGGGGGAGCCCCAAGGAGGATCAAATCCTGCATATGGAATGGGGCTAGGTTTTCGCTGAAGCTGAAGAGAGGAGACGCCAGCCCTCACATGTTCTCCTCGTGAGATCACGGGTCCGAGTGGCCCGCCCTGGAGGCTGCCCTCGCCCCCTGGTGCGGCTCATGCCTGGCCTTCGTTCAGTGGACAGCTTCCTTTTCTTTGCATGCTAGCAAAGGGCAAGGCAGGACCTGACTTGCGGGGACCATGTCCTGGTGGTTTGAGCCGTGGGCCACGGGTACACGCTTTTCTGCCGCTCTGTGTCCTGCCCTTGGTGGCGGAGATATGAGACGTGGCCTCTTGCTATGCAGTAGTTTTGTTTGTGCTTGGTTTTTGTGTTTTCATTAAATCATAGATGTCTCTAATTGCCTCCATGTGGCCAAAGTGCTCCTTGATTGGAATTCTGTGGAAAAGAGAGTTTGCTTTATTCAATAGCGTTTCTTGAGGGATTTGAGTGGTCTTCGGTGTCCTCCCCCACCGCCCCCCGGTTTTTTTTTTTTTGAGTTTTTAATTTGTTGCACTGTATAATCACTTGCTTCTGTGCTGGAATTGCTCTCCAAGCTTCTACAGTCATGTATTATAATTCCCTTTATTACTGCAGAATCATTTTTAGCCTTCAGTTGAGATGACTAGACAAGAATCAGATTACATAGAATGTGTATCTGTTTTGCATGGTGCACTGCTCCTGCAGCCAGCAGTTGCCCTTGCTTGCTAACTTGTTTGTGGTTTGGGGAAGAATGAAACGATAAATAATCAGTATCTGATCTCGTTTAAGCCTCACCGCACCCTGCGGCACATAGGTGTCAGTGATCCACATTTTAATTCCACAGAAAGGTAAAATGACTCGGCCAAGGTCATCCGTGCATCGGAGGTACAATGCCAAGCTCCCAGAAATCCAAAGCCATCTCTCTGTCCTCTCTGTAGTATGATTTTCCAGACTGTAAGTATATGAGGAAAATGCTGCTCTGGAGATTCTAGAACAAAACAAGTTGCATCTAGTGAAATGTTTTAGTGAGTCCCTTCCAGCATCCTTTGATAATTAATGCTTCTTCTCCACCTGGAGTGAAAGAATTCCATTTGTACTTACGGAGAATCGTAACATCCTAGGGCTTAGGCCTACATCACTGTACTAGTCATGGTTTTCCAGAGAAACAGAACCGATAGGGATATATGAATATCATAAAGAGATTTGTTATAAGGAATCGGCTCACACAGTTACAGAGGCTGACAAGTCCCAAGATCTGAAAGGTGACTGGGCAAACTGGAGACCCCGTGAACTAGTTAAGTACCTCTAGTCCAAGTCCGAAGGCCTGAGAGCCGGGAGGGCCAGTGCTGTAGGTTCCCGTTCAAGGGCAGGGGAAGACGGAGGGCCCAGCCCAGGCCGGTGGAGTTCCCTCATGCTCAGCCTGCTTGTTCCGTTCCGGTGTTCCGTTCCGGTCTCCCACTGACTGGGTGCAGCTCACCCACCTGAGGGAGCACAGTCTGCTTTGCTCAGACCGCCAGTTTAGACGTCACACTCACCAGCACCTCCCTCCCACAGACACTCAATAATGTTCACCAAATACCTGGGCACTGCTGGCCCAGCCCAGTTGACACATAAAACTCACCATTACAGTGGCCGATATTTGAGTTTTGCCTTTGTCATATAGTAATGGAGTGGCCTTGGTGAAATTACCTACCCTCTCTGAGTCTCACTTTCTTTACCTGTAAATTGGAAACAGTATTATCTGTCTCATAGGAATGTGACAGGAACCAAATGAGATAGTTTTGTGAAGTATTTAGGCACGACCTGGCCCAGAGAAAATGTTCAATAATTGTTATTTGTTTTGTTACTATTACCTCACTATTGCGATAATCACAATAAGTTCAGGAACATATAGTCAGTGTTTTTGTATATCTATCTATCATAGATAGACAGGTAGCTAGATATATAGATATAACATTTGCATATTTTGAGTCTAAACTTAAAAAGAAAGTTTTGGCAAATGACACTTTTATTCAAAATAGAAGTATAGCTACTGGAAGTTAGAAGATTCTTATGTAGTTTATGATTTTGCTATTTGCCTCCTGGGTAACTTTCAGCAAATTGTTCACCCTCTCTGAGCCTTGGTTTCCTCACAGGCGGAACTTCTGTGCCGTTAAGGCCACTGGCTTGTTTTAAGGATCAAATAACATGCTGTGGGTGACATTCCTGGGCATGCACCCACCCCTCCAGAGGCCACTGACTGGGCGGGGAGGGACACTGCTTAGAACCCAGTGTGATGCAGGCACCAGCATTCCAAGTTAGCAGGGCGGGGCTACTGCTGCTAGACGTGGAGCAGTGGGGTTCCGGGGTGGGAGGGGTGCAGAGGGAACCTCCCACTGGTGTTGACTAGCAGCAATTCTCTTGACCACAAACTGGAGAGAAAGGTTTCACAGGTAGAGGAATTGCGGAGACATCATAGTCTTATATGGAGGTAGTAGACTGTCACTAGGTGGGTGGGGGTGTCGTTCCATGACCCTCAACGGTGACAGTTGGTTGTTTTCAGACACATTCCCAAGACAGGACTGATAGGTCATATACAAATGTAAGACCTTCAACTATTTAAGCAAGGAGACCTCTCTGACATCGATTTTCAAGTGGAAATATTTGCCCCCGATAAAGACCACTGAGAGAGGATACAAAGTCCAGGTGTGCAGAGTTGCTGGCAGCCAGGTGGTGCAATAGAAGTAAAATGCAGGGCCCTGGAAACAGAGGCAGTGCTGGCCTGGGGGCGGGGAAGGGGGCGGGAGGCAGGGCAGGGACAAGGAGCTCTGATAGGAAAACTACCCCAGCGCTAAATTCCCCCTGGGCATTGGAAAGCTTCCGAGAGATGGGGAAGAAATGAATGAATACAGAGGACCAACTAATGGTTGCCAGAGGTGGGGGGGTGGGTGGGAGTGAGGGGATGATGAAATGGTGAAGGGGAATAAGAGGTACAAACTTTCAGTCATAAATGAGCAGGGGGTTGTAATCTACAGGAAAACCGTCAACAATGTAATAACTGAATGGTGACAGAGAGTTACCAGATTTATTGCAGCCATCACATTGTAAGGTATATAAATGTTGAATCGCTATATTGTACACTGGAAACTAATATTATGTTGTACGTCAACTATATACTTTCGAACAAACAAACAAATAGCAAATGTTTGTTTAAGAGTGCCACTCATTAGGACTACAAGTTCCTACGAAGGTTGCACCATGTTCCTGGCACAGTTCTAAGTGTGATGCACATAGTATTTCAGTGGATCCTCGTAACAAACCCATGAAGTGGTTACTGTTATTGTCTCCATCTCTAGTTTCCTAGATGAGAAAACCAAGGTGAAGGAATTCAGCCAAGGCCCCACAGCTACTCGGGAGTGGGAGGTGCTTCGCCTTGTCACAGAAGGCCCTTGGAACCTAGGGCACTAAGTTGATCATGACATTTCCCTGCTTAAGACACTTCCGTGAGGTCTCTGTGGCTTGTGAGACAAGATCCTGCGCCTTCCTCTCTGGCTCCTCTGCCTCACTCCTGGTCCTGGCACTGGCCCAGATGCCCTCCTTCCGGGTGCTTAGATGCATCATGATCTTTCAACCTCCGTGCTGGGGCGCTTGCTGTTTTCTCACCTCAACAGAACAAGCCCTCTCTCGAGGACAGGTATACTGGACACTGGCTTGATGCGAGCTGCCTGTGGGTGGGGGCTGGGGCCAGCCTCGTTCACCCCTCTGCCTCCCGTGCCTGTCCAGGCTCCTTGGAGATCTCTGCGTGGCTCCCTCTCTCCCATCCTTCAGGTTTTTTCTCTAAACCAGGGGTGCTCACTCTGGAGAGCATTTGTCAATGTCTGGAGGCAGCTTCGGTTCTATTGACAGCTAGTGGGTAGGGGCCGGGGAGGCTGCCAGACCTCCTCCAGGGCACAGGACAGCTTCTCCCAGCGAAGCACGAGCCGTCTGCCTGCAGGTGCCAGTGTGGCTGAGGCTGAGAGACCCTGATCCAAAGAGAGGCTGTCCCTAGTCACCCTGTGTAAAATGCCACTGTCCCTTCCCCACACCCCCATACTTTTATGTCCCATTTCCTCCTTTATAGTTGTTCTCCTGTGTACTGGTCACTCTCGGTCAGTGATATATTTCGCTTCCTAATCTTGGTTATTGTTTGTCATCCACTCGTATATATGCCGTGTGAGGATAGGGATTTGTGTCCCTTCTGTTCATTGCTTTATTATTAGTGCTTAGAAGAGTTCTAGCACATAGTAGATGCTCAATAAATATTTTTTGCATGTGTGAACGAACACAGAGTTCTAGGTAACCACTATGAATCCATTAGAGAGGCCACTTGGGTTGAAATCCATTTGCCATCCTCTTAAGATTTTTCAATTTGTACTTGCTTAGGGTCACCCAGCACGGAAGTACCAGGTTCAGAATTACAGCCCAGTTTCCTGCCTCCCACAGAGATGGGAGGGGACGTGTGAAAACCCCGCAGGACCAACCATTGGAGTGGCAGGCAAGCCCCGAGTCCCCAAAGCTCTGATTTATCCTGCAAGCTGTGATCTTGGGTTGACAAGGCAGCAATCTGAATAGCCCGATGCAGAGATGCTCAGATGCAAATTAGCCCGAACCACATACAACGGTGGCTTTGAGGTTGGCGTGCGAATAGAGGCTTTGCTTCCATGGGCCTGCACTGAAAACGCCCTTTGGAGGGTCGTGCACTCTTGCTCTTTCCCAGGCAGGCCCTGTGCAGGGTGCCAGGGATGCGGAGAAATGGAAAATGCCCGTCCCACGCTCCAGGTGTTTGCAAGCTCCTAAGGGAGAGAGTGAAGGGTGCCTTGTTTGTAACTTGTAACTCAGGGTCAGTGGCAATGCTGTGAAAACCAGCTCATTGGATTACACATTTTTTCAGAACAGGAAACTCTATCTTGCATGTCTTTTATGCCCTCTAAACCCAACGGCCAGAACAATAAGGATGGATAAAAATGAACCAGTGTTTTTTGTGTCCCAGGCACTGTGCTAAGCACTGTAGCATATCGGTTCATTTAACACTCACAACAGCACTACAAAGTAGCTATTGTTGTCCCCATGTTCCCAGTGAAAGCAACCGAGGTCACGTGAATGGCCCAGAGTTCCAGAGCAAAGAAGGGCTGGCTCTGGCTCCTGGACCCCAGCCACCTGGTGGTGAGGTGCGTGAGCTGTACTGAAGATGCATTGCTGCTCGATGTTAATGTCCACAGCAAGCGGCCTTGACACGGCCCTCACTGCTGAATGCAGTGCCCTTAACTGAATGTTTACTCTGCTCTAGTCACTGGTCGGTGATTGCCTGCTCAGTTTAATCCTCAGCGTGAAAGGTGAGGCATTATTATGTTCATTTTACACACGATGAAACAGTCACAGAGGTGTCAGTAGTTTGCCTGAGATCTCAACTAGTGGGTGATACAGCCAGGATTCTGGATATTTCGTATCCTGCACTGAGTCGTACAAACCACGGCACTTTATGTCTGGCTTCTTTCACTTAGCATCATGTTTACGAGGTACACGCCATAGCATTTACCACCGTCTTTCTTGCTCCCTTCACTGCCAGTCGTATTCCATTATATGGCGACGCATTTTGGTTGTCCATTCATTCGTCAATGGACACTCGGATTGTTTCCGTTTCCTGCCTGTTGTGAATGATGAAGCTATTAACATTCATGCTAAAGTCTTATATATGACCTTTCATTACTGATATTTGCCCAGAACCTTCTCTCTCTCTCTCTCTCTCTCTCATCAGTGAAAAGGAATAAAGTCTGAAGCCAGATAACATGGGTTTGAACACTAACTCTGACGTGTATTACCTGTGTGGCTGGGAAAATTAAGTAGCCTTTCTGAGCTTGGCTTTCTTTTTCCACCTTCGAAATGAAGATAATAGTAGTAGCTACCTAATAACGTCTAAAAGCTTGAAAGAGGTAATGCAGAGTGTTCAGTTCATAATCAAACACGTAATAAATGTTTTCCAGGTAAGCAATGCAAATACAAAAAACAACCCAAAGAAGAGACTGTCTAATTGCTGAGCCTAATTGCTGAGACACAAAAATATAATGACTAGATATAATATAAAATAAAATAATGTCATGCTGTAAGACCAGTCAGCATGAGGTTCATATTCAGTGAAAATTTAAAAAATTATGTATCTCTGTTTAGAAAATGAGACTTTTCTGCAGGTTGCAGGCCTGGGAAGCTTCAGGATGGAGAAAAGTCATGGGTGGAGGTTCTTAAAGAATGAGCAAAGGCTGGTTAGGAAAAAATGGGAAAACGTGGGGTGAGAAGAAAATTGCGTGTGAAGGGGCGGATGGAGGGGCTACAGGGAAAAGTCTGTCAGGTTGCGAGGATGTCCAGGAGGCTGGTGGGTGGGGAGCAGGCAAGTCCGTTGGGACCGCCCACTGCGTGCTCTGGGGCTTTCAGGCCGCGATGGGGAGTGACCGCAGGGGGAGAGCTCCTGGTTCCCGCCCTCCAGCGGCAGAGCGGTGCCGTTTGATCTTCCGATTTTCTGACAGCTGCATGGCTGTGCAACGACTGGGTTTTAATTTACCTGTTCTTGGTTCCCAGCGCAATAGAACATCTCTTCATAACGTTATTGACCATTCTCTGTAAACAGTACATGAATATCCTTTGTTCTTTTATATTTTATTGATTTTTGATTTGTAAGAGTTGGTTCTGTATTCTTTTTACTCATCTTCTCCCAGCTTGTCACATATACTGCAGCATGGTTTATAATGTCTTTTGTCATAGGAAATATTTCTACTCTGATGTATTCAAATGGTTCACTATTTTTCATGGTTTGTCATTTTATTTATTTATTTTACTAGTGTTTTAAAAATTTAATTGATTTTAGGGTGAGAGAGAGAGAAAGGAAGAGAGAGATTGATTTTGTTGTTCCACTTATTTATGCATTCATTGGTTGATTCTTCTATGTGCCCCAGTGGGGAATCGAACCCACAACCTTGGCATATCAGGCTGATGCTCTCACCACCTGCCCTAGCTGGCCAGGGCTGATTTGTCCTTTTAATGTGTTGTTTATAAATTTTTGTCTATTCTGAGGTTATACAAAATACTCTCTTTTCTTCAGATAGTTTGAAAATTTTGTTTTTCTTCATTGAAAGGTGCACTCCATCTGGAATGGAGTTGGTCTCTGTGAGGTAGAGTCACATTTACTTTTTCATGTGAAAACCCAGTTTTCTACCCCTGCTCATGGAATAGCCCCTTTCCCCCACCCTCCCCCAGGCCATCTCTCACAGCTCCGCCCCCATGTATGCTCCTCTGTCAGCATCTCACCCTCCCAGTCCAGCCCGCCCTGCTGTCCCACTCTCCCCTGTGCTGTCTTCATTTCCCATTGTGATACAAGAGTGCCTCTGTGTTACTATAAATCATGGCTCCACATTATCTTTGAAGATCCCTATTTTCTTTCCAGTGGACATATCATGGTTCCTTGGATCATTCCTCTCTTGTAGGGCAGCGAGCACATTGTTCCTAGGTTTTTCTCCCTATTATGAATGCTCCTATGGTGAATATTTTTGCGTATAAAGCATTTACATGTTTTTGGATTATGTCCTTTGGATGGATTCCCAGAAATAGAACTACAGAGTCAAAAGGCATAAATATTGTTAATGTTGTTAACTCATGGCATATATTTATTTGAAAAATTAAAGTGACTAAAGGTTCTGGTAAGTTCCTGGGCTGTGACAAGCCTGGATCAGGCGCTGGCTGCCCTGGGCAAGTTCAAGGGAAAAATTAATGTGGTCTCCTTGCTGAATGTACCTTTTCTTTTTTCTTGGTTAATACGTTTTTTTGGATACTCATGTACCCAGGCAGTCATTCATTAAGCGCCTCTTGTATGCCTGTTTCTGCAGTGAAGCAGGATCCTGCACTCTCAGTGCGCTTCTGTTTCCCAGCCGATAGGAAGACAATAAATAAACATGATCCAGTGCGAAGTGGCTCCAGGAGGAAACCACGGACTGATGCTGTAGCACGTCGGCTCCTGTAGATTGAATGGCCAGAAGTGGCACAAAGCAGAGATTTAAAGGCGTGGTCTCCCTGGTGCAATAGCTGGCCAGTGTGAAGGGCCATGGCGGAGCAGAGCATGGCCTCAGGGCAGGGGGAAGAAGGTCTCAGGGTGGAGAGTGAGGTGAAGTGAGGCCGAAGTGGAAGACCTGGTCCCAGCTGCGGAGGGCGGTGTGCTCCCCGGCAATTAGCAGCAGTGGGGAGTCATGGCGCTGGGGGCAGAGGGAGGTGGTTAACTGGGAGTGAGGCCACCTAGTGGGTGCTGTTAAAGGATCTGCAGGCTTCTCTGCAGAGCACGGGGGTACAGGGGACCGGGGGCACCTGTAGGACAAAAGGGCTAGGACGCAGCCATGGCCGTCCAGGCTGAAGCTGCTGGAGGCCCAGCCAAGGCGTGGTGGTGGAGGGAGAGAAAGGTGGGTGGGTTCCATTACGTATTAAAAGTAGATTCTTCAGAATTGCTGATGGCTTGGAGGTTTGAAGTTAGAAAAAGGGAAGAACCAAGAATGTGTCCTCAAAGCTTAGCCTCAGCGACTGGGAAACTGGAATTATATTGCAGAGATGGAAAAGAGTGCGGAGATGAGGCTTGGGTGGGTTGGAAGTGGCGGTGGGTCTGGCTTTGGCCATGTGGAGCCTGAGATGCCTCTTTGGTTAACAAGTGGGGACATTAGTGGGGATGCTGGAGCCCCAGGGAGAAGCTGGGTACCATGATACAGACTTGAGTGTCATTGGTCCATTAGAGAGAAGCTAAGTCCCCTGGTTTACAAACAGATGTATAAACAGAACAGAGGATGGAAGCTCTTGACCACTGTGCAGTCAATCCTACTATGTTCACTCTGAGTTTTGAGAACACACTGGCTTTCTTATACATATCTCTGTGAACAAAAATCTTTTTTCTTTCTTCCCAAAAAGGAAGAGGGAAAAACTTGAGTTTTCTTTTCTCTTTTTTTTCCTACTGGCTCTCTAATGCCTCACTCAGTCCTGGCACAGTCTTCCAATTTTTAGTGGCAACTCTAAGAATTATGCTCATCATTTGATTCAGATGCAGTTGGGCAGATCACAAAACCGAGGTTCTGCGCCTTGCAAGCTTTTCCAGAAATGTTCCCTCGTCTGCTGTGTTTATGTTGGAACAGAGAATTTGTGCCTGAGTTCCTGGTGAGCTTTTCTCCAGACACCCGAGTCGCGTTGCTGCCGGATCCCATTATCCTGCATGTCAGGACCCCTCACACCTCGCCTGTGTGATGTCATGGGAGGGACGGTGGTCACTGCCCCTGAACTATCACCTGTAGGGCCAGTGCTCCTAGAGCAGTGCCCCGCTGCGTCATTTCCAAAGTGGGTTTCTGGAGGGTCCCAGGATATTATTTTTAATATGTGACATTGCGTGTCTTCATGTTGGAATATAAAACATGAAATTTAATTAGGAAGAACACACTGTTTCTTGCTCACACTGCAGTGATGTAGAATAAGCAGTCAAGCTTTGGGGTAGAAAGAAACATTCAGGAATCAAAATGTTCAGAAATCAAATCCCAACATTGTCTATTGTCTCTTACTTGGGCTGTGACCTTGGGTACATTTTTTGACCTCCTGGGGCCTCCGTTTCCCCATTTAATTTGGAATAATCCAAGTACTGACCTGAGAGGGGTACTGTAAGGATGAGGAAATAATTCACCGTGAAGTGCTTAGCACTTTCATTGATTCACATGTTGAATATTTCACACTTCCGGTTAACTGACACGTGAACAGAGAAGAGACTGGAAGTGTTCGACCGTTAGGAAAACAAAACCATTGTTTTCATTCAGGGCTTTGAGGATATTCAAGCTTTAGTTAAATAAATGTTTACTTGTGAAATCAAATTCTTTAAGTGATCCGATAATCAGTTACTTACCTGTTGCGTGCCAGCCCACTGTTAGATGCTTTGTATGGAGAACGTGCAACACTTTGGAACGTGGTGTAGATCCTGCCCTCATAAAGCGTAGAGGAATCCAACCTTTAAAAAATTATTCTTCTGTTATATAGTTGTGATCAGCTTAGTGGCAAAGAGCTGAAATTTTGGCATATAAACATGTGTATGGTTTAGTCATTATTTTTAGATTATTGTCAATAACATTTCTCTTTGGAATGCTCACCATTAATTAATGGTGTAGTAGGTCGAGGCTGGAGGTTGAAATACATGAATTTCCCAGGTGTTTCGGGGAAAATGCGCGGATGTGTATTTTGCTGAGGGGCCATGGCCGCCAGCCGCCAAGTCTTGCCTGCCTGCCTGCCTGTCTCCACGCACCTCCTTCCCCAGGCAGCCCCCACCTGTGCTGGGGAGGGAAACGCACCCAGCGCTTTCTGAGGGGGCAGCCGCGAATGGCAGAACTCGAGAAGTTCTATCCAGGCGCATCATTTACTGTCTCGGTGGCGTGCTGTTTTAGAATTTCTCTGTAAAAATGGTAACTAACATTTCCTGTAAAATAAAATGCAATTTAGCCAAGAGTAAACAAAATCATAGCTGAGAATGAGAGAGGAAAATTTCAATCTCTGGGATGTGAGGTTTAAAAAAAACACACATAACAATAAATAAAAAGGTGGGATTTAAAATTCTCTCCCTGTGTCCATTACACGCTCGTGCAATTACCAGAAGCTAAGAGCAAATGATCCTACCTTATTACTTTTATTTCTGTGTTTGGATGTAGAATTCCACAGATGGGGTGGGAAGCCTTGCTTTGGGTGGGGGTACCCCAAGCATTCAGTGCACTTAGCATTAATTGGATGTTAAAACAACTAAGAAGACAGTAAGTATTTGGGGAACATTGTTCTGGATAAAGAAACAACAGTTCGTAGTAGTTATAAGAGCTCAAACTCAAGAGACTGTGTCCCTGTGTTTTAAATCTATGCGACTCGATAGCTATGTAATCTTAAGCAAATATTTAAGCTCTCGGTGCCTCGGTGTTCTCACCTATAAAATGGGGTTTATAACAGCGCATGCTCTACAGATTTATCGTGAGGTTTCCAGGGGGTTTATAGCATTCAGTGACTTCAGACTGGTGCCTGGCACATAGTAGGTGCTATGTTAACTGTTGACTATCACTAAATGTAGCTAATTTGGAAGACACAGCGTTTGATACAAGGCTCCCATATTTGGAGAAGGGATGCTAGAGACAAAAGAAGCAAAAAGACTTTTGTAGTTAGAGAAAATAAATGACCTGCACTCCCTTTGGCGTGAGGGGACCTCTGTGAAAACAGAAGGCATGAGATTTGGCTTCTTTATCATCTCCTTCTCATAATATGGGTGTGACAGGCAAAGAAACTTAGGGAAATATGACCGCGTGGGCGGGCATCTGCCTCAGTCCTGGAGGGGCGCTCGTTCTTTCTTCAGTGTTCTCTGAGAGAGGTTAGCGGGCCTGAGAGAGGGGAGAGCCCGAAACGGTCAGGTGCACGAGAAGAGAGGGCCACCCGTGTGTGTGTGTGCACATGTGTGCATGCACAGAAGGCAGGGCTATCGCATGAGCTGTCATCATTTCCTAGACCACCTGAAAGCTGACGACCACCGGTGCCCTTCCCAGCTTCCTGTCTGGAGACCTCTTCGCACACACTCTCCACTTTGACCTGTTTAAGTTTATTTTTAAAAGCCCCACATTTTCCAAGGAATAGATGCTTTACGTAGGGTTCGCTCTTTGGAGGGGGTGCATGTGTGCCGCGTGACAAGTGGTTGCCATGGTAATTTCTCATTATTGTTGAATTGAAAAATAATTACTCTGGCAACAATCCCATATAACCTGTCAGTGCTTAAGTTAAAGATGCCGGGGGGCAGCCCTGGCATCAGGACCCCGTTTTTGGTGGAGGGAGACAGGGATGGGAACAGGAGAGAATCTGGGGCAGACACAAAATGCTTTGGTGGATTTTTAAATATAATTAAGACTCTCTTCTGCTGTTTGACCTGAGTGCGCCTCTCATCCTGGTATATGATTTGGCTGCTGGAAGTACTGGGCTCACCTGTGAGATGGGACAAAAGGACCAGGGATTTCAATCGCAGAAACGCGTGCGGGGGATTATTTAGAGTGCAGAAGCCTTCCGTGGTATTTTTACCTAATTAAAATATATGAGAATTGTTGGCACCACTTTCCCTGCCTGTGTTGAGGCTGAGTTAATTTCGTCTTTATTTACCTGGAGGCTACTCTGTGCTATTGTTACTTCCCAGCTTTGGGAAAAGAATCCACTTTTTACCCATTAATATTCACTGAACACTAATCAGGCACTGTTCAGATAGTAAACAACAGCAAAGCTTGGGAGGAGGCGTGTGTTTGGGAGAGACGGGACCTCCATCTGAATGAGGCCTTGAGCCAGGGTGCAGAGAACAAGCTTCCTCCCCACCTGCCACCTCCTGCCGCAGTTTGGGCCTTGGGCGCTCAGTCATTCTGCCCCATGAGTCGTTAGAGAGGACCATGAAGAACCTATGCTTTCTTTTTTGTTGTCAGTGTCAGGGAAACTCCTCCTTTTGCTTAATGAAGCCCCTGAAATATGCTGTGCCCTTAAGAAAATGGTAGGCAAACTTTTATAATTACTATTATTAACATTATTGTTATTTTTCAATCCTCACCCGAGGACATGTTTATTGATTTTTAGAGAGAGAGGAAGGGAGAGGGAGAAACATCAATCAATTGCTTCCCACATGTGCCCCAACTGGGGATTAAACCCTTGACCTTTTGGTGCAGGGGACGGCACGCCAACCAGCTGAACCGCCCAGCCAGGGTTATTTTATTATTTTATCTTCTTCGGACTTCTAGATACTCAGCCTTCTCCTGGCAGAGCCGGACTCTGTTTTATAATTATGTTGATCCTGCTATTCGATCCCATTTAGAAATATTCTTTGTTTCGTCTCTGTCCACGCATCAGTCAGATCAGAAGCCTTCAATCTGGAGGCACAGGGACCCCCTCTTAGGAGAGCCGAGACAGGCGGCACAAACCCCACTCCGAGGCACTGCCGCTCGTGACATTCTTACACGCACCCCGATGCACCAGGGGACGCGACAGAGCCATCGCAGCATTTCCCGAGAGGGCAAAGAATCTGAGACTATCTGGAGATCATCAGTAGCAAAATGCTGAAATAAACTATTTTACGTTCATTTAATGCACTACCATGTAGCTTATGTAAAAGAAGGAGAGGCCTCAATATATAGTAAAATGCTTAGATCTCCAAAACACGGTGCTGAATAAAAAAAAGCAAGTTTAAAGAAGGAACATGGTGTGTGATACCATTTAAATAACACATGAAAAATATAATACCATATATGAATGGGGTCACGTACATACACGTACGTAAATACTAGAGATGGGCCAGGAAGGGGCCATGTGATTTTCATGAGACAGTTGTTTATGGGGTCTTGGAGAAGGGGAGAAAAAAATAGAGCAGGATATGGGGACCCAAGGCATTTACCTTTTATTTATAATTCTTGATTCCTCTTAAAAAGGAAAATAAGATATCATTTTAATAATCATTAATTCCATATAATGGGTCTATGGGTCTTTATCATATTATCCTCTGTTCTCTATTTTTAGAAATTAATGAGGTAAAAACCTCATTTATTTGTTACAATCAGTAAAGGATATTTATTTAACCAACATTTCACTGAACAGAATAAGAAAAATACCCAGAAAGTGGTCAGAAGGTGGTTCAATAAAATGGCTCTGTAGGTATGAGATCATTTTTAAAATTTTTGCCTCAATACGAACTTTTGACACAGCCTGTGCATCCTGCTGATGGATGTGACAGAAGGGACCCTTAGCCTGCACACTGTCTTAGTGCCCATCCACTGAGTTTAGACATTTCAGAATCATACAATACGAAGGAAGAATCTTGCTATGTGGGCGTGGCCTCTCTAACAGCTCATTCCTTTTCCTGCTTCCTCATTGGGTAATCCTTAGTTGGGAGTCCTGCTGAGGAGGGAGAGATGCCTACTGCCCAGCCTGTCTTTACGTATCTCTCGGTCTAGCACAGCAGTCACATGGTCAGATAAATGCATATTACAAGGTGGTGATTCAATTTTAATTTGACCCCCACTCTAATGGGAGTAGTGTTTAACTCTCCTAGTACAGGAGACAGTGAAAAAGGCAGTCCAAGGGCTGGGACTTGGGGGCTGCTGGACTTTCCAGGCCAAAAGAGCCACGGAGGAAAAGGCAGGGAGACAAGACCGCTTGGTTCTGACAGGTAAGCTGCTGAAGGTCCCTAGGCTACACACAGGCAAACTCCTGAGGATGCTGGCCTCTGGTATGGTAAGAAGGGCTTTTCCCTGCAGAGACTGTCTTTTATGATACCCGCACCAAATATTTTATCTATAATATCTGCCAGTATCGGATATGCACGCACACCCCACACACCTGGGGACAAGACCCCAGGTCTTGGTTTGTTTTTAAGGTCTTTTACCATTCATTTGGGAGTCCCCAAAATGCTTAGTCAACAAAAAAGTGTTGATCTTCGCCTACTGGTCAGTCTTTCTGGATAATCACCAAGTTGGTTTCACTTGAGGTGATTGCCCGCACGAATGAGAATGTCAGGTGCCTCCCACTTTCCCTGCAAACTTTAAAGGGAGTCAACAGGGTGAGTTTCTCTTTAGAATCCTTGCCTCAAAATAGCCTTGAAAACTTGACTTACACAGCTTCCTACTGGTCAACTCCCTGCCCTTGGCCATGGCCTGCTCCAAGAAGAACTGGGAATTTCATAGGTTTTGATCTCTCCAGTGATGGAGGCACAGTTTACAGTCAGGAGGGGGGAGGGCTGGTCTACAGAGAGGCTGCAGAATTTCTCACGGTCAACTTTCCTTTATGCTTTCATGCCCCCTCTACCTTCCTCACACGTGGCCCAGCACAGTGCTTACAGCCTTTGTCTGCAAGGCTCAGACCATTCAGATGGCTGACACCTAGAAGTTGAATAATGGAGGGTCTGATTTTTAAAAAATTGTTGTCCCCAGCTCATGAGGTAGCTGTGTGGCTAAGAACTGAACTTCTACCAGTCAGAACTGTTAGATTGTCTGCCAAAGATTTCTTATCTGGTTCAGCAGAATCCACTGCCTGGAACCCAAGCCTCGTTATTACACAGATTTCTTCCAGAGAATTGCCTAACTGATCCCAGCAACTGTACCAGGCAGCAAAGTGGAAGCAAGAGGTGTTCGAAGGGGAAACTTATTATTAGGAAAACCATGTGGAAGTGGGGGAAAATGTGCAGAATCTGAAAGAGTCGGAGAGGGAGATGTGCTCAGGCAGAATGTCCTCTGGCCAATGCTGCATCTTCTATTCGGTGGAACCAGGTTTGGCTTGAACTTAAAGTGGAAGATCACGTTTTAAGCATTATTTGGAAAAAATATGGGCTAGTAGGTTTATCATCGTAACAAATGTGCCTTTTGGATGGGGGCTTACGCGTACGTGAGGGCTGGGGGTGCATGGGGAATCTCTGTACTGTCCTTTCAATTTTGCATGAACCTAAAACTTCTCCAAAGAAAATAAAACCAATTTAAAAAATGAACTGGAGTTCGGCAAACTTGTACATGGACTTCCGCTTTACCACTTTCTAGCTAGCTATCTGATCATTGCTGAGTAGTTTAACCTTTTTTGAATTTCTGATTTCTCAGTAAATATCTTAAGGGTCAAACGAGGCCATGATGAGTAATAACAGCGCCATTTACTGAACAGCTACTGCACGCTGGGCAGTCACTCTTTGGTTTTCAGAATCTCCTGAAATTATTCCCACTTTAAAAATGAGCAAATAGATGTAAAGGAGTTAGGGGACTTGACTAAGGTCATCTAGCAACCAAGAGGCAGAATTCACATGGTAAAGTCAGTGTAACTTAGAGGTTAAGAATATAAATTTTCCATAAGTCTGCCTGCTTTTCCTCATGGTAGCAGTCAGGGTATTTGTGAATCTAAGGTGTTCAATTCATGGTAAGTGCTTAGAAAATACCTGGTGGTGGGTGCGAGTATTAACCCAGAGACCCCCACTCACGTGTGTGCTTTCCGTCATCCTCTTGCTTCATACAAGGCCAATGTAAGACAGGTTTGTGCTTGACATTTAGTAATTTTTTTCTTAAAGCCCTACTCCTTTTATTCCTTCTCCTATGTAACATTTGTCCTCTTAACTAAGGATGAATTCAAAACCTTTATATATGTGGGGCAACTGACAATTATATTTAAAAATATACCAATTTTTTTTTATGCCAGTTAAAAAATATCAGCCAAGAGACGATGGAGAGTCAACAATCAAGATCTCTTCAAAACGTTGTAGAGCAACTTTCTTGAGTTGGGTCTGTGATGATACAATAAGGAATTCCATGCATCCTTCATTCAATCACTCTATACACTAGCCAAAACATATTTTTAATGTCCCTATAGTGTGTCTGGCACTGTGAACTTACATATTATATTTTTGTTTTTGGAATATTCTTCCAAGATTTGTGACCAGAGCCAGTTAACTTTCTGTGTGTGTACAGAGTTACCTGAGGTGACCTTCTTCCGCCAAACCTGTCCTGAGATGTTTTTCTGAGGCAGTGACTCAGCTCCTGAGCCACTGCAGTCCGTTGGAATCAGAGGACTCCTCCCCCTTCTCTGATCATTGTGCCTCTCTCAGCTGCTGCCTACGCACCACACACTTGCCTGGGTCCCCAGGAAGTTGTAGGGCAGCTCGTAGGCAATTCTCACACCTCCTCTTAGCCGGAGTCCTTACTTTTCTCCCAGCAACTTCAGATCAGCCTGGGTTCTCCCTGGGATTTCACCATTCACAGCCCCATTTTCTAGCGGAGATGCTGGAAACCGGAGTCAGAATATAGGGAAATGGAGGCGGAGTACCAGATCTTGTCCCAGGGCCTTGGAAAAATCACCAGGGCCAAAGAGAGCCTATACATTTCCATTCCGAGCTTTAACTGTGGGACAGACAGGTGTTGTTGCCAGGCAAATGGATTACAAACCGTTGAAGAGAGAGGGAAATGTGCTTGATTATGAACAGATGGTTTTAGAAAGTCCGTTTTGGATGCAGTTGCCCAGAATGTGGAATGTCTCGTCCCTTAGAAATAAGAGTGAAGACGGTAAATAGAACTGGGAAAAAGGCATGTTATTATTGATCATCAGTGTGTTCTAGGCTCGCTGCCGTGCACTTATACCCACTAACTTACTCAACGCTCACACTTACCCTGCACGGTAAGTGTGATTATGGCTGTTGTTGTTACTCTTATTATTACCCTCACTGCCCAGCAAGGAAACAGGCTCAGGGAGTGAGGTTGGTTGTCCAAGTTCACCTAGCTGGGATGAGGTGGAGGTCTGAGCGCCGCCCGCAGATGCGAATTCCACCAAGGATGTGGGGCCACCTGTTGTCCTGCGCCGCCCCAGGTGTCCCGGGCATGAAGAGCCCCGACCACAGAGTAGTGCAGCAAAGCGAGGAGCCGGAAGGAAAAACCAACCTGAGGTAGAAAGTTCCCTTTCAGCTTTCCCTCCCTTCCAGCTGAGCCCTAACCCCTGCCTCTCCAAAGTCTGCCGGAGAAATAAGTCAGGCAGAGAAGCTGGGGCAGGTCTCGATGTTCGAGTGTCCGAGGGTCCGAGGGTCTGAGCTTAAATCCCAGCGCCACCGTGTCTTGGCTGAGTGTACTTGGGCAACTTGCATTCACCACCTAAGCTTTGGCTTCTGCGGTTGTAAAGTAGGAATAACAAGGTGAGCAGCTTTATTCATAAAGTAAACAACTTTTATTGAGTGATACCACGAGGTTGACACCATTTAGGGGCCTGGGAGGTAGAGCAGTGAGCGAAACAGAACCCCTGCCACAAGAAAATCATATTATCGTTACACTGGAGAGAGGGAAAAACAAGAAACAGGGAGGCAGTGAAAAGGAAGCGGGAAAATGCACATAAAGTACTTAGAATAGTGCTTGGCAGGTGGTAAGCACTCAATAAATGTTCACCATTTATTCATTATCCATCTGTGTAGCAATTTGAAAATATACCAATGCATCCAGGTTCTCAAGTAGGGTTTCTTTCTGCAGCTGCTTCTTCCCCTTCTGAGCCCACTGACTTTTTTTTAGAAGTTCTGACAACTCCCACAGCCCCCAGGCTTCATGCGTGGTCTCAGGTATGGAGGGAGGCTGCCCGCTAGGGGCTCGCTTGGCAGTCTACAACAGGTGAGTTTGAGGATAAGGACCCAACTTTCCTCCTGAGAGCCTGCACATTATAAGTGATCAATTAACATTTGGGTTTTTTTTATTACTTTATTGTTGTTCAAGTTGTCTGCATTTACCCCTCACTATTACCCCCCCTGCCGACCCCAGGCACCCCTATCTCCCTCCCCTGATTCCACACCCGTTGGTTTTGTCCATGTGTCCTTTATAGTTGTTCCTGAAAACCCTTCCCCCACTTCCCCCCATTATCCCCTCTCACCTCTCCTTTGGTTACTGTCAGATTGTTCTTAATTCCAATGTCTCTGTTTGTATTTTGCTTGCTTGTTTGCTTTGTTAATTAGGTTCCACTTGTAGGTGAGGTCATATGGTATTTGTATTTCACCACCTGGCTTATTACACTTAGCATAATGCTCCCCAGTTCCCTCCATGCTCTCACAAAGGGAAGGAGTTCCTTCTTTCTTTCTGCTGCATAGTATTCCATTGTGTAAATGTAGTATAGTTTTTTTATACACTCATTTATTGATGGTCACTTATGTTGCTTTCAATTCTTGGCTATTGTAAATTGTGCTGCTATGAACATTTGGGTCCATAGGTTCTTATGGATTGGTGGTGTTTCAGGGTTCATAGGATATAATCCCAGCAGTGGAATTTTTTGAAAGGAGTAAAAGGAGTAGTTTGTATGTGGATCCCTGAGTTGCCCCTGAGTGGCTTTATATTTACTGTGTTTTAACTAAGAAAAGTGTTGGCTTTTGGTGTGGTGATTGGGAGGAGGCCAGAGAAAAGCAGACAAAAAAAATTCATTTGTCTGACTTTCTTTTTTTTGGAAAGAGGACGCCGTCCATCTTCAGTTGCCCCTTCGTTATTCCCGCCAGGACGGCAGGCGTGCTCCTGCAGCCTGCCAGGGACAACAGCTCCGCGTTGTCAAATGCGGAGCAACTTCATGGGAAGAAGAGAAGCTTGTGAAGTCTCCGCCAGGGCCTCGGCCCTGGGGCCTTCGGGTGGGGAGCAGCAGGCCCCCTCTGCCCACCCCCGACCCCAATCTGACAGGCAGCTGTGAAACGTCTCAGGCCTGCATCTGGCACGGACCACCAGTTCTCTGGAAAAAGAGCGTGCTTAAGAATTTGAGGGTAAATAAGCCACTCTACAGAGCACAAGGCCCGGGTACAATTTCCCCTTTTATTATAAATATAACCCTCAGCATAACCTTCCTAATTCCTGCTACAGGAGGCCCCCCTCTGCCCCTGGAGACTGGCAATGACTGTCACTACCTTAGCCTGGGCCAATGTCAAAGTCTCTTCTGGATGAGCAAGGCAAACACTCAACCCAAGTCAAACAGACAATTCATGTGGATGGTGTGCGTTCTGCCGAACTGCTTCATTTTTAATAATTGTTTTAATAACAAGCTAGTGATTGCCTGTAATCTTAAAAACAATCATCAAGGACAATCTATATGTGTCTGCTGGGTGGTTCCCTGTACAGAAATGCAGCTATTTATCTGTCTCTCTATCTAGGTAGCATTCACACCTGTGTCTCTTACAGGACTATTTGCATAAAGCAGGGCTGGAAGCCACACGTGCTCCTTTTCGAATAAATTATGTTTTAAAAACTTATTCTCTTTAACCTAGCTGTAATATTGTGGTTTCTGTTTGTAAATTTGGACTCTTAAAAAAAGCAAAGAAAAGGAAATTTGAATGTATTTTACATTAAATCTAACCTTTTTGTTAAAAATATCATTGTGCTCTAGAGTAAATTTATTAAATCTTCCCAAATATATCCTCTAAAATTGATTTTCATTCAGTTTGCATTAACTTGCTTATCGAGTTGGAATTTGGTCCCCATTGGAGGCAATTAATTTTAAGAGTGACCGCACACCCACCCACCCTCCTCCAGAACACCCACACACACCCGCTAGCGTGACTGGGTTTTCTTTCTTTTTCTGTTTCTTTTTTTTCCTCTTTGAGATCTCTTCCACTCTTGCCTGTTCAATAAACGATCTGTCTCTTTGCAGGACAGCGACAACCTCTGGTGGGACGCGTTTGCCACTGAGTTTTTTGAAGATGACGCCACATTAACCCTCTCGTTTTGTTTGGAAGATGGACCAAAGCGATACAGTAAGAAAGGAGTTTGTTTTTCTAATAGTTCCTCTTTCTGCGCCTCTAAGAAAATGGCAGGCATCTTCCGAAAACAGCCCGGTGCTGACAGCCAGACAAGAATCTGCCCCCTCCCCGGACGCTCTCGCTTCTGATCAAGGCCTTGTCACAGGGCGGCAGCCCGAGTCAGCTGGGGGAGCTCGCCTTTGCTGGGAGGGTTCGGGCACTTGTCTGTTCAGCGAGCGACGCAAATACACCCAGTCACTCAGTGATAAGTGGGAGCTGAATGGTGGAGACTTCCCATCCATCTCTTCCCTGTGACCCCCCCGCTTTATCCTTGACAGCTCACACTTACACCCAATGTTCTGCTTCTGAAGGCTCCTTAAAAATTTCCTCACAGTCACTGTATCAGCCACATCCTCCCAATTCCCTCTTATCAATGAGCTCAGGTATTTATTTGACAAGCACAATCTTTTCTGGTGGGCGGGAGAGACCACGGCTGCTTTGAACACACAGTTTCGGATCGGTGTTGACAGAATTATAGTTCCTGGTCTTTCCGGCGAGTGATAACTCCGTACAGATTCTCAAATTGCAGCCTGTGGCACCTTGGGCAACAGCTGATCTGTCCTGATTAGGTTCAGCCAACTTGTCAGAGATCAGATTTGCTAGTTCTGCTGTAAGACTGAGAGGCGCAGATACATCAGCACAAAGGCAATTAGTGTCCGGTTAGATCAGAGGGAGACGTGTTTCCAGAGATCAGGGCTGCACATATGAAAGGATCTGTCAGAGGGTAAAACACCCCACGCGCCACAAACGTGCAGATGATGATGCAACCAGCTGCAGCACGTTTGAATGAGGCAACCCAGAGCGTCGGGCAATTGATGGCTAACAGGCTCTTGATAAACACGATGCAAAGATGATTGTTGCTGAATGTATTTCAGAGCCATAGGGAACAACAGGTTGTTGCTGTTGTTGTTCTTTAATTTGGGGGACTTCAGACAACTTGGTAGTATTTGGATCTATTGCATAATGAGTTGGTTAAGTATGCTAATATATGCACAGCGATTTGCAAATATATGATGGTGGCAAACTGAAGAGAGCCTGGCAACTTGGACCTGCTGCCCTATAGAAACTCACTGCCAGGAGCATCTCTTTAGATTTGTGTCCTTTGGGCTTTGAAAGTCATGGGGCATTTCTAGTGAATATTTTGGGCGAGAGAGGCAGCTAGTATGTCAGACAATAGGCTGTTTCAGAGTGTCTTTATTGGACACAAGACTCCAGTCGCAAGCACAGGTAAGACCACCCCTTGGGGGTCCTGATGCGTTAACTTGCTGTCCTGGGTGTGGGATCCTCCAAGCAGCTTCGTGCAGGAGACAGTGAGGGAGTCGGGCTCAGAAGCCGCTGTTTCTGAAGACCCTGGGCAATAAATGAACTTGGCAATCTGACAGTTACTCTCTCCTCCAAAGCTGCCTGGTCAATGGTGAATAATTTTGAATGAAGCAGCCATGCATCCTGTGAGCCTTCTTATTTTTTTTCTGAGGAATAAGCTCAGATAACTTCAAGTTATCACTGTTTTTTATTCCTCATTCCTACACCTTTTTTTGGGGGGATGCAGGGTTCATCAGGGTCTGCTCCAAGAGCTAGAATTACAGTTTTAAAGCCTGTACTAATAAAACAGATTCCCAGTCTCCCCTGTGTCCACCCCCCACCCCAACATCATTGGGGGTGAGGCATGATCAGTGCGTTCCTCTGAGCCATTGTTGCCCAGGTTTCTTTGTCTCCACGAGCCAAAATATTTCCAGAGCGGAGAAGAGAAACAAAGATGATTGACAGCTTGGAGCCAAGTCGCATCAGCTGCCGTGCTGACAGCCTGGTGATGTGCACGCACTGCTGATGTGCGGCCGAGTGACAGCTGATTGACGGCCAGCACTGGAAGACAGGGAAGATGAAGCATGCTCAGAACGCCTGGCACACGCTGTTTATGCAGCGCTCCCGGCACTGGGAGCTCCTGGCACTGGGAGCCGCCACCTTAACCCATTCGTGGTCCCCACGGGCTGCGCCAGGCTGGGAGAACCCCTGCTGGCCCCGGGCTGCAGGCTATGGCTCTTCCCTGAGACCCCCGGGGAGCCGAGAGCTTTGCATTTCCAAGAGAAAATGTAAGACTTGGCTATTACATTTGTGTGTGTTTAAAAAATCCCCAAATTACTTTCATTCCTGGTACTAAGAAATACTCCAAATGAGGTTTCCTTAGACCTTACTAGAAAAAAATTGTTTCTTCTCCCTCCCCATCTCTATGTTCTTGGAGGGTCCTCTGGCTCTTAGATATCTCTTAGCTACATGGATCCAGTAATATGTGTTTGCTTATACATTTGTTCGCTGTCACCCTCTGTTAGAATGTGATCTCCATATGGACAGGACTTCTATGTTATTTATTGATGGATTCTCAGGTGAATACAGGAACTCACACATAGTAGGTGCTCAATAAGTATTTGCTGAATGCATAATAGCATGACTGAATTGACATTTGGGGGAAAGTTTGTATCACCAAAAGAACATTGGCAAAACAATCCCTTTGCCAAAATCTTTGGAGTTTTTTAACTGGAGGAATTGAATCTACAGCACTGTGCTGGCATTTTCAAATACGCTCTAGGATATGGTCTGATCTACTTTAAGTGGGCAGGGGAGCAGTATAAGAATTCAGGAAGTAATTATGCTTTGGGAGACAAATTGCTCCTTCAGAAAGTGCCTTTGTATTGGTTGCGTTGCATCACCAGCCCCAGTCCCCACTCTCCTGATGGGGGTGAGATGCCCTCCCAGGTGGGATGTGATCGGAGAGTTCGGGACCCCTGGGTGTGGCCGATGTGGAGAGGTGCGGGTCGGACAGGGTTACCGGACCATGTCAGAAATCAGGCTCTGTGTCCCTAAGCAGCCGGAGACCTTGGCTGTTCCAGAGACTTCGTTTTCTCCTCGGGGACAAGGGGTAAGTGACTTTCTCTCTTTGTCAGCAGACTGGTGATTAAAGAACATTAGAGCTGAAAAGGGTCTTTTGTGAGAATAGAAACTTGGTTCAGAGAGTCCCCACTGGTGAGTCACTGGCCCTCGGTAGACTGACTGCAAAGTCAAAGTCAGGGCACCCTCCCCGCCTTGCCCCCATTGGACTCCTACATCCTCCCATAGCTCACGGGAAAGACACGGATTCTTCAGGTCACATACTTCCAGGAACAGAAGTCACAAATAATTACCGTGTCTGATGTGACAGAGAAGGCCACGTGAGCAGAGGAGTGAGGCGTCAAAGGCCTCCGCACACAGGACTGGCACACTGACTTCCCAGCCTCGTGTGGGGTTTTCCTTCCCCGTCTTGTACAGAAACAACTGTTCTTAGGTTGATTGCTTGCTGTTAACTTCTAGCAAATTATTGCCTCTACTCCTTTTTGGGCACGTAGCTCTCTTCTCTTTCCTTATGACCACCACCAATGCCTTCAGGTAAAGGTCCTGCTAAGCCCCTCAGGACACCAAGGCTGTGTCCAGGTCCACGTTGGCCTTGCTCTTCATCAATAGGAAATGTTGGTCCCTAGTTCATTCAGAGAATAATTCTTTCATGGAAAAAAGAGATTTGGGGAGTTGTGTGGTATTGGAGAGGCTGAGAGGCCACATGGTGTAGGAGAAAGAGCACGAGGGTCCAATGCAAATGTTCTTCATTTTTAATCTGTGCCAGGCTTGGTAAACAGCCTTCATTGCCTCATCTGTAAAATGGGCACAATGCTATCATCACTGGCTTTTGGTAAAAATTAAATGAGATAACCCATTAAAAACCTTGGATCATTGGAAGCATGGGGTAGTCAGCACCGACTATAGGTTTTGCTAACCGTGCCCAGTCTCAGCATCACTGTGTAGCTTTTGTGCATCACTGGGTAGACTTGCCACCTGGCAGGTGCTTATCAAGTGTGCTCAGCGTGTAGAGCTTCCTACAGGGCCCCACTGGTCAGCCGGGAGCCTGTAGGACTGCTCTGCTGGGCAGCTCCTGCTTAGACGTACCCTGAAGAGACAACCTTCCCCCAGAAACCAGCTACACCTGGGGAGTAAGTGATGAGCAGGAGGAGGGAAAGAGCAGGGAAGGTGGGTGAGCATGTGTGTGGTTCTCTACTTTGGTGGGGGGACTCCAGCACTTGGTTAAACATGTCTAGGTTGTCATTGCTTTGGAAATTAGGGTGGGAAATGATATTACTACTAAAATACCATCCTGTTTGGGGGCTCTTCCCATTGGCCTACATTTGAGGAAAGCTGCATTGTTCAGGGAGGCGCTCTGGATCGGACACCTTGGTTCAAATCCAGCCTCATCTTACTATTGCATGATTTGGCATAAGTCTCTTTGTAAGCACTAATGGTCTCAGTGGAAAACTGAGGGTTTGGTGAGGCAAAGGGAGAGGTTGATACGTGTGAAGTTCTTAGAAGAGTTTCTGGCACCACAAAACTGCTCCATAAATAGCTATTATTATTCGACTGAATTCCGATGAGCACACGGCGGCCTCTAGATCGAGACCCAGGGCAATTCAGATACAATTGTCATTAATCTTTTATCTATTGTTTGGAATGTCAGGTTTGATGGATGCCAGTAGTTTCCTATCACACTCTTGTCATTTCAGCTTTACTTCCGTATTCTGTCTGGAATAAGGATTTCTGGCATGACCTCGCATTTTTATAGTCACACTAGCAAAAGACTATTTACTGTCTTTCCCTCTGTGGCTGCTGGGGGAACATTTCACTCTCCAGAAGAAGAAAGTTGTTTGAGGGTATGTCATCACTTTCCCTAGCGGCATTTCCCCCCAATTTTTCTTGATCATCAAGTCCCATTAGACAGTTTGAAGAACCGCATATTGGTCCTTCAGATATTTTTCCTATGGAGTCATTTCCACACTCATTTCTCTTTTGTATTTTTTAAAGATAATTTTTAAAAAGATTTTATTTATTTATTTTTAGACAAGAGAAAGAGAGGGAGAGAAACATCAGTGTGTGGTTGCCCCTCACGCACCCCCTACTGGGGCCCTGGCCCACAACCCAGGCATGTACCCTGACCGGGAACTGAACCAGTGACCCTCTGGTTCGCAGGCCAGCGCTCAGTCCACTGAGCCACGCCAGCCAGAGCTCAATTCTCTTTTACATTTTCTTCCCACCTCCCTTTTTTCCTGATCTCTCTGATAGCATTGCCTGACTGACTATGTTCTTTAGTTTTGCCCTGTAATATGTTTTCCTGTGTTGTATGTTGGGCTGTGCTCTCTAAGGTGGAGAAATTCTATGAGGCACACGAAATGTCACCCCCCTCTGGTTACTAGTTTTCTCCTGCTTTTTACTGGTTCACCTCATCCAGCTGTGCTTTTATAGTGCTGGCCATAGAGGGATTTTGAAAACACTTTTCCCCAGTTTCTCTTTCTCTCTTTCTAATACGTTACATGATTAAAGATAGATTCCGGGGGAAATCAGTCCTTTAATACATGCATAAGTGTTTGGACACCACACTGGAGAACTACCGTGGCATGAACGTGGCCATTTAAAAAAGTTATGGGCAAAGAACAGCCCTGCCGCCCACGGGAGAAGGGATTCCAAGGCCAGACCTGAGAGTGTGAAGACGGAGCCCACCGGAGACCTGGAAGGGCACAGGTCTGAGTGGCCGGCGCCGAGACGCCGATCTTCTCCAGGAGAGATACACCAGCTAGTCCTGGGGAGACTCCCTCCACAAAGGCTCTTTGTTCCTCTGAAAAGTCCTCACTTATTTTTATTCTTTTTAATTTATGGAAGTAGAAGTGAGAATCATGAACTGTGGGTCCACAGAGATTTAGTTTGAGTCTCTGCTCCACCCCAGCCGTGCAGTGTTAGGGTCCTGATGTAACGTTAGGCGTGTCCCTCAAACTCTCAACCTCAGCCTCTTCCTGTGTAACCTCATGGCAGTGACACCGACATTGCACGGTTCTTGTGAAGATTAAATTAGATTAAATGGCAGAACCCTAGCTTGGCAGTGCCCGTGGAAAGCACACAATTAGTATTTACTGCGTGAATGAATGAATGAATGAATGAATGGGTAAATGACTAAGGGAATGCGTTAACCTATGATACGCCAGTCACTTGGATTCAAATAGAAGATAGTTCCCATGATTCATTTAGTCGTTTGGCACACAGCAGGAAAAATTCTGGCTTTGGGCGAAGCCACATCACTTCGCTCTTCTTTCTATATGGATCCCTTAAGAATTGAGGAGGACATCTTAATCAATTGGGAGTAAAACTGATATTACTGGAAGATGGTGATTTAAACAAACAAGTCCCAAACTATTATGACAGTTGTGACCCCTGTCCAACAGAGGATTAGGATTCCATCACCTGCTTTGTTCAGAGAGCAAGAAGCTGTGGAACACTTATTGAGTGCTGGCCACCGCTCGAGGTACCTTTGGGCTTGATATCTTTATTTACCAAGGACCACATGAAAGGAAATGCACTTCAATTGCATTCAAAAATATATCTTAGAGAAAATGCACCGCCTCCGAGTGGTCCTTGGCGGCCAGTTGCTGGGTGATTGTGGCATTTTCATTGAGTGATGGCACGAACGTCTTTGTCTCAGGTGACTCCAGAAAATCGTTTCTTTTCCATGGAGCTGCACTAAATGGTTTCTGGACGGCTCTCGCCTCTGAGCTTGTGGTTTTAGTGAGTGAAGCTTTTCAATAGCAGCCTTCATTCGCCGGGCCAGATTTGGAATGAATTCAATTAGACTAATGCAGCCCATCATTCGAAGTTCCCTTGTTTCTGCACTTACTCTTGGATCCATTCACCCAGAACTCACGGAGCTGTTGCTGTTTCCCAGATGTTGTCATAGTGAGGCATGCAGTTGCTTGAGAGAAAGGCAGTCCCTCACAATTTTTTTCATTTGCTTTTTGTTTTAGTTTATGCAAAATTCTTACCTGAAATGAACACAATCAGCTACGTCGCTCAAAGGAAACTATTCTGGGGATAGTAATATTCAGTACAAAGTCTGGGACTAGTTACAAAAAAGAGTTGAGAGAGAGAAGGCCTGCAGCTGATGGATGGGCTGATAGACTTCTGAGGGGAGGAGGAAACTGATCTCTCCCCGTTTGTGGCTCCAGTTGATGCTATCAGGAGTTGCAAATTGGCCATCCCATTACACTGAGCAGACATTCCCTTCTCTCCTTGCTAACAAATACCACACTAATGATTATATGAGATAATGGACATAAAAGTACTTCGAATGAATTTAAAGTGCCATACAGGTCGAAGGTATAATTAGCACCATATTTGTAATTGATCTTTAGGATTTCATGACTTTTTGTTTTCCTTTTGTAAGTCAGGCTATTAAAAAACCTGGGAGGGTTGTTGGGTTTCTCCTGGAGAGAAAAGTCTTTGTCAAATATACAGGCTTGAAAAGACAGACCTATAACTGTCCTTAAATGCTAAGTTGCGGTCTGAGTGGTGTAGTAACCAGGAGACGGACAGTTGGTGGTGTTTTCTGAGACTCTGTGTGACTATGACATCTGTGGGGTTCTGGTGCATGCATTTCCTGATTCTTGGTTTCATAGAATGTATTCCTACTCGAGGCTCAAACTTTTTTTAACAAAGATTTATTTATTTAGCCCTGGCTCATGTGGCTCAGTGGACTGTGCAATGGCCTTCGAACCAAATGGTGCCCAGTCTGTTTCCCAGTCAGGGCACCTGCCTGGGTTGCAGGCCAGGTCCCCAGTAGGGGGATGTGAGAGGCAACCACACACTGATGTTTCTCTCCCTCCCTTCTCCTCTGTCTAAAAATAAATACATAAAACCTAAAAAAAGAGATTTATTTATTTATTTATTTTGAGAGGGGAAGTGAAGGAGATAGAGGAGGAGAGAAACATGAATGTGTGGTTGCCTCATGCGTGCCCCTTCCTGGGACCTGAACTGACCTGCAACCCAGGCATGTGCCCTGACTGGGAATTGAACTGGCAACCCTGTGGTTCACAGGCCCATATTCAATCCACTGAGCTACACCAGCCAGGGCAAGACTCAGGCATTTTAAACACCAAACTAAAATCACATTATCAAACCTAAAACTCTAGGACTTTTTTTTTTTCTTTAATGCTTTGGACCATGGGTTGATAGGTGTTTCACTACATGGTTAGTCTGCCAACCACCTACTAAGTCCGATTTCATAGAATAAGTAGTATTTAGGATTGGTTACCTTGGTACATCAACCTACTACTTATTGAATGGGTCGTAATAGACCTAATGTCAGTGAAAACCTCTGTCTATTTATTTAACCTTTCTCAAGGACTTTCCATGTGTCATCTTTCTGTGCTCCGGTGATAAGATGAATGAACAAAACCTCTTGCCTTGGAGGCGCTGTAAGTCTAGTGAGCTATTGTGTCCAGAACTTCATCTTAGCCAGATAGTTTCATATGGATACCCTCATTTTATGAACCTGTTCTCCATGATGCTTTCACCACCATATTTTTAGACTCTGTATTCAAATGCAACATTGATTTTTTAAAACAAAAAGCATCTTGAAAAATCAGCTTAAGCTGAGATGTTTGCAGTATCTCCTTTGCATGATACGGGTTTGTGATATTCTTACTTAGTGGAGTGAGCCAACGTACAGATTAATCTTGACTTTTGTGTCATGTTTTTGGGTGGTGAATGCACCTTATGTGTGAAAATGGGGTAAAGTAAAGCCTTTGTGGGAGTCGGTTTAAATTAGCATCGTTTCTGCAACTGTATTCAGCATTGTTCAGATGCATTTCATTAAGAATTCGGAGGCTTCCTGACAAAATCACCCATCAGGATGTGTTTCATTATTTATTGTTCAATCAAGTCAGTCACACTGGAGTATTTGAAGGCAAGACCTTACCGAACTGCGTGCCTTCACGCAGTTCGCTTTATTATTCATTCCAAGAGAATCTGCTTCACACAACAATTTCGGTGAGCTTGTTTATTTTTATGAAGTTCATCCTTTCCCAGTTGGTGCTATCTTTAATATACTCTTTGATGGGAACTTTTCTGATGTATCTTTCACTTTTGAACAAATCAGGAGAAGTGGGAGTTGACAATTGATACTAATAATCATTTTGCAGATCTGTAGAAGGAGGATGTTAAGGTCCCGTGTCAGCAAGTTCTGAGATAAGCTCTCCATATCGTCTAGAACAAAGAGACCATTATATTACTTTTACAGACTTTTCTAAAAATGCACGTCTTACTTAGTCCTGCCTTTGAATAATCTTATTTGCAATTTGTCTTTGTTTTACTTTGAAAAAGACATCATTTGCAATGCCAGGATAGGTTAGTTACACTGAGAACAATGAAAACACAAGAGTTCTTCCAGAATCGAATCATGAGGCAAGCTTAGTCAGTAACGCTTGGGAGGGTGTTTCCTCCTAGACACACGTGATGTCTCCATGTTACTCTCGGATTCCAGATAAAATTAACCACTTGAGAATGGTCCTCAGTAAAAGGATGACAATGTATGTGTGTGTGTGTGTGTGTGTGTGTTGCAGAAGAAAATACTCCAGAAATTGAAGTTAGTTACCTGAGAGATATACTTGGCCACGTAAAATCTCTTCTAGAAATGTTCGGCATGAAACATGCATGAAGTACTAGCATCTGATAAAGTCAGCAACTCTTATTCAATTGAGGCATTAAGAAAGTTCAACTTCCAAGCTTTAAAAAAGTCAGTGATAATCAACTTTTTCAAGGTTGCCTGCATAAAATAACTCAGCGTCTCCATAATCATTTGCTTCTCTTCAACAGAATGATAAGACATATGATAAACCCTGTTTGGCAGATTCTGTAAATAAACCACTAATTACATCCTTAATAGTCCTGTATACTGTTAGACACTCAGCCCAAAAGTATTTCCTATAAAATGCCTTAGTACTTAGAGCTCTATTATTTTTTTTTTAAAAAGAGATGGGCCCAAAATCAGTAATTATGAGAGCTATTACTAAGGTTCACAGTAGCATGGCAGCTATATTTCACCTGATAATTACCTTGTTAAATTAACGTCAGACCAGCACCATGCCTTACTTGAGAAAATGGTCCTCCAGCTCTGTGCAGGCAGCCCCGGCTGTGGAAACAGTAAAGATTTATTGCATCCAGGCTCATCCTTGGCTTTGCCTCAGCAATGTTACCGTTTAGTGGAAGTTCTAAGTTGCATGTTTCTTACGAGGTGTTGGTGGTATCTGTCCTGAGGTCCCATTGCATCTCTTGATGGTCGGTGTTTCTCCTGAGTTCTTCCTGTTTTCAGCCCCGGACTTCCTTGCCAACCAGGACCGAGTTTAACTGGCGTATTCCCCATCAGAGCCTTCAGGAGGAGAAGCGGAGGTGACCCATCCACAGAGAAACAAGGAATGCCTGTGATACCTACTCTTTCTCTTTCTACCTTCCCTTCAAATTGCAGTGTGTTACTTCCTTCCCTTTGGAAAAAAAATTACAAGACCCTCCAAGAGTAGCTGTGGTTTTGTCCAGATTCTAATTTTTAGTCCAAATTAAGTAATTCTTGCTATAATATCATAAATTGGGAAAAAAAGAGTCATATACATAGTGGAGTCTTGGCCATTTTTCAAACGTTTCCAACAATAACCTCGTGGGTTGGTTAACGAGTGTAAATGACAAGCATTCAGATAGTGCCTTGCCGTTTATAAAATTCTTTCATAAATCAGGACCAACTGTAAGCTCATGGAGGTGGGGGGGCTGTCTTATTTTTTCCTGTATCCTCTGTGCCTGCCGTGTGGCAGAGGATAGAGAGGAAACCCGTGGTTAACATTTGCTGAGCGGTACTGGCTGGCAGTATCTCACTCCATCGTCACTGTGAGCCCAGAAGCAGGTGTCATACTGACCCTTTGTATTGCAGAGATGAAGAAAGTGAGGCACCCAGAGACCCAGAGGTCAGCGCTTCTGCCGTAGACACCCATGTGACCCCTTCACCATCCCGCTTCTCAGTAGTTTTTTAAACAGTAGAATCTTTCAATGTTACCGCTTTGGATGGGAAAAAAAGAAAACAAACTGATGTCTTTCTCTGGATTCTGGAGCCGTCTTCCTGGAAACAGACAGGTTAAGAATAATTAGTTCCTAATGGCAAATTGTACTCACAGCATATTTTTTTCATCACAGTTAAGTGTGGATTGCTTAAATCCCTCCAACATTGCTGCTACAAAGCTGACATTTATAAATTTTTTTTTCGATGCAGTATGCGAGCCTCCATATGTCTTTCACAAAAACTCTCTATGTTTTCAGGGAATCTAAAGATTTATTTCCTTCCCAGTCCTTGTGGCTGGCATTTTCTCCAAGCCTCCCAAACTGCCAAGAGATAAACTTCAATTTAGAGGAACTGTTACATTTGTCATTGTGAATTTGCTAAACTTTGGATAAATTTGAAGATTTATGCTTATTCCCAGAGGGACCCTGAGAATATCTTGGAGGCTCAGAGAGTCCACGTTTGACTTTCTGCCCGCTGCCTAAGTACATGAGGTCTTCAGTCCGTGCAGCCTCGCTGCCTGGGCTCTGGGTCTGTCACTGCCCGGAACTCAGAGGTGACTTACTTCTGAGATGCCAGGGAGGAGGGTCCCATCCTTGCTTTGCGCTATGGAAGTCGTGTGCTCCGTCTGCATTTCCAGGACAGTCCCTCAGAGAGGACCTCTCAGTTACCCCTCGCTGCAGGGGCAAATGGCCCAGGGCTGCGCGACACTCGAGCTTCGAAATGATGGCCTGCCTTGTCCTGCCGGGACTCCAGGACCTGGGTGACGACACCTAATCTCTCTGAGCCTCTCTAGTTCCATCTTTGGCATGGTGCTATGGTATTTGTAAATAATATACATGTGGTCCCTGACACATGGGAGTTTATCAACAAGTGGTAGCTGTTATAATGATTATTTATAGATAATATACCAAGAAGTCAACTTGGCTTTGACGTGTTCAAGGCAATCCAGCTAGTTAGTGATGGAGCCTGGATTCGAATTCACATGTCTCAATTCTTAAAGCACAAGGCTCCGCTGAGTGACTAGCTAGGTAAAAGTGCTATACTCCTTTCTTATGGAATATAGTCTAGAAGTAACACAGTTTGTAGGGACCATATATAGTACCTAGTTTAGTTCTTTGAATCACCTTCAAAATCAAGTGCAAGAGGAAGCATCACTGAATTCAATGATGTGCAAAAAATTGGAGACAGCCTGCCTGGTGGACACTGTAATTTTCTGTTGTAGCCTATCAAGGTGCCACGAACTTAGCAGCTGAAAACCACACACACACATGATGTTGCATTTTTCTGTGGGTCAGGATCCAGGCACTGGTTCCCTGGATCCTCTGTCCAGTCTCACAGTTGGGACTGCAGTCCCCTCTGAGGCTCCGAGATGGTGGCAGAATTTTGTTGCTGGCAGGTGTTGGGAGAAGGTCCCACTTCCCTGCTCACTGTTCACTGAGACTGTTTTTAGCTCCTCGGAGCCGCCTGCTGTTCCTGGGCACACGGTTCCCTGCACACTGTGGCGGCTTGATGTTCTGAGGGAGGCAGGAGGATCTCTCACCTGAGGAGGCCAGGCCCTCCCAGGGTGATCTCTCTTTTGATGAATGCAAAGTCCTCACCTTAGGGACTTTCATTACATCTGCACAGTGCCTGCTCCATCTGATGTAGCATAACTAGGGAGTGATACCTCAGCCAAATGCCAAGCCCCTCACACACAAGGGGAAGGGATCATGCGGGGTGCTCACACCAGGGCGTGGGAATCTTGGAAGCCTTCCTAGAATTCCGCCCACCAGTGCTACTGGACAAGTACATCATTATGCACAGGGCTTCCTGACAGGTATCGTCAAACAAGCGGAAAGTAGCCTGTGACTTTGAGAAGGCAGCTCATTTTGTCCTGGGGGCCTTGGGAAGCAGGGCAGAGGCGGTGCACAGAATTGGGGAGACAGAGGCAGAGATGAGTGGGGGCAGTGAGCGAGGCGTAGAGGAGAAGAGGGGCATCACACAGAGGCCAGGACCGGGGCTGGGGGAAAGGCTGGCGGTCTGGTGGGGCAGGAACTCGGCTTTAAGGAGCCACCCCACAGTTTTTCAGAGACTGCAGGTTTTCACGGACCTGAAACCTGTAGAGCATGGGATGGGGACTGTCTGATTCCATGAATATTCTTTGCGTTTCAATGTGCTCATTAGTCAGGAAAGGAACAGTCTGGCCTGGCCACGTGCCCTTTGTTTATGGGACTCTGAATCCTCTCTCTGTGGCCATCCTTCCATATCTTGGAAAACTTTTCTCTTCTCTACGCTTTGTGACAAAGAATTCCAAATCCTGAGCCTTCTGTGGTTTACAAAACACCATTCATTCTCTGGAGGCTTCTGCCTTGCATCTGGGAGCAGAGTGGATAGGTCTGGAAACATGGGCTCGGTTCTGTGAGCTTCACATTAAACCAGCTGGAGGTTGCTGGAGGTAAAAGAATCCAAGTCAAGCCAGACAAGAAGCCACGAGGTGACTCAGCACGTGTCTGCCCAGCAGGCTCGGGCTGCGTTCCTCTGTGCCTGCAAGTCTGCTTTTGCTCTGGGGACCCAGTAAGTGGGACAGCCTCGGCTCTGCCCTCATCAACTTCCTAATCTAGACTCTAGGTTCTAGATAATTGTGGGTAATTTAGACTTTAGTTTCACAAGATAGTGAGCTAATAGCTAATAAAGGTGCTCTCATCATTGATTCATTTCAGTTGTGATAAGTGTGATGAGAAAAATATATGGGGTGCCACGAGGGCAAGTCGGGGGCGTAAACCAACCTCTCCAGGGGAGATAGTGGGTGGGAGGTCAAGCTAAACCTGTCTGAGGCGGTTACAGAGGGTGAAATCTAGGAAAATAAATGTGTCTGGAGGAAGAGACGGATTGAAGTGAACACAGGTTGCTGTGTAACTAGCGGGCAGACAGGGTGACGAAGTTTCAATTCAGGTTTGGGAAGGAGTGCTTCCCTACCTGGCGTACCAGTTCCCAATCTTCGCAGCCCACCTCTCTCCCCAGTTCTCTCCGGAGAGCTAATGGGTCCCTTCTCTCTGTGCACGTGACACGTGGTTCACGCATCTGTGATGGCACAACTGTCCTGGTTCATGGTTCTAGCTTACAGGATGCTCGGCCGGGGCCTCGCCGGAGATGTCCTCAGACAGAGATTAGAGCCCCTTCCTCTCGTCGTCTGCAGTACCTGGCACCTCGCCTGACAGCGGGGCTGGCACTCAATGGCACTGTTGAATGGGTGCACTAGACCCGGCTGGAAGGGACAGGAGAGACGTGGGGACAGACCATCATGCTTTAAAGGAAAGACCTTTCCAGGGAAATGAAATGGCCTGCCTGGGATGGACAGGCAGCGCTCCCCACCCTTGGAGGGGCCAAGAGGCCCATCATCCCGTGTGTCTGAATGTGTCCTAAAATAGAATTTGAGAAGCTTGATGATAACCACTACCAATCATCAAATTATGTTTTTGATCCTGATTACTTGGGAAAGTTAATGAACTTTTTCAAGGGCTCTATCTGGGCTTACAAGTAGCGCTTCTGATTGGGAGTCTTTCCTGCCCATATATTCCTGAAGTGCGCAGTGCAGTCTGGTCTGATGACTGAATGTTACAGTCATGATGTCGAGGATGGGATTTTTTTAAATGATAAATAAGATACATAGATTATATTGAGGTGGTCCAAGCAGTTATCCGGACTGAAAACTATGGAACTACGAATGAAGATATGTGTGTAGGGCAGAGTAAGGCATGGGACAGAGAGAGTAATTGTGTGCCATGTAGTATAGAAGAAAAATGCATATTCATACACATCAATCAAAAGTCATTGAGAACACAGTTCTCCAGTGGCAGAGAGAAGCCTAAGGATCGGGTGTGCCCCAGAGGTCCGTGAGTTACATTAGAGCAGCATCACATTAACATCAAACAAAAATCAAACAGATGCGGAGAGTTCGCGAGTGAGCACCTGACAGGCTGGCTTTAGCAGCAGTAAGGACAGAGGTGGCGGAGGGACAATCTGAAGACCAGCTTACAGTAACGGAGGCCTGGTGGGACTGATCCGTGGGCAAAGAACAAAAGATTTGCAATGTAGCTAAGCCACTGTTACCAGACAATGCATCATGACAGACACCTATAAACCTCCCAGGCTCACAAGTGGCCGGTTCAGGGCAGTGTCAGCCGGCAACACAACCGAATACAACAAGATTAAAGAAGAATTTAGACATGTGGGCTTGTGCCGGGAGGCAAAAGGATGAAAACTGTCTCTTAGAGAACCAGAAACAAAGCCAATGTGTTTCAAAGGGAGGGTGCCACAGTTTAGTGCTAATAAAATAAAACCCAGAAATAGTTACTGGGGTGTTATAATGAAATCTGTGGTATCTCTTTCCCATCTCCAATTCCAAGTTTTAAATGTAAAAATTTTTATTTTCATTAATCATGTGAAATGAGTGATGTTATCACATGATTCCCCTATTCCGTGTTTAAGAAACCTCTCTCATACAATCCAACAAATGAACGCATCGTTTGACAGTGCATTTTAATTATAATTTTTGAAAGTATGACACTTCAAATTCAGATATAAAATGTGATTAACAATTAAGTTGCTTTAGTGTATTTTAAAGCCATAACAATTCATCCTTTTTTCTTTTCTGCTTTGCACTTGCTGTCTACTCCTTCTCCAAAAAAATTATCTGCATAAGAAAATTTAAAATACTTATCATCAAAAGGAACTCTAGAAACTGATAGTGAGCTCAAAAGTCAAGATTCTGAAGGAAGATTATTTTGAGGGTTCCCTCAATAGGTTTAATTAAATGGAGGCCCAGTTGAATATTCCAGTCAGTGGGACTGGATGGCAGTCTCTCTTGTTCAATGCTTCTCTCCCTCTCTTTCTAAATTCAGCTCTAATTCTTTCTCTGTTCCAAAGGTTTTGGGACAGGCATTCCAAAATAATAGGGAATTTCCAAATTAGAAAAATTGTGTCTAGAATTTTTAACCACTCCCTTTACCGGAGGACCCTAAGTTACCTGAAACATCAGCCAGCTCGAACTGAGGTTCTCCTACACTCTGGGTAAACGTTCCATGATAAGAATGTATTCAGAATGGAGCTGTGAATGCTATTTCATCTATTTGCATATTTATTCATCTTACACTTAACACTCTTAATATTCGTTCATTATTATCAAAATTTTCAAGTAAGTGTGGACTTTATAGAGCAAAATGCGAATTAATTTTATGTGCTGTAGGAATAACATCACAAGCCATCCAGACTAGGTGATAAGTTCTAGTCTTGGCCAATGCATCATGGGAAGGCTGCAGTAAAATAATGTCCAGTGTTCAAAGCTCTTTGTATATCTTATCACTAAGCACTCCTCCTTCTTTCTCTTCATTAAAAAAAGTGCAATCATATTGTCATTATTTTGCTCTCACCGTGATGCAAGTTGTATCATCCCTTTGGGTGGGTGGGGAGGAGGGTGAGATACAGTTGTAGAACAAATGACAGAGCGTGTGAAATGCCTGGACTCTGTTTTCCTGATAGTCTGCCTGAGAGACGTGTCCCATTTATAGGGCGTGTGCCTCCCAAACAGTGGACTGCATCGCATCACGATGCCCCTGGTTGGAGCCCCTAAATCATGTGCCTGGGACTCTACACCTGCCACTTTCTAAACTTAAGTATTAAACTAAACTGAATGTGAGTTAGAATCCATTAAACGTGTGTGTCTGAGGGCCAGTGGGAGCAGGTGGTCAGAGGGGACCATTCTTGCCCAGAGCCGAGGGCCAAGGACACAGAGAGTAGGAGGACAGAGGAAGCCATGGGCAAGAAGCAGGAGGCTGGGGCTGGCCTCCGCCTGCCGTGGCTGGTGTTGCTGGGCACACACAGGCTGCTGCCCAGCGCGGTGTCACTATGCCTGCACCATCCGCACTTCCAGCTCCATGGGCAACAGCTATTCTCTTACAAAAGGGGTGCCGAGAAGGGGGCGGGAGGAGAACTCAGCTGGCCCCAGGGGCAGGAACAGCTGTTGCACATAGACAGTCAGTCTGAGATGATCTCCTTACAGGCCTCCAGGACCCTTTAGGTCCCCCCTCCCTATCTCTCACCACATCAGTGGACCACGGGCAGAGCGGTGCCGAGAGGAGAGTGACCCGGTGTGACCAGGCACTCACAGCTGGATGTCCCACCTAGAAACACAATCAACCCCTAGGTGTGAGGAATCGTGACTGTTCTCATTTCTTTGTACCACAGTTAAGGCATTTCACTCTATAACCTGAGTCCTTAGAAGACAAGAAATAGTTCTTCCTCATCCTTGGTGAGACACCACGAGAAAGACAGGGCATCTCAGATGTGGGCAACAGCCGGCGGGGAGGCAGGGAGAGGGGGGACCGGCAGTGGCAGAGGGAGCGGAGGGGCTTGGTCAGGAGGAGGTGAAGGTGGGAGGCCAGGTATGGGTGACCATCAGTATGACCATGTTTATTTGGAAATTCTTAAAAATACAGTCATCTTTCATTCACTACAACCAATTCTGAGCATGAGGCACTGGGCTGGGAATCAGAGATGCAACTTTTAAGTTTTTAGTGATTAGTAGTGTTGACATGTTCCTTAAATTTTCTTCCATTCATTCATTCATTCATTCACTCATTCATCCTCTCCTTTACTTACTAATCAGCAGGATTAAACATCTAGTTGTTGGATGAATCACCTCAGTGTAAGAGTCTTTCAACGTCTGGCCCCAGAGGTCTGACAGGAGCAAACCTCTGTGTTAGCCGTCACCCTTAGCATTACGGCTGTTCCAGGAGGCACTCCTGTGGGCCCTAGACGAGGTCAGGAATAGCCCGTAAAGCATCTCATCTCTCTAATCAGTTGGACAGCTCTAAAACGGCAACTGTTCTTCTTCTTCTCTTATCAGATGAGAAAACTAAGGCCAAGTCAACATTTGAACTCAGATTGGGGTTGCTTTTTTTCCGCTCCTGAATCCAAACCCCGTTCTCTTTCCTCTGTGCCAGGCTGCATCCCTGCAAACAAAGATTGTCGTTTGCAGCTTCATCGCTCCCAAGGACTGAGGTTTTTATTTATTTTATCTGTTACCATTAATAACAATATTTTAAAAATAAGCCGATATGTGATGATAGTGTGAGAAGTAAACATGGTAATTAGGCAACATCAAACTGAAGTTAATTATTGCCTTGATGACTAGGGTGGTTTGTGTACGACAGTTAAGACGGCGTAAAGCGCCGTGTCAGGAGGCAGCACTCTGCGAGCCTGCTCTCCCAGCGCTCATCCGTTAGCCTGGGACTGGAAAACGAGCAAAGGTGGATCCACTGGGGCCACACACCCCACCTTTCCCCAGTGCTTGCCGTTTCCACAGGGCTTTCTCCTCCATTATGTCATTGCATCTCGGACCTTCCTTTTGGGGCAGACGTATTAAACCCCGACGGGTAGATGTTCGGCTTTATAACCCAGTCATTCACTGGCTCTATCGCTGCCCTGATTCCAAGACCAGTTCCTAGACAGCACTTGTGCCCATCGTATCTGCGCAGAGCTTCCACGACTGCTGAGAATCGGATGCCATGTATTCCCATGCGATGATGGGGTATTTGCTCGCATTCATCTGAATTATGCTGCCCACAGCACCTTCCTGAAGCTGAAGTTTTGCACCGCTCTCATTCACCCTGAAATCGTGAAATCCTGAGTGGCTAGATTAAATCCCTTTTATGCCTACCTTCCCTTATTATTAAGGGCAGGGAGAGCCACTACATCAAGGGAGCAAGCAGCCTCACTTGATTTTGGACCATCTTTGTTGTGCTGTTCTGTGTCACCTGGACGCTCCGCCTCGGAAGGGGCCTGAGTCTGATGCTTGTCCTAATTCGTGGTTTCATTCTTTTTGTTCTGGTGGTTTTAGAAAATGTGTGTCTGGTTCCAGTCAAGGCTCGTTCCCCCAGCTAAGATTTGTGTAACATCAGCAGGTAACCCTTCGGATTACAAACTCCCCCATGCCTGTCTTCCCAACCCTACAAAATCCGCCCGTGCAGGGAAACAGTAACTAGGTAGGAAGTGGATGGATTTGCATAATTTGGTTTTCTAAGTGCAGAGTGTTCATTTTTAACTTACATTGGTTTTGCTTTGTTGCCAAACCCCTTTTCAGGGAAGGCGGCATTCCCCCCCCACCATATCCTGGTTTCTAACAGCTGATACATACTTTAGATGTTTGTATTTCTTCAAACAGATGAGAGAAACCGTCTCTAAATACAACTTCCTGTATTAGGCAGTTTCTTGCATTTTCCAATTTGACTTCTGTATAGAACTATAGCTGGCAATGGTAATGAGTTTGCCATGGCAATTTCAGGTTTCTGTACGATATAAATCCTCTTCTGTTCATGCATAATAATTAAGGTTATTAATGAAGGGCTGCATTGGTAGAAAAACAGTATACTGAGCCACTGTGATTTGCTTGATGTAGGTTAATAATCATACATTATATAGCATTTGTCGCTTCCTTGGGCTCTGGAATAGAAGCTATGGCAGCAAAGAACATTGTGATCAAATCCACACTAATGAACCAACATTTGGAGCTCGGCAGGGGATAAAAAGGAAGGCATTGTTCCTGTGAGTGCCACAGTATTGTCCTTTACCATTTTAGGGTGTACTGAAATGCATAAGTAATAATTGTATTTGAATTTACAAAAGAAAGCTCCAACCAAGTCCAAGCTCCTTTGAAAAGGCAAGGCTGGGGTTGGGGATTGGAAATCATAAAGCTGGGTGTCTCGAAACAACAGTTCTGCAAGGAGGGAGAGTGTTTCTCTCTGTGCAGCAGGTTTGAATCCATAATAAGACAGACTGGAATCTGAGCAGCTCAAGATTGATAGGCTAAATTGTTTATACAAAATTGCTTTGGAAGAA
>CM052538.1:7212306-7255897 GCA_028533065.1 Trachops cirrhosus | reverse complement strand
GATAAATAATAGGATAAACAAGAGCTGAACTTATAAAGCCTCTTTTAATATGAGAAGCATAATTCACAGCATGAGCAGAAAAGGCTAGAGGGTTTGTGTTTTGAACATGAAAGATGAGGTTTGCTTTGAAATCTGAAATAACCTGAAATGCAGTAAGAAAAGGGGAGTGCTTGAATTTTCAGTGAGGCAAAGGCGTGTTCGCGTTTTCTGTGTAATTTGGGCGCTTGCCACCCATAGTTTCAGGATCTGGCTAATAATAACATGGACCGTCTTTCCTGTATTAGCAGACTGTAGGTCCAGACCAAGTCCTTCCAGTAAAAAGGGACCTCATTTGATTTTTAAATGTGACTTTAATTTCTTGACAGGGTTTAGCACTTTATTTGCATACAAGCTGCTGGGGCAAAGAGAGCTTCGGGGACTACCCATTTTAGAGCCCCCTCTGCTCTGTGATTTGTTAGTGAGAGCGTTGCTTTCTCTCACTCTGCATTTAGCAAGTATCTATCGTGCTCACATCTTGCGCAAAGCCGTACCTGTTGAGGACTACAGAGATGCCCGTGCTGGGGCCCCTGCCTTGCAAAGGAGGCCATTCCAGTGGTAATCCAAAAAGACTGATGTGCTGAGATATCTCCATGTTGTGTCAGCTGTAAATTTCATCAGTGTTACAGATAAACACATAGCATTCATTCTTGTGCTGTTTGATAATGATGATTAAATTGTAATCCCATTATTGGCTATAAATGTATAGTCAATGTTTTATATATACAGGCTATTACATATATGTGTGTGTGTATATATATGTATGTATAATTGACCGTCATTAAGATGTTCATATAAGCAAAACAAAACTGTAGCTTTTCCCTTCTTAGCTTGCTAGTTCTTGACATATTTCAAATCACTAATAATGCTTTCCCTGATACTTGATACTATGCTGTACTGTTTAATTCTTTCTCCCTCTCCTCTCATATACTCAAATGCACAGTTTCTGGGTAAGCCGGCTTCTTTAAGCCTCCTTAAAGAAGGGAAGGCTGTACTTCTGACAGGTCTTCTTACAGGAAGGGTTTGCTGCCTCAGCCCCCAAGTTTTCCCTTGCTTTTCCATCCGAACACATTTTACTTTTTATTCTTCTTTCCCCCATATGATGCTATGCTTCTTTTTCTTCTCCCCGCCCGCATTCCATTTTCTTATCCCTTTAATTAAGCCCTCTCATTCTTAAGTACAAAATTAAGCAACAAACACACTGTTCGGAAACCCACAGAGCACTGTGCTCCTCCAGGGGAAATCTTTGCTCAGCCTGCCAGCAGGATGCAGTCAAATGAGGACAGTCTGTCAGCGGCTCGACCTTTGGCCTCGAGAATGTTTGGAAAGTAAACCTTCCTGAGCTTCCATTTATTTGTGTGTAAAACTTGGGCTAAGTAACAACCGGGGTTCGTTTCCACATTTGCATTCTATTCCCGTATGTCCATCCACTTAACTAAATAGGATCTGCCACCACTGTGGCAAGCAAAAGCAAAACAAAGAAATGAAAAATGAAGACTTAACCGAACTTGGGAAATTAGGATGTTTAATGTTAGGAAAGGAGGAGGGGGCTGCTGGATCAAAGTTAGCTTGAGGGAGATGTAAGGAAATAATGGGTGTTTTTTAAAGATTTATTTATTTATTTATTTTTAGAGAGAAGGGAAGGGTGGGAGAAAGAGGGAGAGAAACGTCGATGGGCTGCCCGCAACCCAGGCACGTGCCTTGAGCAGGAATCAAACCAGCGATCTTTCAGTTGTGGGGCGACGCCCAACCCACTGAGCCACGCCAGCCATGGTGGGAATAATGGGTATTGATGGAGCAAAACAAATGTTTCAAAAGTGGTTGGAAGGTATCTCTCTTTAAATGCAAAATGTTGTCTCTGGTTCTTGACAACTCATTCAGGATAGGGGAGGAGAAAATTCAGGTGAGGATTGCCTTGAAGAAAGAAGTTCTGAGACCACCCCCTGCCTTCACTGCTCTTCCCAACCCGAGGTCTTCCAGTTCAAGGGTGTGGAAAACGCAGCCACTGGAATGTGGACAGAGCCAACGGCTGGCCTTGCTTTGTAATATGGACCCTGGTACGCCAGCCTTCCGGTTTGGGAGTTGCCACCATGGTTTGCTGTTTTCTGCAGGCTCGAATGCCCCCTGGTCCTCCCCCGGGGGAACCACCCGGTAACACTGTCCTTTTCTCCCATCTCTGCTGAGCCGACCCTCGGCATCCTCTTTGGGTCAGTGAGTCAGGAAACTGCCCCTTGGACCATCTGTCTTACTGGTTCCGCGTCAAAGCTACTGCAAGAGGAAACTCAGCACCTTGCCCACCATTTCAGTGGACTTCATTGATTTGTGATTAAGTGATCTGTGCAGTTACTTGTAAAATAACTTGCCATCAAACCACCTTAATTATGCCATTTTTCTGAAGCAGCCTGACCCACGTTACTGTAAACATTGTTAAAAAGTAATTATACACACACACCTCTAATGTACATATGTCATTTCTGTGTTCCGGATTTCTGAACTGTTAGAGTCTATTTAAAGCTTTTGAAAGAGATGCAGTGTTTTGTAGAAAATGTGCAAAGATGGATTTTGGACTGTTTTGTCATCTGCTGAATATTTTCTCTCCTTGCTTCAGTTCTAACCAACATTCAAAGACGTTGAGCCCACGTTATCGGTAATGACCGGTTGTAAATGTCATTTTACAGAGACTGGCCCTCCCTCCCCTTAACGCCTTCCTTGTAAGTATGTTCTTGTGATTCCACCAAGGTGGCTTAAATAGTGTCTCGTTGTCAGCACTTTGTTTCACGTGAATGAACAACCCCTGGGGGCTGTACAGCAGCCACGGTGGACTCCGGGTACCCAGTTAGATGTGAACGGACTCAAGGAACTCTATTCCGCGGCTGCTACTCTGTCCCGTTCGTTTTGCCTGCTGTTATTTTGCATTTGTTGAAATAGAAATGTCTTCATGAGCACCTGCTCCCACCAGGTGCATTCACAAGTACCTCCGAATGTCATCTTTACCGCCCCTACTATGTGGAATATTCGCGGCATTCGTTACGGGAGGAGCTGAGTCAGGTTAGACCACTTGTTGCAGGCCACGCAGCAGGTGAGGGGTGGAGCTGAGCTCAAACGCAGGGATTTTTACTCCCAGACTCAGAGTTTGCCCAACCAATATACATACACTACATACTGACCGAGCGTAAAATGTTTTTAGGTGGTTAATTTAATATGTTTATTTTAGAGCATATTACAAAATTACTATTTTTCTTTTTAAGATAAATGTGTGAAAATTAATTTTAACAATTTTTATAAAGCATATATTTAAAGAAAACTATTAAACAATAATTCATAGGTTATCTAAAATGGAATATATGGGGGGGCGAAAACACCAGAATTTATTTATAAAAACTTATGTATTTGTTCTTACATGTTTAAACTTTAGTCCCCTTCAAAGTTCTCTCCCTTTGGTATAATACACCCATTGAGACGTTTTGTCCACTGCTCAAAACAGTTTTTGAACTCATCAATTTTGATGCCTTCTAGTGCTTCTGTCATTTTTTTTCTTCTTCTACATCAGCAAAACGTTTCTCTTTGAGGACATTTTTCATCCAGGGAAACAAAAAAAAGACACTCAAGGCGAGATCAGGTGAACAGGGAAGGTGGGGCATGGGGTTCAGGCCGTTTTTGGTCAAAAACCGCTAAACACCCAGCATAGTGTGGGCAGGTGTGTTTGTAAATCACCCATCAAGAAATAGGCAAACATGTTGAAAGAGTGAAGCCAAACACAGCCTCTCACAACAATGCCAGCTGGTACTCTGATACAGATGGATTCCTAAAACATTCCCCTAGTGGGGGAGGCCTGTACTGCAAGGGGCCCGCCCTCCAGAAGATAGTTATATTTTTTGGAGGGTCTCCCCCTTGTATATATACACGTAAAATTATATAAGGGGTGGGCAAATGTTAAGTTCAAAGTTGTAAGTATGCGCAACAGAGTTTATGCTTGTATTATTATTTATTAATTTGTATTTTTCCACACATCCACACACAAAGCAACATCCACCACGTGAGGAAAGCAGCAAAGGCTGCTCATTCAGAGCCAGGTCTAGTAAGGGAGTCTGCTCCTTGGCTATAATCACTTGCGTGGGCAGACTCAAGGGCAGGCACACGAGAGGGAAAGCTTTATATGTGAAGAACTCTGACTCATTGACATTTTAGCAGAAATCTAAAATGAGACGTGAGGAACCAAGTGAAGGCATTTCAGGCAAAGAACGGACAATTCAAGGTCCTGAGGTCAAGTCCAAAAGAATACAGTTTGAGTGTCTAAGATGAGCTGATTGTATGGGTGACAGAGGAAAGGAGCCAGGGTATTTTAATTCTTTTAACTGTTACTTTCCCCAAATTTTGCCATAATTAGGAAGTATCTTAATACCCATGCAGTTTATATGCTATTAAGTAAGTACTTATAAATAAATATATTATTTTTGAGCACCTGTCATGTTTTAGTTCCTGGGGTCACGCAAAGATGTGTAAGTCATGGTCTCGAACCAGAAGCGTTAGCATCCAGGCAGGTAAACAAGACGAGCCCAGGACAACACCACGATGTGAGAGTGCACCAGCAGATATGTCCAGGGCACAGAGGAGGGCCTTTCAACTGGGTTTCAAAGGATGACTCTTTCTTCAAGTGGACGTTCCTTCTGAGGCGAGCCCTTTAAAATTTTTTAAAATTTCATATGTATATTTGCTGTGTTACGGAATCACAAAATACAAAGAGCTAAAGGATGCTGAGAGAGCATCTAATTCAGCTCTCAGATTTTCCAGCTGAGGGCTGACAACATGGTGGTGAAGTGTGTGGGTTGGAATCTTACTTGACCCCACTACATGACCTTGCCTTCGGCAGTTACTTTCTGTGCCTTACTTTTGTCATCTGTAAAATGGGGCCTCTTATGGCATCTGGTTTGTAAAGGAGGATTCAATGAGTTCACATGCAAAAGTGCTTTTAGAAGAGCGACCAATCCATAGTAAGAAAGCCTTCAACAAGTGGTAGCTGTTGCTACGATAAGGAAACTGAGGTCTACCTTTAAGTCACTCTGTCTTAAACTTGTTTTATTTTTTATTTACACAAAAGAGAAATGAAGTTGGGCTTTTTCTCATTTTGTTGAGCCACAATTCATAGCTGTAGTGATGAATGTGGTTGATTCATACTTTATCTCTCCTCCCTAAAACTCTTTGAAGCTACCTCCTAAGGTCACCTTCCTTTCACTCCCCAGCCTTTGGGCTTAGACCACAGGGAAACTAACCTGCCCACAGCCCTACCCTATGAATAGAGCAAATTTAGTGTGCCAGGGTCAAGGTCAAATAAGGAGCCTTCCACTGTGGGGAGGTTTGATGGGGGCTGCCTTTATGATGCCAAGTGCTTTTCATCTCTGACAAAGTAATCAGCTCACAATTTAGGTTTGCTAATCCATGTACTGTGGAAAAAGTTGTGTGTAATAATTTTGCCCTTTTCCGCCTCAGATTTTCATTCAGTTGGATGGTCTGAACTTTAGAGAGTCTACACGATCTTTAAAAATATTGATGCTAATCCTTATTTAAAAATTAAGAACTTTTCATTAAGAATTCTAATAAATTTAATCTAGAGATTTAAACACAGGGGTACCAGAATTTTATTAATGCAAGTGGATACTTTTTTAGCCATAAATCACCTTTTGATCATGGAGCAAATGGAGTACAGAATCTCAAGGCCAAGTGTAAAAATGTTTTTAGCCCTTATCTGCCGTTTTGGATTATCAGTCCGCCCATTCTGTCTGCCCATTTACTCTAGCTATCAATGTGAACAATTAAGAATTCACTCTAATTTAACTTGCATTTTTTGAGTGCCTGATCTTTGTAGTCACCCTTGGGGGAGGCCACAGAGAAAAGATAAGTTTCACTGATTTATTTATAATTTTGCCAAAAAAGCCCATGCATGCCCATACGCAGTCATTTGAGGACAGTTTTATCAGCAGTTAAAAAATGATGTGATGAAGACTAAGTCTGTAAATTGCCAGATGACAGAGTTTTGGAATAAGGGAGCTTTGTATTTGTCATTTTTAGCTACCATCCAATGCTGAAGTTTCTTCCTAATGTCCCTGTTAAGTGACTTGAACTTGGGCTTGTATATACCTTGATAGATGGATAGCTTTCCACTTCTTGGATCTGCACACACTGATCTTTAGGTTGCTCTATGCCCAGGAAACCCTTCCTTGTATGGAGAAGATTCCTACCTCTTTATAATTTATACCGATTAAATAAGATAACGAAGGCAGAGATCTTGGTCCTTTGTTAGAAAGTGTTAATTTCTTACTAAATTTTCATTATTATTAACATTACTATCATTGTCTTATAGTTAGAAGAAAAGCATTGTTAGGTAAATAAAAGAACATTTGCATTGTTTATGAATCATGTGTATGGTTAAAGCCGCATAATTAAGACAATGTGGATCTGACAAAGCCAAGACCTATTTAGCTTAAAGAGTTGAGTTTGGTGGTTAGAGCTAAACTGTTTCCGGATACAGAGAATCTGGGTTTGAATCCAGGAGTGTCAGTCAGTGTTCAACCAAAGAAACAGAACCAACAGGAGATATATGAGTATATTAAGACAATTATTGCAGGGAGTTGTCTTACATGACACTGGGAGCCAGGTAAGCAAATCCAAAAATGACTGGGCAGGCCACTGGACCGGCAGGCTGGGACTCGCAGGGTGCCGTCCACAGGTGGGGTTTCTTCTCCTTCAAGGCGGTGTCGGCCCTATTCTGGGCCTTTCAGCCAGCAGAGTCAGGCCCAGCAGACTATCTAGGATAATCTTTTCTTCACTGAGTATGGGCTTGGCTCACATCTACAGAATACATTCTCAGGGTCACGCACATTGGTGTCTGGTTGAATTTCTGGGGCAAAGTCCAGCCAAGTTAACACAGAAAACTGACCATCTCTGTGACCTCGAGGGAGCTGTTGAACCCCCCTGTGCTTTATTTTCCTCGTCTGTGAAGGGAGTGTTATAATCTTTGGAGTTTAGTAAATGACAAGAAGATAGGTATTTCAATTGGCTTTTGATTTTGCTTAGAATAATCCCCAGGATCTGTACCTGGTTGGTTTCTGCTTCAGGTTGTTTAGTGTCACTGAACTTTAGTTTCCTCAACTACGAAGTGGGGAGAAAAAGAATATATACCCAATAGTAGTGTTGTGTGTGCAGAGAGGGAGGAATTGAGTTTCAAATTACTGGCAAATTATAATAACCAACATTTAGGGGATGTTTACTCTGGGCAGATGCTGATATAAATGCATTACCTGTATTGCCTCACTTAACAGCTATAGCAAATGTTACTCTTAGTACCATTAGCAACTATAAATATAAATAAATATGATAATCTCAATAGACAAAATTTAGCTAAAACCTCCATGGGCCAGGAGCAGGAAGGGTGTGATTCCAGGACACTTTAAGGTCCTCAAAGAGACCAATGGGAGAGGTGATGGAGAATGAGGCATATATTGTACTTCAGTTTTTGGCATCAATCTGTTTTTAACCACTGTCAAGATGTGGTTGACATGCAAATAACTGTGCATAATTAATGTATACAACTCAATGAGTTTAGAGATTAGTATTTATCCATGAAACTACAAGTCTGTGCCATAAACATATCCATCACCTACAAATGTTTATCCTGTCTTCTTTAATTTTCATTACTTGTTTTGTTTGATAACACATAAAATCTTCTTTCTTGGCAAACTTTTAAGTACACAATAGAGTATTGTCTACTATGGCTCTAGGCTGTACAGAGGATCTCTAGGACTCTCGTAACTGAAACCTAGTACCCTTTGAAAATTAGGTCTAACTTGAAGTGGTTTTTTTGATGCTACCAAGGCCTTCTCAAAGACAAAGAGCTAAAGAGATACTCACCCACTGTGGAACCAACACACTGGAAATAAAATTATTTTGACTAACTCCATTGATCTTACGAATATATCCTGTCAGAACTAATGAACCCCCCGGCTCTCTGTGGGCACTTTCTTTATAACCAGGGAGCATGGCTCCCCTTGGCTGACCCTGGTGTTCCGCCGCTTTATCTCAGCCTTGTCTAAAGGGGGGTGATCAGCAACTGGAAGCTAATAACGTGATCGTGTAAGAACTGATGCAAACAGCTGAATCACGTTTACGTCAAGAAGAAAGAAGGAAAAACCAAGCAGTTCCTAAAGGTCCTGTAACAGCAGATGGGCTGCCCTGTGGAAAACCTTTTTCTCTTTCCCTTTCTTTTTCTTTTTTCTTTTCTTTTCTTTTCTTTTCTTTTCTTTTCTTTTCTTTTTTCTTTTCTTTTCTTTTCTTTTCTCTTTTCTCTTCTCTTCTCTTTTCTTTCTTTTCTCCTCTTTTCTGCATTTGGTCATAAGCTCTCATAGTATCGGTTCTTCCTTCGTGCACACCTCCTTATTTTGAGTTTTGGCTTGCACAGTTGCTCCCACACATAAGCACTGGCTTCTGCAAGTGTGCACAGCAGGGTTTGGCCGCTGCATCTCCGTGAAGTGTCACTGAGCTCAACAGGACAAGCGGTTGGCAAATAGCCTTTAAAGAGCAGCAGAAACCTGTGTGTTTTCGATGACTGCAGCATTTCCAGGAGAATATTCTGGGGAGCACTAATTCCATGGGACACCAATAGGCGTGACACACAAAAACCCCTTCCACAAGCAAGTGCATTTGGGAGAGACTGGTGTTCATAAATTCAGCTAGGTTCTTGGATGCGATGCCTCGTGGTGTTTCATATGTGAGGGTTTGTCATGAGTCGCTGAGATGGAGAAAAAGAATTCAGCGATTCCCAAATTAAGTGGATCCTGCTCCCCCTCCCCCCACCCTCTGATTTTTTTTCCCTGGAGGGATGATGGTCTGCAGAATACACTTTGATTAATGAGAGAGCCTCCGTTAGGTCAATGACTACACGTACAGAGACTGGCTGCCTTGAATACAGATCTCATTTTTTACCCATGTGTCTCGTGTCTAGAGATAGTGGCAAGACTAAAATTCATCAGAATAGCATTTGGTTTAAAGCCACTTAAAACTCTTAGGCTCCATCTTATCTGAGAATTTTTTGAAACTATTTTATTTTCCCCTTTGACGGCATTAGTCTCTGCTTATTAACTGGATTGAAGAATATACACGCAGACATTTATGTTACATGTATATAATTAGATATGAATATTTTTTCCCTTCTGGAATGTCAGTTCCTTGAGGACAGGATCCGTGTCCTATTTCCCTCTATTTCCGTGGTAGCTGGTGCAATGCTCGGCACCCAAAAGAAGCTGAATAAATAATTCTCTGGTGGTAAATTGAAGTGCACCACTCTCAGCACGTCCCCCCAAATTCACTTTTATCAGTTTCTTTTCCAGGGGGGACATGCTTCTTATTTATTTGCATTTTTAAATTTACATGGGTATCTTCTATTAATCCTCCCCAGTTTCTAAACTGCATTTATTATGTATGAATAAACTTGTTTTCCCATTGTTTGCTGTTGAAAGATAGCACTTCTGATTACAGGAGATAAGCACTGTTATTACAATGAATTTCTAAAATTCCTGCCTAAAGCAAAGAAACTTGATCTTTGAGTTAATTGTGGCAGACAGAGTTCGGAGGAAATCTGATGTATTTTAGGTGCTTTGCGCCTCAGCCCTCATTCCCGCTGTCAGGAATACTTAAAGGGACCAGATGCACAGAGGAATCACCCACGTGATCATGTGGGCAACATACCAAGCAACACAATCAGTGCATCCAAGGGGGTGGGGTGTTTGTTCATCCAATAAGAGATGTGCATGTAACAGAAACATGTAGTAACAATGTAAAGTGATCACACCGATTCACTGTTCATTTGCAGGGCTGTGGGGTAGCTAGATGCCCATGCATTGAAAATTACAGAAGGCTTTTTGATATGATTATTAAGATTCTTAAAGTATGCGCTTTAATCGTCGTTTGGGATCATTTTCTTCCTTTGGGAAAACTTCCCTGCCAGTGTAAGCAAGTCAGAGAATAATGACTCAATAGCAGCTGTTTGCGTCACCCGGGGCCTCTCCCGAGTGCAGCTGCTCTTGTGCACAGGGCCGGGCCGGGGTGTGTTTTGTATTCGAGATGACAACCCGGTTTTCTCCAGCTAACACCCCGTTAGCCAGGCCTGCTTTTTCTGGCTCGCAGCATTACCAGAGCCATTGTTTCTTCTGCTGAGTCACCTCCTGTTCTCCTGTTGCTTCTAGACTTAGTAGGAAGGAGCTAGAAATGAAGCTAGTCATCTTCCTCACCCTTACCATCACTATTATTTGTCATTAGCTCCAGCAAAAAGTGAAGAAAGTAAATTTTTAACTATGGTTTAATCTTATCTTTAGCTTTCTTTCTTCCCATAGGAATTTAGTCATCTATTACTTGGAATAATGTAAATAATTAAGAAATATCGAATCTATACTTTCAGGCAAATGGAGGAGGAGCAGAGAGAGCTTTTTTGTGTATCAGCTTCTCTTTAATTACCTTTAGCTCAAAATAATCTTTATGTGTGTCACACTTTGGGGCGGCACAGTCTGCTACCCTTCAAATGTTACTACTAAGGACAAAGAGGGACCAAAGCATTAACTCGCCTTCAGTGAACTAAGAGAGCTGTGATTGGATATCAGACCTGCCACTCAGTCAGCCCGGATGAGCTTATACAATGCAAAGGTCTGAAACAGCCATTTGCATGCACCCATGCTCCTTGCAGCAGACTCCTGCTTGTAGATTGAAGCTTAATGATTGCCGCGCCCCTCCCCAGGCCCACACACACAAATGAAGTTGAGGAAGTCAACTATGAGAGAAAAACTTCACAAAGGGCCGAAACTCACGTGGGAATGTTTTTGTTCCCACGTTATGTTTTTGTGTTTCATATTGTTTTATTAATGAAAGAGAAATGGATACGAGAGGATAGGAGAATTACCTGCTGTCTGGCCTCATATCTCTGACTCTTGGAGTCTTGATTTTCTGCCTTATTGCTAGTTTTAATCCAACCCCAAATTAGGCCTAGTTTAGAAACGGTCAATTCTGATTTTGACCAGAGCCTAAGACAACCTTGTTGACATCTGTGCCCTGGCGTTCTGTGGCACTGCAGGCATTTATTCACTTAATAAATATGTATCAAGTGCCTACTGTGTTGTTTGGGAATGAATGAATGAATGAACGAATGAGTGAATGAGTGAAAGAAATTTAATAGCACCTATATTCTACACGAAGTTGACACTTTGTGGTTTTGCCTGGATGCAAGGCAGCATGTAATCCTTTTGGGTGTGTAATTTCAAGGTATTCCGCATTCCTGGCTGAATAAGTGAGTGCTTGGGCCTGTTAGTCAACCTCTTGGTGTCCTCATTTATAAAGGCGTACAGTCTCAGGTTTATCACACTGGGCTGTTGTGCGGATGGAATGTGATGATGCACTTGAAGCACTGAGCAACACATCAGGTACACATTAAATCTCACTAGGCATTAGCTACTCGGTGGCAGGTTGATTCTGCCCCTAAAAAGACATACCCAAATCCTAACCCCACTACCTGTGCATGTGACCTCATTTGGAAATAGGGACTTTGCAGACATAGTTAAAGATGTTCAGATGAGATCCTCCGGCATTTAGTGTGAGCCTGCAATCAATGGCAGGTGTTCCCACAAGAGAAAGCGGAGGGAGGTTTGAGACACAGACTGCAATACCACGGGAAACCTTATACAGACGGGCAGAAAGCGGGGAGCCGCATCTACTAGCTAGTAAGGCACACCAAGGATTGACGAGAGCCCCCAGAACCTAGAACAGAGACTCGGAACAGTTTCTCCTTCAGAGCCCCCAGAGGGAAACAACCCTGCTGAAATAGTGATTTTTGGACTTCTGGCCTCTACAGCTGTGAATAACTTGCTTTAGTTTTAAGCCACCCAGTTGGTGGTAACATGGTACGGCAGCCACAGGTAAGCAACACTTGTCTGACTCTACAGGGAGGGATCATACTTTGTATTCTTATTATTCCTGGCCTTCACCACAGCACCTAGTCGACTCTCCAGTGGAGAGGTGGGGCTATTTTGCAGATTGAAGCAGACAAGAACTTTTAAGCAGCTACTCTAGTCTCCTCATTTTCCACCCAGAGAGGAGATGGGGCTCACCTAGACCGTAGCTCAGCAGTAAAAGGGCCCAAAGTGTGAAGAAGACCTTGGAGGGAGTGAGCTGGTCTCTTCTGGACACTGCCCACACCCAGGACAGTGTCCTCACAGTGGGCTCACACCCGGTCCTCTCTCCCCAGGACAGGTGTGCCTAGTCAGGGTGGCGGAGGCTGGTTATACTGGGCTTTCTCTCAAGTATCTGAGGTGAGTGGGGATGCAACGCTCACCTGTTTATTGCTCACGCAGGTAAAATTTTCACTGAGGAAACACAGCCAGCATGTACTTATTATTTCCAATGTCACCTTCCAACAAAATAGTACTCAGGTTTGACAAGGGATCAAAGAAAAACCAGTTTCTCAAGACAAACTTCTGAGCAGGAAACAGATAGAAGACAGCTTTCTGTTTCTGCCCAGAGGTAGCAGGATTCCACCTGGTGACTCTTCTGTGACTGTTTCTGGCTGCTTGTCAGAAGGAAGCTGTTAATTACCTTAAACCTTCTCACTAGAGAGTGAGCCTTAGTTTCTCTCTGGCTATTGTCCCTGACCTACCCTTTAGCAATTCTGATGGTCTCAGGCAGAAATAATCAATCTGTCAATCAGTGGACATTCTTACAGAAGGCGATGGCAAAGTTTGGATCCACTTGCTCTGGCCAGGCCTCTTCCGGGAAGAAGAGGCCCTCCCATAGGTAGATCAGGATGGGCTTGGGTGGATGTCAGGAAGCACGGGCTCCTCAAGCATTATAATAAACTCCCAGGGCTGCCTGTGAAACTGACCTCTGCTGTTGTCCTACTAGCTCCACAGATGGCTTTGCCTGGTCGCCACTTACTGACTGTGTGACCTTCAGAAAATTTCTTGACCTCTCTGTGCCTCAACAGAGTTTCTCATATGTAAAACATGGATGATAGCCTCAACCTAATAAGGTATCTATGTAAACCTTACAATGATTCATACTAGACATACATCAACGTCTGGGATGGTTGTTCAATCAAATTTAGCCCTCAGGATTGTCCTTCCTTTTAATTTTAGAACTCTTCTTGTCCCCCACTCACATCCTTTTTGTCCCTAAGTTCTGCTGATGCAATATCCTTACTAGTGGGTCCCATCATGTCCTTTTATTTCTTATTTGGTTTTTAATGGCTTTACTGTTTATTTTATGCATATCATAAATCCACCCATCTGAAGCAAACAATTCAATGATTTTTAAAGTATATTTACAGAGTTGAATCACCAGCAGTACAGTTCAGTGTTAGAACATTTCCATCACCCCAGATAAGACCTCTAGTGCCCAGTTGTCTGTTCTCAGTGCTGCCTCTAGCCCCGGGAAACCGCTAATCTACTTTCTGTCTCTACAGATTTATTTTTTGTGGGGGGTATTTTCTGTAAATGGAGTCATACACTGTAGTCTTTTGCATCTGGCTTCTTTCACTTAGCATAGTGTTTCTGAGGTTCATCTGCTCTACGGCACCGTAACTCACTTCATCACTTTCCCACACCAACTACTCCATCGTATGGGAGCGCCACAACTAGTTTATTCATTCCCCAGCTAGGGGCTTTGGGTCAGTCTCACTTTTGGCTACTATAAATAATGCTGCTCTGAACATGTGTATGAGTCCTTGTGTCAAAAATGTTATTTATGTTTTGAATAGATACTCAAGAGCAGGGTTGCTGAGCCCTATGGTAATTTTATGTTTCACATTTTGAGAAGCTGTCTTACTGTTTTCCGAAGTGTCTGCACCGTTTTACATTTCCACTAGCAACGTCAGAGGGTTCCCATTTCCCCGCGTTTTCTCCAACAGTTGTGATTGTCGTTTTGGCTATAGTCATCCCAGTGGGTGCAAAGTGACATCTCACTGTGGTTTGGTCTGTATTTCTCTAGTGACTAAGCGTGTTGAACACTTGTTCGTGTGCTCATTGGCCACGCACCCTCTTCGGAGAAACGTGTACTTAATCTTTTGCACATTTTCAAACTGTGCTATTTGTCTTTTTATTGTTGAGTTGTAAGAGTTATATATTATAGATACAGTTCTTTTATTGGACACATGATTTTAAAATGCTTTCTCCATATCTCTAGCTTGTCTTCACTTTCTAAATAATGTGTTTGGAAGCACGACAATTTGTAATATTCATGAGGTGCGAATTATCGATTTTTTTCTTTTATAAACTTGCTTTTGGTATCATATCTAAGAAATCTTTGCTTAATCCAAAATTGATATTGTCTTCTCAATTGCTGTAGCTTTTACATTCAGCTCTGTGACTCATTCTGAGTTCCTTATGATGTTTGATGTGACAGAGGGGGCTCAACTTCATTCTTTTGTGTATGAATATCCAGTTACCCCAGCAAGTCTTTTCAACCTTTGTTTTCAAACTTTTCTTACTGAATTGTTTTAACATCATCACTTGAAGTCTATTGACAATAAGTGTAAAGATTTAGTTCTGTCCTTCAATTCTATTCCATTGATGCATATGTCCATCCTTATGTCAGAGCCATACTCTCTTTATTACTATAGCTTTGTAGTGATTTTTGAAATCAGGTCCTTATCTGTTCTTAGCTGGATTGCTAGATCATCGTCCTCACTGGTCCTGGGCCTCCACTGTTTGCCTTTGCAGTCCATTCTCTGCACAGCATCCAGAGAGATGTTTCTAAAACCCAGATCTGACTTATCATCTCTGTGTATAGCCTTCCATCTGCCCCAGCCTTAGTAAAAGTCTAAACTTGACCTTGGCAATGTTGGTCCCGCCTAGCCCTTCCTTCATCCTCATCTCTTGCCCACTCACTCCGCTTCTTTGCCAAGTGGTATCATAGGCTGTAACACCTTCCAGCATCACAGCCTAATACCCTGGCCTGGAGCCAAGCACAGTGCCTGATGCAGAGTGGATGTTTATTACATAAGACCAACAAACCATAAATACTGTGGTGGTTGCCTGAACAGTATTTTGCCACTCTTTTTTAACTGCTACCAGGAGTTTTTCCCTGACCAAGTCCTCCCCTGTCGCCATGTACTTCAGGTGCCCTAGAAATGCTTTTACCATGCCCTTTACCATATTATATTTTAACTATGAATTTATATGTTTAGCCATTTCCCTAGGCTGTAACAGCTTTGGCATTGGTCCTTACGATACGTGATGCTCAATAATGTTGTTGAATAATTGAATGAATGGATAAATACATATTTTGAAATTTATTTTTTTCAAGCTTTTCAGAAAGAGACTAGGTAGCCAAGGACACCTCATAACGTTTGGGGAGTCCGGAGCCATTGCTGATTACAAACCTCTGGCTTCCTAGCCTTAGGCAGCAAAGGCTGAGCCGGTTGCCCTTGGCTCATTCTGGAGTCACTCCCTGCCCTCAGCTTTGCACCTTTCCCTGTTGTCTCAAATTATTATTGTGATTCTGGGCCAGTAAACAGTGGACTAGAAACAAGAGTGAAAAAAATTAAACAATAACAGCTCTTGGCATAATGATAGAGCTCAGTCTGAATATTGCTTAAAGATAAATTGCTAAGTATTATGTCCCAACACAAACCAAATCTATATCCTTGAAGGCGCTTGGTTTTTTTCCCCGTGAATAAGGTACTCAGGAAAACCTCCCCGTCAACTGTCAGGGGATGTCTCTCTAAGCCTGTTTTCTACTTTTGGCGTCTATTTTATCCATTTGGACCGCTGTTATTTGTCTCTCATGTCACCTTCTAGGGTTCTCCCCACACATAAATAACTCCCAATTTTGCAGGAAGCCTGGCTTCTCCTCCACAGACTCGCAGTCATTTTCACTTCATTATGTTACTAAGGAGGTTAACCCAAGGAAGAATAATTTGACTGTCAGATGCCAGACTCTGAATGAAACCACTCTGCTTGTTAAAGGGGCCTGTTGATCTCGCTGTCAAATGAAGCATTCTTCTAGCATTTCCTAGACCTTGTATTTTCATGGCTGTCCCTTCTCCTCCTCGCAGGCCAGCAGATGATATGTGGAGAAGTTAACTCACCCCACCCTGCTGTTTTGGCTGTAGGCTGCTGTGGGAGTATTTTTAGTTTAACTTATAAAGGCAGAAATAGTTGTTACATTTTTCCCCATCCCACAACTCTCCATTTGAAATTCTCTGATGAAAAACAGTCAAAGGATTTAAACCATAAATTATTAAGATTTGTAGAGATCCTTAGGGTTCCTCGTTGCAACCAGTTTCCATGGTTTCTTCCTTATATGCTTGTTTAGGTCCAGGTCACAAGGCCAAATAGCTACGGGGGTGAATGGGTGCCTGAAACTGGCCGGGAAGGGACTGTGCGGACGTGGAAGGTGCAAACTCCATCCAAACCACGTAGTCCCAAAAGCGCCAGGTGACATCCCACTGGCGTTGTCCCCACTTCCTCCACTCCTCTGTCCTCGAATGTTTCAAAATACTGTGAAAGTCAGAGTGTTAAATAATCATTTTATTATTTTTAATGTCACTTTAATATTTTTGTGATTTTATACTATAGTTACATATGTATATTTTGTATTTTTATTTATTTTTTAAATGTTATTTGTATATTAAAATTCTTTATGTCGGTGAGAAACTCAAAACTTAGAAAAACAATGGGCAGATCAAACGAAACACTTTGGCAGGTTACTAGTCAGTGAATCTTGTACAGAAATTCTCACCATATGAAAACCTTGAGTCAGAAGTCTATTTTAGCTCACTTAATATATTCAACAAGGATGCATTGGGCACTTTTTTGTGCTAAGTTGTGTGTTAAGTAAAGGGACTGTTTTGGATAAGGTAGACCCCATGTGCTCGTGGACTTGGCCATCTTAGGTATTTAGGACTTGAGCTCCCCTCCCCCACTACCAAATTAGTCCGTTGGTTCACAGACGATAGACTAGCTCCCCGTTGGGCCTTGATGCAGACTCATGGTCGCTTTGAACTTCTTTATGCTATTATTCAGAGCAGAAGAATTTTGCATGGTCACTCCTTTTTACTCAGACAATATCCACCATATTTTAATAATATCGTGATTCTAAAACAATTCATTAATTTAACACATATTTATTCATTTAACTTATTCAAGAAATATTTACTGTTATGAACTCGGCACTGGGAAAATAAGTGAAACTTCGGCGATGGGCCGAATAGACACCTCATGGAGAGCCTTCCACATGGGCCTGCGTGCTGAGCATGTGATACACGGAAGGGCTGCCACTGAGTCCGAACCCCTGGCTTGGGAGTAAAGAAGAATTGGCATCTTTTGCCTCCAAAGTGTCAGAGGCACCAGGGCAAAAGGCGGTGCTTGCAGATTGGTAGAGTGAGGAGCACATTGTCATGGTAACTTTTCCCCTTCCGGTGAAAGCCAACGTATTGCCTATCCCACCTCCCCACCCCATTCAGGGGAAAAGTAGGTGTGTGTATGGGGGTCGGGGGGTGTAACTTGCAGAGAGAATATGGGAAACGGGAGGGAAGAGAAATGTTACCCCATTCTTCCAGGTCTCGTCTATCCTGAATGTAGTATGTCTATGACTTCCTTGCAATTGGTGTCTTTCCTAGTGACTCTAAGTTTTTGAAGCAGAGACCCTGTCTGCTTTGTCCGAGAATGTATTTCCAGCACTGCGCCAGATCTGGCACGTAACAGGAGCACAATGCATGTTGTTGACTGAGAAAGAAGAGTTTCTCCAGGGCCACATTTCAGAGAAGAAAAGTAGGAGGTGGTAAATGATAGGAGGTGAATTTCCGCAAGAGTGAGGGGGTGAGGAGGAGGGAGGAGAGTCTTGTGAGGTAGTACAGTGCGGGGGAGGAGAAGGAGGTGTCCTGGCAGAGTCAGACGTGGGTGGTGATAGGGGAGAAGGAAAGCAGGTCTTGGAGCAGACTGACCATTCTCTAAGAGCCTGTCTTGCTAAAGTTGGGTGTAAGACAAGGGGTCCTGTGGTGAGTTTCACAGTGAAAGATGAGTTACCACCCATAAGGTTAGGTTAAGGGAACGGAGTTTCTAAATTAGATGAAACTCACTTTGTTAAGCACAAATGTTACTGGAGCCATCCAAGGTGTCCGAGTGTCAATTGGAACGGTGGAAATCGCTCATTTGAGGTGCACACTTGAATCTTTCTCATTCCGCGTTATCTAACTTTGCATGTCAAGTTCCTTGCTTTCCGGCCATGAGTCATGTGGGCCTCTGTAAAAGGTCAGTGCATAGTGATACAACATCTTGTGTGATGACATTTTTCACGATGTATTTTTCTACCCAAGATTTCTGAAAATCAATCACCCAGTTTTTAAGCATTTCTTTTAGAACTGAGGCTAAGCATCTGGAAGTTGGAATTTGCCATCAAACCATTCACCCATCTCTAACCTGTAAATATTTGGAAAGGAAAATTTAAAAAAAGGAAGACCAGTGTAAAATAATATAGTAACCCACAGAATTCATTTAGTTTAATTTATGCTAATCATGGTATATTGGTGTACTGGCAGATAAAAATAAAACCAGTGGAGAAGATTGCATTGAATAAACCAGAACAATTAACCCTCGGAATTATCACGTGAAATGATTTTAACTTGCTACTGAAAATAATAGGTCCAACCAATTGTCTTAACTAGTGATGATTAAAAAGCTCATTAAATTCAGGGATTTATTTGACATTATCCGCACGTCCATTTGGTCATTTAGTATATCTTAATTATAGGGGTTCTTCCTTTCTCTAAAAGGTTGGAGTACAAAATTAGAATTGCATTTCATTATTAGGCTCAGTTATTTGCCAAAATGTTTATAATAGAAAGATAGCAGTCGTATTATCTGTCACACATGTTAAGGTGAAATTCTCTGTGACATACAATGACCTAAAACATTGTCTTCTGTGTTGTGAGATAATTCACAAATTATCAGATTTATCTCATTGAATTAGTTCCTAGACTTTATATGCAGCTTCTGCCTCCCCTATTAAGTACAATAGGATTATTATTAATTTGATTACGGAGGTCAAATACATTGATATTGTGAACATTTCGGCTAAAAGCAATGAAGACTTTGTTTCATCCTGGATCACTTCCCCAAACGGAAAATAATCATTTCTCTGGCAGATGGGGAGATACGGGAGGGACAGGGTCATAGGCAGAAGAAACACTTTGCTCAAACACTAAACTTCACAGTAATAACCTGCTTCCTAATCGGGAGATCCTCATTGTACTATCAGCCATGATGTCTCCAAGGAGAGTTGCTGTAGAGGTTGCTGTATTTTATTTTTATCATTTTTATTATTCACTCAGCTATTTCTACTCATTATTTAAAATACAGCAAGCTATCAACTGCTCGTATAAGTCTCCCCAATTTCTCGCAGATCTGTTAGGTGCTTCTTTTATGCCCGCATCAGAAGACGCCTCTTTCTTCCTATCCGAACACTTCATGCATTAAACACCAGATGCCAGTGAAACTGAGTCTCCCACTCTAGCCTAAGTGATTTAGGCCAAGAACCACAAGCCTGCTCTCCGTGTCTCAAGTGTTAATATGGGGCTTAGCACAGAGCAGGCTGTCTATCAAAAGGCTTGTTGAATAAATAAGAGTACACAAGTTCGGAGAAATCACTTTAACTGGTAGTGTTGGACCCACCATCACTCAAGGAAACAGTAAATATTTTCTCCAAGAGTTTTTGAAAGTGTCATCTGAGCTAGTGTTCACAAGGTTTATTTCTTTATTTTATTCACTTAAAAATTGATTATGCAGTGGCTGGGAAAACAAAAGAGAATCTCATATGTATTTATCTCATACGTGTCATTTTTAAAATAGGTTTTCTTTTAAAGTCACATCTGATTGGTGAGAGGGGACTAAACTAATACAATAAATTCATGAAATAGGTTCATCGACTATTAAATATTATACACTATAAGTTGTCCTAAAGCGTGGGAGAAGCAATAATGAGCCAGCTAGACCCTGATCCCGGCTTTGTGGGGTTTAAAATCACTCAAAGGACCGTATAGTGTGCGGTAAGGGCTAGCGCATGGCTCAGCTATTGTTGCAGTCGTGTTGAGTAACACCAAAGCGGGGTGACTTAAAACAATAGGCATTTATTTTTTTGCTTCGTGGGTCTGTCTGTGGTAGGCGGGGGCATCTCAGGGTCAGGCTGCAGGTCAGCAAGGCTTGGCTCCAGGCCACCAGTAGGGTTCAGGGGGCCTCATTCTTCTCGAAACAGCGGCTTTGGGTCATGTCGTTCTCACAGCAAATTGCCAGAGGGGAAGGAGAAAGTGGAACTCGCTCTGCCTCCTGAGACTTCAGCTCAGCACAGGCACAGCCTCACTTCAGCCCACTTTCCATTGGCCAAGGAATGTCACACGGCTGTGCCCAACCTCAATGCATGGGGAAAGACACCCTCTGCACTGTAACAGGAGACAGGGCAAAGTCAGATGCCGTACGGCATGGGCGTGTGATTCTGAGGCAGGGAGGGTGTGAAGAGGTGTGCCGGGGTGAGGAAGGAAAGGCACGGACTGTGTTTAGCCTTCACAACAAGTTTGTAAATTACACATGATGGTATTTATGTAAATCTTGAGAAGAGTATGTATAATGAGCTCCTAACAGAAGTCCTTCTATTTCTATCAGAGAGGTGTGGAACTTGAATAAGTTGAAGACTGTCGTGTAGGTAGGTAAAATTTCCTCTTACACCAATGATCCTCATACACCAAAAGTAAAAAAAAAAAAAAACAGTAAAAATCAATAAAATCCTAGACAGAATCACAGCCTTGTGGAAAACACAGGACCTCTCCCCATGCTGACTTACTCAGCAGTATTTTCTCCATCACTTAGAGCAGAGCTTGGCTTAGTGCACACAAGTCACCTGGTCAATGTGGGTTGACTGACAGCTGGCGTATAGAAATACAGAGAAGGACAACTCATCCAGACTTGGTGATCAGCAATGGCTTCCTAGAGGATGCCACGTTTAAACTTAGCCATTCAGGATGAGTGGAGGTGAGTTTTCCAGGATGAGTTTTCCATGGTGAAGAAGGGTTTCCACGGGCATAGATGAGAGGAGGGAGAGTGTCTCAGGCATTCAAGGGCTGGAGGAATTCATCTGGGCGAGTGGAGGGATTGGTCATGAGAGGTCATCAAGGAGGTTGTGAGCTGTCCCGCAAGTCATGTGGCCGATGTTGTGCCGTGGGCACGCGTCTGTGCAAATGCTGGTGGTGCCGGGACTCACTCGTGATCCCCGTGGAGACTAAGCTGGCAGCGGAACCTCAGCAGCCATCTTTTCTGTCTCCCACTGAATGAAGTTGGTACAGGAGGACGTCACTCACCCACATCATGGGGGGTGGGGTGCAGGGGAGAGGCACTTGGGCGAGGAAGGAAGTCCAGCAAAGCCTGAAACGCAGCAGTAATTTCTTTCACCTTCAGTCCTTTTCGTCCTCATGCCAGAAGAGAGAAGACATGAGTAGGAGGGGCACATGGAACCTTAGGTGGTGACTTTTAAAGCAATGCATATTCAGGTGATTCGGGGTGATGTGCCCATCAGAAGGAGGGGGTGAGGGGGGAGGAAGATGGCAGGGCGTGTAGCTGAATTTTTCATTTTGTGGATCCTTCTTAAGAAATATGTTGATAACCAAGGAAAGAACTTTCCAAGTTTATGCAAAGTGTTGGCATTTGAATATCGCAAACCCAAGGGAAATAAAATGCTCGAAACTCAAAAGATTGGGTGTTTCAGATCTTTTCTCCTTTTGACCTTTTCCCAGCAGCCCTTCATAAGAACTTTCATCCTGAAGGAACTTCGGTCTTTGTTTCTTTCTGCCCCCCCCCCACTTCCACATTTTTATAAATTCAGGAATTATGGACCTTTTGAACTATAAATCCTCTCTTTAATGAGAGAGACAATGTGTTGAAATAGGAAGGGCATAAATGGTAATAGCAAAGTAACAGTAATAGGCAGAACCTGTACTATTTTCCGCAACGTGCAGGTGAAGTAACCGAGGCACAGGAAGGTTAAATAACTTATGTAATATCACACAGCAAAAAATAAGTGTTAGAACAGGACTAGGTCTCAGGCAGTGTGGATACCACAGTCTGTACACTTAGCTCAGGCTGTTTCCAGGAAGTGAATCAGGCCTGCTCCAAATCCTGGCTTTGCTTCCGATTAGCTGTGCGACTTCTAGAGGGTGACATTATTCTTCTGCGTCTCAGTCTCCTCATCTACAAAGGAAGGACAGCAGTGGAGGCTAGGAGCACGGTGTTCTCGGCACCCTGTATGCTAAGTGCCTGGCCTGGTGCCCGGCACCAGTGAGGACTCAGTTTCACCGGGCTGCCGTTCATCATGGTACCATTTTGTGTTCTGATGAGGAATCCACTGTAGTGTTGAAGCCTGGGACCTGTCCAAAGTCACGTGCCTGCCAGGCAGGGCTCATACACTCGATCCACTCTATTTTTTTCCACCCAGTTTGCTTCACTTCTGGCAGTGTAATGGGTGATAAGGCTGGTCCAACTAACACTGTGCACAACAGCTAAAAGGCTGTCTCCTGCATGGGTAGGTTTTTGTTGTGAGACTGAAGTTGCTCGGTAAAGATTCTGGTCCAATCGGCGGAGCCCTTTGGAGAGGCCTCTTGATTTGCTCAATACGGCTATTGACAACATTTTATTTTGCCTTTTGCTGATTGGATAATCTGATGGGCAAGTGCATCATAGAAAGGAAATACCATATTTCCCTACCTTGGCTTGAATTCCATCTCATCCACTTCTTAGCAGTGTAACCGTGGGTCATTATTTAACTCTTCTGTGATTTAGGCTTCTGAGAATAAATTGGAGATAATAAGAGACCCTCTCATATAGGACTATTCTGAGCAACAACTAAGTTGATATATATAGATATATATATATATATCTATATATATCTCACTTAGCACAAAATGAGACCTATTTTTATTTGCATTGTGCATTATAGGCTGTGATAATGTGTTATCAACTTAGTGATAAGTGATATATATCAACTAAGTGATATATATATATATCACTTAGCACAAAATGAGACCTATTTTTATTTGCATTGTGCATTATAGGTTGTGATTTGCTCACTCATTTGTCCCTTTACTTGGGTTAGCTGATGAGGACGTACATTCTAATCTATTTAATAGAGGACTTCAGCTCTCTTTATGAAGTCATTACCTAAGCTGTTGTGTTCAAACTGGACCAGGAGATGTCAGAAGTGAGCGGCTTTGCTTACAATCCAATGAGATTTTGTTTTCACATCGAGTCCTCCCACTTTGTGTATTTGCAAGGAGACCTTGGCAGGAGGATCCGGTGGGCCTCTCACAGCCCACTGTGGCTTCTGCCCAGTCCAGGTGCCTCACTCTAAGTGGGGATCATCTTTGAAGGCATGATGTCATTGAATGTGAGACGCCACTCAACACGGTGATTTTTCTTAACCCACTGGAAGTTCCCGGGGGAGAGCGGGTAGTAATTGTTTCTCAGGCCAGGATGCGCTTGTGTGTGGGTGACATATGTGACTGGGTGTGTTTTCAGGTGTTTGAAACTTCTCAGGATCAAGATCTCTTCTTACGTAGCAACCACGTGTATTTAACAGGGAATATAAGGAGCTTGTATGGTTCGAGTTACCTCCAGGGTCATTTTTAGGGAGTTTGGAATTTTCAAAGGGAAAATATTGTCAGAAGCTGACCATCCATCAGGGTTGCCAGATGGAATACAGGGCACCTATGCAATATTTGAGACATTTTACACTAAAGTTTATTTATTTTTTGAATCTGAAATTCAGATTGAACTGGGTGTTTTGTACTGTCATTTGCTAATTTTTATTTGTTAGAATGCTTGTGCTCTAAGTGATGCAGCATCAGCCAGTCATCTGGGAACAGAGTGCATCATGGGACTTCTGCCTCTCAGCTCTTCTCCCACTTTTCTCCCAGAGAGAGAAATGAGCAATAAAAGGTTCAAGTCCTTCTTTGGAGCAATGATCGTTTTAAGCTCTATAAATCTACCTTTGACCTCTTTTTCCTTGTCCCTCTTCTCTGTAGTTTTTTATTTTTGGAGATTGGAATTATTGTCTTATTTCTCTCACAATTCTTAATGTAATTTCTTTATATCTTTAGATATTCTGTATGCCTTTCCATCTCAGATACTCTCCATGGGAACATATCTCCATTTGCATAATGGATGTTGGTACCAGGCCATCACATGCCTAATTACATTATGAAAGTCAGTGGGAAATGGTATCGATATACAGTACTTAGTTTACAGACAAACTCACAAAAGTACATCTTATTCCCATACACTGGAAAAAAATACTTTTTACTTGATAATATCCCTCGGCAGTGAAATCTGTGCCAGGATTTATTATGCAATTAGTTAGTGATGATCCTTATCATGTAGTGTTGGTTTGCAGCGTGGATCTAAAAGAGGGGTGCAATCTTTTATTTCAAATATGTTCACTTTATTACCAAGTCATGATAAAACCCTAGGAGGTAGTTTTTGGCCCTGTGTTCAGAGGAACTAGCTCACGTTGAGGTGAAGGATGGGCAGGCCCTGAGGATGCCCTCACCTCCTACCCTTGACCTCCGTGTGTGCTGCTCCCCTGCCCGGACCACGGTTTCTCTACCTCTTATTTGAACAAATAAATAAAAAGTTGCTTAACGATGTAAAGGGCTGGCTCATAAAACAGGAAACTCAGTTCCTGTGGAGGCTGAAGGAGAAGCTGGCTGACTGTAATTACAGCGGAGATATATCGAGGAAGAGAATCTGTCATCGATGCGCAACTTTTCCTCGGTTTTCTCTAAGAGCACTTTATTGCCAAGACTCTGGGAATTCTGTCTTCTAAGTCCTACCGACTGGCTGTTCTGGATGTTTGTGTTCCCCAGAATTCATATGTTGAAAACTGATCCCCAGCGTGATGGTATTCGGAGGTGGGGCCTTTGGGGGTTGGTTAGGTCATGAGGGGGAAGCCCTGTGAATAAGGTTAGTGTCCTTATCACAGAGGTAGAGGAGAGCTCCCTTGCCCCTTCCACCATGTGAAGGTGCAGTGAGAAGACAGACAGCTGTCTAGGAACCAGGAAAGCAGACTCTCCCCAGACAACAAATCCACCAGCACTGTGATCATGAACTTCCCAGCCTCCAGAACTGTGGGGAATACATTCTGTTGTTTGTAAGCTCCCAGGTCTGTGGTGCGCTGCAGTAGCAGCCCGAATGGAACAGATCGTCACTTTGTCCATGATGAGATCACTAAGACGCTTATTCTGTAAAAAATTAATTGTTGCCGAGGAGCCATAAAAGAAAATAATGTCTGCATTTATGCAGATTAAAAAAACTTCTCTGTGTGGCATATCAAGTACACTAATAAATAAATATAAATAAATAAGTGAAAAGAAAAATGACAAACAGGTAGGGATGTTTTTGGTATGAATCATAAAGCAAATTTCCTTAATTTACAAAGAACCTACAGAAAAGAATAAGAAGAAAAGTGAAACCGATAGAATAAAGGGCAAAGGATATGAAAAGACAGCTCAGAAAGGAATGCAAATAGCCAATAAACATATGAAAAGATGTTCAACCTTATTCATAATTAAGGAAGTGCAAATCAAATGAAAAAGCAGAAATCTATCAGATTGACAAACTACCAAAAAGAATGATAATAAGGGAACCCATGAGGTTTATGGAGAGCATTGTCTACCCTCAGAGCGTATGTGAATTCAAATGGTGACACCGTTTTTGAGGACAATTTGGCAATCTCTCCCAAAATGATATTGCTCATATTCTTTTGACCCCAAAATTCTAGCCCCCAGAAATTTCCTTTACTCAAGTTGTGCCTAGTGTAACAAGTCATATATTCTGGAAAGTTTGGTGAGGTTTTGTTTGTAATTACCAAAAAATAGAAAAAAACAAAAGTGGAAATTACCAGTCACCAGGTAGCAGGGTAAATAAAAAGAAACTATTTGGGTAAGTCAATTGGATATAATGTGCTAATGTGGAAAACTCTACAAGATATATTATTAACAGAAAAAGCATAACATAGACCAGTGTATAAATTAGGATTCATTTTGTTGAAATATAAAGAAATAATATACACATGTGAAGGGGAATTCATTGTTCAACTCATACTTATTTCATGCCTCCAGTGGTCCAAGTGTTTTTATAGGCGCTGACACTACAAGGTGAACAACTTTCTAACACAACATCTTGTTTTTAATTTTCTTTATGTTTCTTATCACTGCCAAAGTCAATCTTACTTAGGTCTTTCTTGTTTTCTGGCTTCTACTAGAAGGTCCACTTGATTAGAGCAGGAACTTGGTCTGTCTCGCCCACCTAACTGTGGGGCGGGGGACTGAGGACGCTGCCTGTGGTGCAGGGGTGGGAATGAACACAAAGCCAAGTCCAAGTCCATCAGGATCAGGGACAGAGGGTTCGGGCAGAGAGAAGCAAGAGAGGGGCAGGGAGGCCATTGAGGGTGGAGGAGGGGCAGTAAAGGAGACCCGGTAGGAGACAGGCAGGGAGACAGGCCAGATCCCCACCTAAGGCTCGGAGGCCTTAATGAGGAGTGGGCTTCACCCTTGAACAGGGAGTCACAGGAGGGTTTTAAGCAGGAGAATGACGTGGTTGATACATTCTAAAGTCCTTTCAGCTGCTGTGTCAAGAGTGCTCTGAAAGAGGCGGGAGAGGCAGCAGAGTATGCAGCCAGAGGCTCTTGGTGTGGTCCAAGAAAGATGCTGGGGGTCCTGGGGAGAAGTCCCGGAGGACACAATTGGTAGCTGACTGAGAAGGACAGTGTCTCCTTCATTTCGGATGGAGGCAGAGGTAATCAACCCAGGCAAAGGGAACTGCATGTCACTAGCCTTGAGGTGCAAAGCATCTTGGTGATGCAATTAGGAACTTCTGCCTGGGAGTGCGAGATTACAGACATGAAGATTAGGTCACCTGGGGTCACAGGCAAAGGCCACAGGCAGCTGTCAGTCATGCATCCAGTCTATTGCTCAACAGATACTTTTTTGATATTTGAATTGAAAGTCATATATTTGGGAAAAATTGTGAATAAATGAATATATTTTGGGAGAGTATAGTTCTACTGGGACAGGCACATGGTGCAGTAGACTGAGCGAAGACAAGATTGTTGTAGAAAGTGTAACGCAGGCTTACGAAGAACAGAAATCTAGCCCTCAGCAGTCCTTGAAGCGTGTTCTGGGCTTGGCCACTGTGACCTGCATGGAGACTGTCCTCTATAGTTCCGTTCCCCAGCCCCCTCCAAGCAGCTCACCTGGTCTGTTGACTAAAGGAGCAACTCCAAACCTGAAGGAAGGCCCTGGGTAACTATTGTAATGCATATTCCCTGGCACCCACCCCAGACCTTTGGAATCAAAGCAATCTGAGCAGACCCTGGGAATCTGTATTTTTAAAGCTCTGCAGTGAGTTGACTACAGGTGACTGGGACTGAGGGAGCCACCTGTTGACAGCATGGTGACCGCCTTCATTAGGCCAATCCTGGAATGGCCTCCATAGTTTCTCAAATAAAACAAACAACCTCTTCTCACAACCATAGCTTGCTCACCCTAATGTGCAGAAATAGGTAGCATACCTCGTTCCACGACCCATTTACAGTAGAGAGAAATGGGGTCTCTTGGCCTTCTGGGGGGTTCCCATGCCTTTGTGACAGAGTGGGGGACCCACTCTGACTTTCTCAGCTCTTCCTCACCCTGGGATCAGAGCGCAGGTTCCTAAAAGGCCAAATATAGTATCTACATATTAATTCCTTCAAAAAGACTTTTTTAATTGGAAGTGGCCACTTCGATTATTTTTCATAATTTTGTCAATCGGAGTATTCATTGGCTTGGCACTGACGCATTGGCTACTCGAAGAGGTGGAGCTGCCCCGGCCGCGAGGACAAGGGTGCCCCGCTCGAGGCTCCGCAGCGTCCCAGCGCGTGCAGAACCGCTCGCAGTCAGAGAGGCGCCCCCTGCTCTGCGTGGGGTGGGGATGTGCAGCGGGGTTACTTTCCCTCTCAGGGCTAAAAGGTTCGCAGCTGCTACTCCACGGGGCAGGCCACCCATCCAGTGCCTAGTCCCGCTGCCCTGTCCCTCCCCTCTCTCCCCGAGGCCTTCCATGGCCCAGAGTCGCTCTGGAACAGCCTGAGGGGCCAGGCGGTGATCAGCGCCCTGCCGCTGCCGGACCGGTGGTCGCTTCAGTCCAGGCGGTGGCCAACCACAGCCCCAGGGTCAGGTCAGGCCCAGCTCTCTTTAGACGCAGCTTGCAAGCTAAGAATGGTTTTTACATTTTAGACGCTTGGAAAGGAAATCAAAAGAGGAATAATAGTTGATGGTACATGAAAGTTATACGTATGAACTTTGAATTCCAGTGACCATGAATAAAGTTTGAGTAGCACACAGCCATACCCAGTCAGTACTTAGGTGTCAGCATTCTGCACGCGCAGATTGGAGTAACCTTCACAGACGCCTTGCAGCCCACGGAGCCTAAAATATTTGCTGTGTGTCCCGTCATGGAGTCAGTGTGCTGATCCCTGGTTGACTCCATTCTGATTAGACAGTGCTCACGCTAAAAATTAGATATATTTTAAAGCATCAAGATTTTTGGCATGATATTTTTTGCAATGTTTGATAAGGCTTCTTATTTTTCCATAGGCATTGTAACTCTTTCTCACTAAATCTGTCTGGTCACCTTTTGTCCTGGGCCTCTAGTTCTCGGACAAGCGCTGATCACTGCAGAGATGCTGGAGGCACGCTGGGGATGCGGAGGCTGCTACCTGCTGCTTCCTGGTGCCCTCGGGCCCCCGTGGAACATACATGGAGCGATTCCCTTTAGTCTGCCTTTTCTTCTTTCTGCTGAGGTGCTGATACTAACCAGGGCAATGTACCCTTACAGGAGCAGGTGACCTGACATACTAGCCCTTTCTCTCCCTCTCAAGGATGCAAATTTACGGGGATAACCTTAAACCCACTGCAGTATATAAGCAAGGGAATCATTCAGACCTTGAACAGCCTCTGAACTGTTGTCGCCCCTCTTGGGTGGTCACATCATGCCCCTTAGTCTGAGCAAAAGCTGCAAACCACAGCCCCAGTGGGCCACTTCCGGCGCTGCCCGTACTGTCTCTGCCTGGTGTTACTCCTTTCTGCCTCCAAGCTGCAGAGCTTAGCCGAATGCCCACACTGCGAGGGAGCCTCTTGAGCCGGGATTTGGTCTGCACATTTGGGATAACTTCCTGGAAGGATTTTAATGGATTCCTGACCCCGATAGCTGCTCGTGAAAACAGCATTTTACAAACACATTGCTATATTTACTTGCACGTTCACACGTTCCTCTGATTTTGAGAAGAAACTCAGAAGAGGCTTTCTCTGGATCCTCCACCCCCGTCTCGCCACACTTCTCTCCCCTCCCATCTCAGAACACTGACTGATCACAGCTGGTGGTAGACTAGAAGGCTGGGAGAACTCAGAAAGATCTGTGTCATTGTAGTTCACGTTTATTTTAATGACGGGTGTTCCTGTAAAGAAAGGAGAACACTAAAGTAGGCCTCTGGGTTACCTGTGTCTGGGGCAGCTCTATCAGGCTGGCTTAGGAACCTCGTCCTGCAAGGCATTCCCCCCTCAGAGCCCTCCCAGACTCGTGCAGGGCGCGCCTGGCCTGGAACTGGAGCTGCAGCGTGTGCTGCAGACTCTGGCATGCAGACGAAACTCTGTATGAGAACAGATTGCATCTTTATCACGGAGATTCTAGCGTCACATGGCTTAGGTCTGTAGTTTGATTCTCTCTGGACCAGTTCGTGCACAGCTGTTACATACGTACCAAGTACCTACCTTCCAGAGTGACCGTGCAGATTGAAAGCGCCGATATGGCTAACGTGCTTAGGACCATGACAGGCATATAATCAGCACTTAACAAACATGAGAGTTATGACTATAACTTTTTTTTTTTTAATCAGTGAAGAAGTTCGTGGGGTTTTTTTTGAGGGGGGGCACCAGTTTGGATAGGGGAACAAAAACTCCTTGTGCAGGAATCTCTGTGTTTTCCCTTTTGTCTGCCTTCCTTTTCCCAACTTCTTCTTCTTCTTCTTCTTCTTCTCATTATTATTATTATTATTATTAGTAGTAGTAGTATTCATTTTGCAAGTTGTGGTTAGTAGTGAGCTTCGACTATTTCATAGGTTCCTCTAGCATGTATTCATAGCTTGAGACCCAAGGAACCCCAGGAGGGCACTTTTGGGGCCTGTTAGTGCCCTGAAAACATATACACAATTTTGAATGTGTTTGTATGTTTGTGCATTTTTCAGGGACGAGGTCTATAGATTTTTGTCTGAGTGCCAAAGGGACTCAGGCCACGAAAGGTACGAGAAGCATTGCTCTATGAGACAGGTACCCCATAGTGCGAGGTCACAGCTCCACCAGAAGATTCCAGAGCTACGACAGTTGCCTGGTCCTTCTCTCCAAAGATTTGAGGTACCAAAATTCACGAGGCTCCAATTAAATCATGATTCTCATATGTACATGTCTTTTATTTACATTTTATTCTCTTTCTTGTTGCCAGTGTCCTACCTGTGACAAAGGCCTCTGAATCTTATTTTGCTTGCTTGCTTTTTATAAGAATTACAGGGAGTCTCGTCCAGATAATTACTTTATTCTCTCTCTAAAAATAAATGGGATGTGGAGGGAAGAGAGGAAATTTGGGGAGTAATTGCTTTTATATTAATTCCTACCCCAGGGAAGACAGGAGTCAATGCACACGCTCACAGCAAGGGACAAACTGCCTTGGGTTTCCATAGCAGGTGTCACTTCCACGCTTTGTGTGTCCACTCTACGTGTCCACAAAGAATGCAAAAGGGAATCGGGCATCATCAGCACCTGAGCACAGGTTAAATCAGCCGCGTGGCCCGTGAAACCTTCCTGAGTCTCCCCAAGACGACCTGTGGTCCTGCACTTCTTCCTGGCTCTGTGCCCCGCTGTGCTCGCTACCTAGACCGAGGGGAGGGGTGGAAAATTCCAACCTGCAGAGGTTCTTTTTTTCTTCCCCTCTGCAGTGCTGAGCTTTACTAAAACTGAAAAAAAAAAGAAGTATTTTTTTTTCCACAGCAAAGAAGGAAAAATTAAAGTTGTATGACTGTTATAAATATTACATGCTCAGGGCACTGTACCTGCGCATCTCCACGTTCCAAGGCCAGGTTGGAAGTAACCCTTTTCCTGCTGCTGTTAAATTTTAGACTCGGTGTATCATCCCCAAGGACAAGCTTACATGTAACTTTTTGTTTGTTTGTGTATTTTAGCAAGAGACTTGATGAGAACGCATCAACTGTGCTTATTTTGAAGGTCTTAGCAATTAGTGGAAGATTGTTTTCTGCTTTCTCTCCTCCAGGCATGAGTCAAGTGTTATTTACATTTAAATTCTACTCCATTAAATTATGGTGTCTAATTACATAAGTTTATATACACCTGTATGTTTTGGTGTTTCGATACTCACGTGATGCTTCTTTTCCTATACGATTTCTCCTCTCTCCAAATACATATCCATGCCTCTCATGGTGAAGCAAATGGTGCTACTTTCACATTATATTTATGATGTTTCAATCCTGTGGATCTCAGGTTGTCACCAATGCCATAGTACAGTCCCTGGAACATAGGAGAGGAAAACTGAGAGCAGCTGTATGTAACCACAAACTGCTTTGGTGATCAGCAGGCAGAGGAAGGAGGTAAACACTGTTTGGGGTGGCGAGCAGCCTCTCCTAAAGGGGCTTTGGTGTTTGCAGAGAAGGGACGCTGGCAGAAAAAATGGAGACCTGTGTGGGTCAGACACCCACCCTCCCTTTGCTAATCATCATCATCACGAAGAGAAAATGGGTTCACTCCTCCCTTTCATTTTAGGATGAATACAAATGGTAGAATTAGAGTTTAGAAAATGTTGAACTGCCTCTATCCTCCAAAGAAAAGGTCTGAGACCAAAGCTGCCAAAGTCATTTGGCCACGTTAAGATCAATCTGAGACAGGCCAGCTAGAGTCTTACTCTTTTTATATATATATATATTTTATTGATTATGCTATTACAGTTGTCCTATTATCCCCCCTTCATTCCCCTCCACCCGAACACACTCTCCCACCCACATTCCCCGCCTTTAGTTCATGTCCATGTGTCATAAATTCTTTAGCTTCTACATTTCCCCTACTATTCTTGCCCTCCCCCTGTCTATTTTCTACCTACCATCTATGCTACTTATTCTCTGTACCTTTTCCCCCTCTCTCCTCCTCCCACTCCCCTGTTGCTAACCCTCCATGTGTTCTCCATTTCTGTGGTTCTGTTCCTGTTCTAGTTGTTTGCTTAGTTTCTTCTTGTTTTTGTTTCAGGTGTGGTTGTTCATAATTGTGAGTTTGCTGTCATTTTACTATACCTGTTTTTTATCTTCTTTTTCTTAGATAAGTCCCTTTAACATTTCATACAATAAGGGCTTTAATAAGGGTGATGATGAACTCCTTTAACTTGACCTTGTCTGAGAAGCACTTGATCTGCCCATCCAGAGTCTTACTCTTGAGGCAAGACAGCACACCATCCCTGCATGCGAGAAACAATGGTGTTTGTTCTTATATTCCCGTCTCCTTCTCCTTGCTCTGTCCTGTGGTTAGCGCGCCTCCTCTGCCTAATGGAGAGCATCCCATAAATACCCGTAACAGCACACACACGCCTTGTTTACGGAATAGCCGGATTTCCTTCTGGACAGAGAACTTCACAGTCACCGTGAAAATTTGCATTTGCAAAGCTGCTCTGTGTCATGTTTACTCTTGTAGTTTCAGAATCTAGGACAACTCCATTCATGGGGTAAGACTTCGTGAACCACGTGATTTCACTTATCTGTGGACTCTAAAAACAAACAAACACGCAAACAAACAGGCAGCTCACAAACACAGAGAACAGGTGGGCAGTTGCTGGAGGTAAGGAGTAGGGGTCGGGAAAATGACGTAGATCTTAAAAGTTTCCCATCACAAGGAAAAAAAATTTGGTGACTGTATGATGACAGATGTTAACTAGACTTATTGCGACGATCACTTTGCAATATATGCAAATATATGATACCTGATACTAATACAATGTTATAGGTCAATTACACCTCAATTAATAAAGAAAAAATTTAAAAACGAAAATTGGAGAAAGAAGGAGGGCGGAGCTAGAGCATCCTCACCCTTTGTTTTGAGTGTTGTCTCCAGAAGGGATGGCTCCATCCAGGACCCAGCTCTGCTGGAAGGCCCTTCCCTGCCCAGCCTGCTCATTCGAGCCTCCCCCGCCCCACCCCAGACAAAGCTCCAAGGTGCACAGCTTCCTGCTGTGGGTAGTTTCCAGATTGCTTACTGCCCCCAATCTCTGGTCTCGGCTCCTTCACCATCTGTGAAAATAATTCCCTGGGTTATAGTCCCTCTGCTTGAAGTAGCTGAAATGGTTTTATTTATTTGACTGGGCCCTGCCTGATGCAGAATCCAAAACTGTAAAACTGATACATTGTTTCATATTTTAAAAACCCACATTGGAAAGAACACATCCAGACCTGAACGTATGCATTAGGCGAGAAGGATGGCTAGGGGCCTGAAGAAAAGGTAGAGGCTCTGATTTTAGGCTACAAGATCCTGTTTGTTCTTGACATGGACGCTGCCGATTTGGCGTGGAGGCCTTAGGCTGCGGGAGTGCCTCGTTAAAATTCAGCGCATTATCTGTTTTGAATGCAGCCGAATTGAAAAAGCCCCAAATCGGGTCTCCTGGACAAGTCACTCAAGATGCCGAGAGAAGCAAAGCTACATTACAATGTCTTTAAAAAATTATTATCAGATCCCATATTATAATCTAATGCCATCATAGTAATTACAGCTATAGAGCAAAATGCCATTTTGTGCTTTTTTAAGAAAATGGAATAAAAGGAGATGCAAGAAACCATAATTTCCTATCTGTCTTGTGCACAGGCAGAGGTGGCAGCTGACACCTGTGGCCTCTGTCACTCTGTGCCGCTTCAGTAGCTTGAAACACGCACGTGTCCCTTAAGTTCAAGCCGGCTCTCCCCAGCTGCCCAGCAAGAGAGCGCCTTCCCACCCTGCCTGCTCCACCCCGGCTCAGAAAGGACTAGAATGCACTTGTTCCCCTTGTTTGGACTTAAAGAATGAGTTTCTTCTTTCTTTGTAACTTCCTCGGGCTGTGCTAAGATGCCATCCTTATGCTGCCTTCCTCCTCTTGTTCGCCTCACCTCGTCCTGCAAGACATAGCAGCTTCATTCTGCCCCCACCCTTGGGCTCAGCGGTGAGTGCCCTGTGCCATTGGAAAAGGCCCCATAACGGACGTGGACACGGGCCCCTTCCAACCAGCTAGCGTGGTATCCATGCGTGTTCTTCCTCGCCATGGCGAACGGACTGCACTTCCCTTCATCAACATTTGATTGGGTTGTTTGACCTTAAAGTGTGATAGACACAAGAGAAAGATTAGCAGAGGAGTGTGTCTATATCTCAACACAGTGCGTGTTTGTGGGTGTACACGTGCAGTGCACAGAGAAGCCACTGTCATATTCCACAACAGTGGTGCGTGTCTGAACTACCTGTCCCCAGTCCTTTCTTACAAGTCGCTGTGGTGTCTCTCCTGGTCCCATCTGGACCCTGTAGGGCACCTGGTCCTTCCGTCCTCTGTGGGCTCCATTCTGCATCCCAGCTCACACCCCACAGCGAATCCTGCTCACTAACGCCACACGTCATTTGTGAGCATCTGGGCTCCTGTGTAAACTGCATGTAGTTATCCCGTATCAGCAAATGCAATGTTTTTATAAGCAGAGAACTTGAAGATTAAGAGCACAGATTTTAGTAGGAGACAAAGTGGGGCTTGAATTCTAGCTCTCTTACTAACCAAATTGTGGACCTTGGAAAGCAAACTCTTAAGCCACTGTTTCCTCATTGAATAACAATAAAATAGTAAGTGAGACTAACTGTACCTCCTCCAAGGGTTATGCAGGTAAAATGAAATGATATATGCAAAGTGCTTAGCAAAGCTCGCCATGCTGGGCCCTTCGAGAACAAGCAGGAAATGGGAGCTGTTGCTACACCTGCTCAGTGGGTGTGCTAATGCTTCACCAGTTCTGTGGCCCGGGGAGCCTCATGCAGCTGTGACACTCCGCAGTGCCACCAGAAGACTCAGGGACTGGCCTCCTCTGCTCTGCAGGCTCCATAGCACTTGCCTGAGTTGGATGAAGTGAGGGATCTCTGATGAAATACCCACTTTCTTCAAAGGACGTTTGTTTCATGGGTCTTCCCTTTGTCTTCTTACCGAGGTCCCCATCCAACTACTCCTGCACAGGCCTTGTCCTGCTGGGCGGAGGCCGCTCATGTGTGCGGCGTGGCTGCAAAAGCAATAAGGACTTCAGAATCCCACAGACTGGAGTTCAAGTCCCCGTTCGTGCCTTTTCACATCTGGTAGCTTGGAATACTGCATATAAGTTTTTATGCCTCATTGTTTTAATCTGACTCTTAAAGTCGTTCTGAAGCAAAAATTTAATATAAAAAAAATCTAGCCCAGGGCCTGACACTTAGTAGAGGCTGAATAAGCAGGAGACCATTTCCCAGTACTTCCGTCTATAATGTATGTTGGTCTGATGAGGGCTTGTTCTCAGCTACTACCCACATTTTTGTTTATGATGATGCGCAAGGGTATTTCCAGTTCCAAAACGTGCTGACTTCTTTATCCTAAAACTCCTGAGACAGTTCCTAGAATAATCTATTCTCACATTTTACCTTTTTTTTTCCCTGGACTCCTTTCTGACCCAGGCCCAGCACAGCACCCTGCATGAAGGAGTTATGGCGGGGTGGGGGTGGGGGCTGGGCAGGGAGAGGAGAAGCTCCCAGGGGAACTGAGTGCACATTAGTTGGTCACGGCAGATGCATCTGCCGGTGGGGTCTGCTGTTGGTTCCTAAAGAAATCCTGGCTTTGCTTATCAATTCCTTAAATCACCCTCTTCCTTACTATTGTCATTCCCATGATTGAAAATAGGTTTCTTAACAAGAAGTGCGTGGCATTCCATTAATGAACTCAAATTAGTGCTTTTTAAAAAGTTTATAGAGGAAAGTTATATAATATAAATGTACATGAAAACAAGAAATCCTCCCCTCTCACCCCACATTCCACTGGTGAAAAAATTTATTCTCAAGCTCTTTTTTGGAAAGCATTTGGGATGAAGATGAAGGAGGGTGGGAGGCAGAAGCCAGGGCCAGGGAAGGAGTGTACGAGGCCAAAGAAAATAGGAGGTCAGGCTTCAGAAGGGTGAAAGCTGGGTGAATAAGGACAAGAATGTGATGTGTAGCAAGAACAAGGACATGCATTAAACACAAAAACAGGAAAATCAAAACAATTGTCATTTTTGTCCATGGGCCAGTATGGTACTGGCAACAGGGAGATCAGCCAGTCCTTCACTGATTGATTGATTGAGTGAGTGAGTGATTCATTCATTCATTGAAAACACATGGTGTTCACCTGCCATGTGCAAAGCTCTGTTCCAATGGCAAGAGCAACAAGCTGGTACTCCTAACTTGGGTTCCGATTGTCCCCCTGCCTTATCCATCTTCTCAGAGCCCAGTGGTTTGGGGGGAAGCAGTCCCTGGCTGTCAGGGTCACGAGGAAGCTTGTTTCATAGCCCCTGCCTCTGTGTGTCACCATTTCTACCCAGAGATTCTTATCCTGTCTTGAGAACCATGCCTACAAGCAAGAACACTCTCTGTGGCTCCCTGTGCGGTTTGTCCTTAGGTGAGTTCTTTCAGCCTGTGGAGCATCCGTGAGAATGAGGCTCGTAGTCAACACCCGCTGCAGAGCAAGGCTTCAAAGGGACAGTGAGCAGAGGTGTCCTGGGCTGCCAGGGTGGGGACTGGCACAATGGAGGTAATCCACTTTCATCCTGACTGTGCATTGGCAGCCCTCTCTTAGGATGTGGGTTTAAGGCTTGGTCTGCACTAAAGGAACAGTCACAGGAAGGGAGGAGTTGGAGGATAGTTCTGTGAGCATCTAGTGAAGACAGTTGGGTGAATCCTCATTCGTGGCCGCCTCCTGCTTGGAGCTTTCTGCCCTGTGAGAACTGAATTCTTGAGACCTTGTGGTTAGCCTGATCTGCCACGTTCGTATTTTGACTTACTTCTTCTTGTGTTTTGGTGATCACTTGCTTAAGAATGCTCCTAGCGTCTAAGGCAGGTAGCGGCAGCGTTGATGGTTATTGATTATTATATTAGGATAACTGGACTGAAGAACATTTCTCTAAATCAGACATGGAATCCACATTCGGAGTTGGCTCAGATTGAAACATTAAATCTGCTTCTGGACCACCTGCTACTTACTTTCACATTCTTTATTTCCTTCCATCCCGTCAGGTGAGGAGTATGAGATCCATTGAACGTTTGAGGAAATTGAGGCTTAGAGAGTTTAAGTAGCTCATCCAAGGTGATGGACTTAGCAAGCTGTAGAACTGTACCCTCTGAGTCCAAGTCTAAAGTGTATTTTCAACACAGTTAGCTTCTCATTCTAAAAAGAACAGGAGAGGTGTGGAAGATATTTGAGGTAATCGCGCCTAACTCCCTTATTTTAGGGAAGCAGAAACAAAAGCCTATTGAAGTTAAATGAAGCAAGCAAGTTCAAAGTCCCCGTGGTGACAGAACCAGAATTAGCACTTGCTCTCCTGGGCCTCTGACTCTGTTCATTAGCCGCTGGTAAATATCTCTCCCCTTTACCAACTGTTTATAGTGGAAATGGATTTATTTTATACAAGAAGTTCCAAGCAAACCTAGAAGATCCAGCTCCCGAATGGAAGAGGAAAAGCGAGGCTCTCTCCCAGTCATAAGTAAATTGTCCTTTGTGGGTTTTCCGCCATCTCGTCTCTGGTTTAGCGATCTGTAAACTACAGCCTGTGGGTCAGGCCGGTGCATTGCCTGTTTTTATAAATAGAGTTTGATTGGAACACAGCCACACTTACTCATTTATATATCATCCATGGCTGCTTCTGCTTTCCTGCAACAAAGGCCAAGTTGCACAGCGGGGACAGAGACTACATGACTCGTAAAACCTAAAATATCTACTATTCGGCCCTTTACAGAAAAAGTTTCCCAGTGCTTGCGGTAGTCGATACTCTTTGTCGGTCCAGAAGTCTTAATTTGTGTGTTTCATAAGTTTTTATTTCACACATACGTACTAACGTGTGGTGGAGATGAAACACAGAATTCAAGGTCTGAATGTTTCTACTGGGTGCAGAACTGAGTTGACTGAATCCAGATTTTTCTGTGCCTTAGAAAACAACATTTAACAAGGTTCAGCTCTCTAGATAAGAACATGACACTTGTTACAAGTGTTTTTCCCCCCACAAAACAAGAAATATAACTCTGTCAACAGCTCAATAAGCCAAAATGTGATGAATGAGCAATCAAGGAATATATACATATTTTGTAGCATATTCTTGATGAGTTGAATTCTACCTGAATCCAGCCATTCTTCATGTGTTCACTCTTATTAGCGTTCAGCAGAAATGGCTGCAGTCACATCCTCTCCTCTCACGGCATCTGGCTTGGATTTCGGCTCGCACGCATTGCAAACAAAAAGGTGCACAGAGCAGAACGCACGCTGGATTTCGACTGCGCTTAGCTGGGTTTTAGTCCTGAATGGTGCTGTGTTATTTGGCACACTTGTGTCCCCTAATTAAAACCAGACAAAGCAGAAACGAGTTGCTCATGCGAAAGTTGCCATAGGAAATAGAGAGTGTGTATCCACGAGGAGCACACCACATTAACTCTGAAAGATGGGGCTGTTGCTCTCCAGAGACGAAGTTCCATTTTCCATAGAGGAAAGTTATCGCTGCTAAGTGGATGCCCAGCCTGGGACTGTAATTCCATGCCCTCTTCTCGCCTTTTTATATCCAGGTGAGGTATTATGACCTCTTGCTTCCAGTAGAATATGAGGACAGGCTTGTGCGTCATGTTTGAGCTGAGTGGTTAAAAATCAGATGTTTCTTCTTGCATGTCTGCCCTGGAGGGTGATGGGGCCACAAGACAGAGGGGTTGGGGTCCTCAAGTCACTGGGGAACCTTCCCACCAGACAGTCCAGGAGCATGGAAAAAAGTTCCGCTGTCCTAAACTACTGAGATGTGGGGGTTTTCTCTGTTCCAGCAGCTAGTGTTACTTTCATTAATACCTTAATCCATAATTGTACTGTTTTTTATCTCGACACCTCCATGATGGGAACAATTTCTGATGGCAGCGGTGTTCGCCCTCTGCTCCGTGGACACCTCCCCAACTTTCTGATTGATTCCACTCCTGTGTTCTTGGTTCATTGGCCCTAGAAGGACACAGTTTTAGAGCTGGAAGGAACTCTGTAGATTCTAGTCCAAACAACTGCTTTTACAGATTAATTAACCAGAGTTTATAAATGACATCAAATGGTTTGATCAGGGCCCTTTCACTAATCAGTGGCAGCACTAGCTCCAGATCTTGGGTCTCCTAATTCCCCCCAAATTCAGTTTGGATTTTTTTGAACATCACCATAGTATACATTTTTAGCCTATGTTAGTTTATACTTGAAATTATGCTCGCTCTTGGGGATGGGGGACACATAACATCAGTATTAAGGCAGGAAGTAGGCCTATGTGAGATTTCCCAGCTGTGTGGTTATCTCCAAGTGGAATTTTCCAAAACAGAAATATATTTGGAGACAAATACACTCGCTGGTTTTGTAATGAATTATTTAAAGTGACATTATTATCTTTGGGACCTCATAAACATTTATTTAAGTTTACTTCGCGTTTATCTCTGGAGTAGAGAGCTCCCAGGTTGGGTGAGTCGGTCAGGCACACAAGTGCGTCATGCAATTTGTCAGAGAGATTTGTAAATACAAAGGGACATCCACTAAGGGTCATGTCCTAGAATCAGGGGGTCTGCTTGTGGTAGCTCAGTCATGTACCTGGAAATAAAGTAGAGATGAGTTATGGTTTCTTGGCGATGTTCTTGGGAGCTCTGAAGAGAAATTCCAGGAACCAGCACCCCATTTCCCATCTTGGTTTTGAACAAGTAGAAAAGTAAAATAGAACACCAAAGATTAAACTGAAATGTCAGCTTCACTCCAGGGAAGCCAGATCGGAGGAACTGGCATGAGGTCTGGTGGCCAAGTGGGATTCTCATTCTGAACCCCAGAACTGGGGGCAAAGCTGGACTTTGGTAAGGCCCTTCCTGTAGGGACTGAGCTGGACCTTGGAAGGCCAGCTGACTTCTTGAAGGAAGAAGGAGGAGCTGAGCCAAGCATACCAAGGGTCTTAAATTAGTTAGGCTATTGGCACAGGAAAGACACATCAGGAGTGGGAAAGCAGTGGAAATGTCCAGTGGGGAGTCCAGAGGGGCAAGGATGTATATTTATTGGGTATCAACCAATACCTGTCATTGTTTTAAGTGTTTTACAGAAGACGTTGGTTGTCCTCATAGCCATCTTGTGATGAGGCTCAAGGGTCAGTGAGGAGGCAGAGCTTTCGGTTGGAAATGAGGGAGGACCAGCTGGTCCGTCCTTTCTTCTTTCTGTAGGCATTGTTGTTCTGTTTCTCCATCTCACACTCTCATCCTCAGAGAGATGAAAGAGCCTGCATTTCAGGGCTGACGGGACCTAAACTAGGATCTTTTTCTTTGTCCAGTTACTTTGTGACTAGTTTCTAAGGCTTTCCTTTTTTCCTGGCAGATTAAAAACATCACACTGTGGGAACATACACTCTTCACTTATTTAAGACTCAAGTCCCATCAACTGTCTTACACAAATGTCTTCTCTCTGTCTATATAAAATAAACATTGTTGATGAGTAATGTTTAAAATGGCATTAAAACTCTTTTTAAAAGGTTCGTTCTCGCCTGGAAAAACAGTCTGTTCTGCACGTGACTATAACTCATCACTTAGAAATAGGTACCCATCTCCTATGTCTCTGGACAGTCAAACTTAATACTACTGAAAGTAGATTTCCCCAGCTCTCAAAGTTACAGAACTGGGATGCATATATTTTGTTAAAATAAGGAATACCGTGCATTTCAATAATTCACATTATCACAGTGGAATTTTGTTTTGTTTTGCTTTTGCTGTGTAACAAATTACAATAAACTTAGTGGTTTACTTTAACATGTAGTCTCTCTTAGTTTTGTAAGTCAGACGTCTAGGTAGGCTCAGTGTAGGGTGTCATAAGGCCCAAGTCAAGGTATCAAGTGGATTGGACTCCCAGCTCACTCAGGCTGTTGGAAGAATTCCATTTGTTTTGGTGATAGGGCTGAGGTCCCCATTGTCTTGTGTCCTGTTGACAGGGACAGCTCTTAGCTTCCGGAGACCAGTTCACTCCCCCCAACTCATTCCCTACCTCACCGCAAATCCCTCTCACACTTTGAGTTTCTCTGACTTCCTCTTCCACAATCAGCCAGAGAAAAGTCTCTGCTTTTAAAGGGCTCATGTGGTGATCAAGCCCATTTGGATAACCTCCCAGTTTTAGAACAGTTGATCTGGGACCGCAACCGCATCTGTCAAATCCCTCTGCAGCTGCACCTAGATTATCATTGTGTGCAATACCCAGGAGCCAGCCGCTCGTGGTGCTGCCTTAGAATTCTGCCCATCTGAATTGTTTTCTTACGACTTTTCATCTTGATGGTAAATTCCCAAGTTTGCTATTTAACTGAATTGTATGTAAAAATCAGGAACCACTGATTCTGACTGGTAAGTTAGGAGAAGGACTGTATGAGGGTTCTTCATTTTTGTTTTCACTTGCAGTCATCCTTGCCCTAATTCTGTATCCTCTGCCACTTCCTGATAAAGTAGAGAAAGCTTAGGTGTACAAGGATGGATGAAAACCTGGTCTTGCAACAGGATGGGCCAGGATTCAGGTCCATGGTTCTATACTCAGTGGCTGTGTGGCACTGGGCATGCTACCCAGCCTTTCTGAGCCCCGATTTTCTATTTCTAAATGAGAGACAATGTCTTCCTAGGTGATCTGTGCTAACAGTAAGTGAGATTAAGTCCTTGGTGTGGCTCCCTGCACATTGTAAGGATCCTGTAAATGGTGAGCATTTTAATAGCTCACACAGGACGTTTTGGAAAGACAAGTACTGGTACCCCTTCCCAGAGGTGGTCTTTCAGTGCAGTTGGGAAAAGAGGGGTAAGACAGAAGCAGACTGTGCTTCCCTGATTTCATGTCATCGAGTCTAGGGAAGATGAAAGTGGGAATCAGCTTTGACTGAGGGGAAGGAGCAAGAGGAAGATGTTCCAAGCAGAAAAGGGATAACCCGAGTCCCCTCTCCCTGCACAGTCCCTCCGCTCTGATAAGGCTGGCTGTCGGGAGCCCAGGGGACTGTCCTTTGGCTGCTCCACCTCTGCCTTTTTATTCACATCAGTTCTTCTTTCGGCAATGTTCTCCTGCCCCTCCTCCACCCTGCTTCTCCTCACTCCCTTCCCTGACCACCCATTCTCAGTGGCTGAGAACCGTTCAGAGCACAGGGACTGAGGGCAGCCCAGGGACACGCATGTCCTGCCCCTAACCAGCACTGGCCACGTGACTACAAACAGGTCACTTAACTTCTGTTTGCCCCATTTTTCCCCCCTTGGACTTGGACATGACAAACCACCATAGTGTCTACCTTAGAGCATTGCTGTGAGGATTAAATGAGCCACTAACTCCTCCAGAACTCAGTCCACATTCAGCTCAGACACCATTCCACCAGACAGCTCAGTCCACATTCTCTGAGATAGAGGGAGGTAAGCCCAGAGTGTGACTCTCGGGAAACTCTCTCCACTCGGAAAACTGGAGCCCTGGAGAAGGTGCCCCTGAACCCCTGAGACTCCCCCCCCAGTGCCCCGTGTCACCGCACACACCCAATGTTTGGGGTACACACAGACTGGACACTTCATGACCAAATGGGCGTAAGGATACCCCCGAATCAACAATATGTTCAGTTTGTTGTCGTCGAGTATACTTCAGTTCAGCTGTTAAAAAAGAATGTACTGGCAGGCTTGGCTCAAAGTTGCTCCACAGATGTGAACTCGAAGTGGCCTTTCCTGTGTCGCTGTGGAGAAGATGAAGGTCACACGATTCATCCTTAACCATGCCCCGTGGAGCGACAGAACCAAGAAGTGGCTTGTTGGGCTCGAGGTGGCATGGTTCCGCAGGTGTGGCTGTCCTACCTGGGGAGTCTGATGTGGTGCCATCACTGTCTGCATTATCTCTCCACGGCTGATCTTAATACAACGGACTCTCTCCCTCAGGGCCTGTTCCCAGTTTCACATGGTGGGGGGCGGGGTGGGGGTGGAATGGCTATTCTAATTCAGACAGTCCCAGATATACCCACCAAGCATGGTGAAAATGCATCCAGCCACTTCCCAGAGTTTCTATGACAAACTAACAAACAGGAAATTCGTATTATTTACGCAGGTTGTATGAAGTGGGAGCGCGGGTTCTGATCGGGTTGGACAATTCCAGTTCACCTCTGTTTTCCTGGCACTGCATCT
>CM052538.1:7198669-7212206 GCA_028533065.1 Trachops cirrhosus | reverse complement strand
CGCCACCTGGCTTATTTCACTTAGCATAATGCTCTCCAATTCCATCCATGCTGTTGCAAAGGGTAGGAGCTCCTTCTCTCTTTCTGCTGCATAGAATTCCATTGAGTAAATGTACCATAGTTTTTTGATCCATTCATTTACTGATGGGCACCTAGGTTGCTTTCAGCACTTGGCTATTATAAATTGTGCTGCTATGAACATTGGGGCGAATAGGTTCTTTTGGATTGGCGTTTCAGGGAACCCTAGCACACTCTTGGTGGGATTGCAGACTGGCACAACCACTATGGCAAACAGTATGGAATTTTCTCAGAAAACTAAAAATGGATCTGCCTTTTGACCCAGCAATTCCACTGCCAGGATTATATCCTAAGAACCCTGAATCACCCCTGAATTCTCTTCATCCTTCTGTTATTCATTCCTCCTGTTCCTCTCCTCTCCCCACTCCCCCGCACCCCAGTGTCCGTCCTCCCGCAGGACACACTGAGTATGTTAAGTGCTTCACAAGTATTAACACGTGCATCCTCCCTACAACGTTGTCACACGGGTGCTGTTCTATCCCTACTAACCAGTGCAACTGAGTCTCATAGAGCTTAAGGAACTTTCTCAAATTCACTGCTAGTCAGTGAGGGGCCAAGCATGAAACCTCGGCTTGTCTGACTCAAACACCGAAAGGCAGGGTCTCTGTCCTGGCCTCGCCACCCGGCACCTGGCCCCTCCCACTTTTAGCACTACACGCACACTCCACCATTTCCAAGAATCCTTCCTTGACTTGGCTCTCAGGTCTTTCTTTCCTTTTTGGTATTCTTGCCATGTTTATAGCTTAGACCATATGCTTTTTAAAATATCAATTATTATGTTATTTTATATCACCCTCAAAATGCTGCTAATTTCTGGCTTCTTAGCTAGACTGTATACTTCTCAAAGGTAGAAATGATTTCTTAGGGCTGACTGTATCTCTGGAACTCATCACTGCGCCGTGTATGTAGTAGGTGGTGAATAGCGCTTCCTGGTTGGTAGATGTTTCTCTCTCTGAGAGCCCGCACAGGCACCGCCTTGCACAAAGCAGGAGCCCCACAATGCACGCTGCAGCCCAGGCTAGGTCAGCACTGAGCATCGCGACTCTGGCTAAAGGCTTTGCCTTCGTGCATGACAGGCCTTCCCCCGTTAAAACGCCATTGGATTCACTCTCCACTCTCTAGCAATAATGGGCATGGAGCAGAAAAAGACACAAAACGCTCTGCAGTCTCGTCTCATTGTCCTATATCAGCATCTTTCAGGACTTTGGCATGGCCCCTGAACACTGAGTTAGGAACAGGCTCCGGGAGAGAGTGGGCTACATTTAGCAACAAAGAAAAGAATGCGTTTGGATTCAGTTGTAGGTGAGACTGTTTCACACACAAACGCACACACCCTGTTAAACACACACCCCGTTAAGCAGCTCCCCGCACCCCATGGGAAATTGACTGTGTCCGGTGTATGGACACGATGTTAGTTATAAAATACTTTTCCTCTGGCTTCTCCCGATAGAGGCTTTCACGTGGGTATGAAACACTGTTCTTTTTCTTACTCTTTATAAAAGCTTAAAGAGCACCTGTCAATATGCCAAAAATTCTCTTCTCATCTGACAAGCATCTTTGTTGAATCAAGCACAGACAGATACATATATTTTATGGAATTCTAAATAATCTTATAATGAAGAAGTGGGGGAATCTATGCATGAATAACTCAAATCTGGAGTTGATTTATTTTTATGCTTTAACATATTGAATTGAATTGCTGCAATGAGGGAAGCTGCACAGACACCATATTGACAGATCATTAGAGTTAATATTTTAAAATGTTAAACATATGTTTCATGAATGCTATTAGTATATTGACATATATGGTGTTAGAGGTTTAAGTGACTTTGGATCAAAGCCAATATAATAATCACCGGAATGCATAATTTTATTCATCTTGATTATTTTTACAACTAATTAAAAGACTTCATTCACTTCACACTCACCTATGATTATCTACACCCCTGCCTTTCCCGTGGGACCCCGAGTCCCACGACAGGAGACCCCGGTTTTCTTCCTCTTAGTGTCCAGCCCTTCATGTTTTATAAAAGTGCCTGGCGCAGGTCACACCTTCCATAAGCAGTTGAATTACTCTGTCCACATTAGAAACGTGCCTCATCGTAATTGTGTACTATGATTTGATTTCTACCGATGTTACAAAGAGTACTTATCATGCCATGAAATTTAAAAAGCTCATATGTGATGAGATTGCATAAAACTAGACCCCCCTACCACACACATCTGCCTGCATTTAGAAGAGGTGGGATTAGAAGAAGGTGGGGCAGCTCTGTCAACGCCAGTGGCAGTCCCCTGGTTGTCACAGTGCACTCAAGTTATGCCACATGACACCATCGGAGAACACTGCGTAATGAATGTTTGGGATTGGGGTCTCTCTGTATTATTTCTTACAACTGCATGTGAACCTGCAGTCGTAAGAATCATACAGTTGTATTACAGTTGAAATAATGCAGTTGTAAGAAATAATAATAACTGCATAGTTATTTCAAAATGAAAACTTTTAAGACATGAGTACATCCGAGGGACAGAGGAAGTGCAGGAACAACGTTTAGAATGGCAGGCACAAGGTAATAATTTTAATATCCCATTGTTTCAGGAGCTCCCATATATATAAACATGAGAGCAAGTGAGGAATTTATTTTCAGTTCCTAGTTAATAAATCAGATATTTTGGTATCATAGGGATGAATAAGGACAGAAACCATACGCTACTCTTTTTACCACTGACAAGTTCACCTAAGATGGAAGAAGGTGTGTGTGTGTGTGTGTGTGTGTGTGTGTTGTCAATATCTGACATTTTTACTCCTCTAATTTTCTCCAGGAAAATGACAATAATTACAAGTGCTGATTTGGTACCTTCTGTGTACCAAGTGTCAAGCATTCCCAGACCTCAACTGACATATAACTGATACATGCGCTGGGGGCAGACAGACCAGGGTTCAAATCCTGGCCCACTGGTTGTTCCTTCTTGTGTGATCTGAGGCAGTTGTGTAACTTCTCAGTTTCCTTATCCATCAAATACGGGTGGGTGACATTCCTTCCCTGGCAAATTAATGGTGCTCAGAAATGAAATCACAGCATGTAAGCACCCACCCAAGACCCAGCCCAGCCCGATCTGTGAGTATGCAATGAATGATAGGTTCCCCTGAATCACCGCTGGAAAAACCTGGGTCCCTCTCCTAATACGGCCTCCACGATGACTGCTCCTATGTTGGCATCTCAGAGACGGAGGGTGGGCGATCTCTCTCCTCCTTCTGCGTTCACGGCAGGTGCCCGCAGAAACTGGAACCAGGGCTGGGATTCGCAAGCAGATGCCCGTGATGGATCGTTATAATTTCCCATCATGTAATTGCTTTTCTGTTTGACCAGAGGTACTTCGTTTAATCTATTTCTAATTTGTTTGAAACTGTTAATTCTGGAAACGCATAAAATGGGAAATATTCTTAGGGAAATCTTCCCAACTTCCTTCCCCAGTGAAGCGCCAGTTGAGTTAATGTATGAGAGAGCACTTGGTAAACAGCAAAGCGATCTACAAATGTGAGTCGTTACTGTTATTATTGCTATTGATCTCGGCTCTGATTTCCCTGCGGGCTCTCCTTGTGCTCTGGGCACAGATAACCCACGGAATTTAATGGGCCCTGGGAAGATGGGCAAGAAATGCAAAAGAGGGAGGGTGTTCTCATTGCATATTCGTGGTTCCCCTCCTTCCCCACGAGAACCTCACTGTCAGGGTGACCCCGTTGCCCAACCTCTGCACCGAGGGCATTCTGGGTGGATGATTTTATGCTACAGGATGGGGGTAAGGGGTTGCCTGTGCTTTTTAGGATGTTTAGCGGCATCCCTGACCTCTCCTCACTAGATGCCGTCACACCTCAGCACTGTGGCAACCAGATGTCTCCAGACATTGCCGAGTGCTCCTGTATAATAAGTAACTCACTCCAGCACTTATTATAATAACAGCAAACAGAAAAAGCATACTCAGTAGCATGAGGAATCCCAAACCCTCTGCAAAATTCTGACAGTTCCAAAAGCCTAATGGAAGACTTTTCAGAGCTAGCTAAAATTTATTCTTAAGCAGAGGGCGCATGTGACAAGACAGCGTGCTGTGAGGAGACGCAAGCCTTTTCCCGCTGCTGCCTAGTCTGAGACTTAGGCACAGTCGCAGCTCCGAGGGCAAAGACTGGGCACGGGAAAAATCCTGACTTCGAAGTTCTTCTGCTTATATTTATTTATTCAATCAACAATTATTTATTAAGTATTCACAAGTGTTTTCAAGATGACCTGTTAGTGGAATGCATGCTATGTGCGTGTCTTACTGCCCTGGGGACCTAGCAACTTCCCGAAGTAAGAAGTTGGCCTGGTGTCACAGGCACATCGCACCAAAAACAAACAAAGAAAACCAACGCTGTATTCAGAGATTTTAAACAAAGGTTTCTCCTATGAAGTGCATCCATGCCTTTGTCTCTGAAAAGGGAAAGAGTGGTAGTTACTACTCTCCTTCAGATTCACAATCCCTTTGGTCACAAAACAGACTCTTCAGCGATGATCTGGGAGAGAAGGAAAGAACTAAAGGAGGGAGGGAGGGATGGAGGGAGGGAGGGAAGGATGGAGGAAGGAAAGCAGTTCTCTTCTTCCCCTGAAGGAAGCATGCTCTTCGTTAATGTAGGGAATGAGAATCACTCTCGTTCCTTATTTGATCCTGGAAGAGGCAGGATGTTCCATTAGGGATCCTCAGGCCTGTTGACAGGTAGATGCCAAGCCCCGCCTCCATTGATGCTGGCCTGCCTAGAGCTTGGCTCCTTCTGGCCCATAATATATCTATCTGCCTTTGTGCTGTAACTGCTGCCTAAACAGATTTTCTGTTTTTAATAAGGAGCAGGAAAGTCTTGTAGTCCTTCCCAATAGTACAGTTGAAAAAAGAAACCAGAACACAAGTAAACAAGGGCACAGTTCTCATTCTGTTAACCCTTGCCTCCCTGGCAGCGAGCCTAGGGCTCAGTCTCCTGTCCTCCTTATTGGCTCAGACCACACCACTGGACGTTCAGGCTTCTTTAATTCCTCCAAGTGTCTTTTAGAAGACAATCAACAGGAGCACAGGCTGGAAGAACTTGATTAAAAATCAGGGTCCAGATTTTAGTTGACTGAAAGCACAGGACGAACTAGCCATGTGGTCTGGCTTCTCCAAAAGCAGCGGCCGCTCCACGTGTTTGTGGCAGGGTGTGGCGATGAAGGGAACCAGTCATCCACAGCTCGGCCCTCCTGGCCTGGAAGAGCAGTGTGGCCAAAGGAGCGTGGCTGTGGGCACAAGACAAGAACCCGGAATTCTGGGCTCGGGGCCCAGCACCGTCTGCTCTTGGCCATGAGATCTTCGTCAAATTACATAATTACCCCGACCTGCAGTTTCACTCCTAAGAACAGCATCTTGTTTACAGACTTGGAGGACCTGCAGACGGCTCTTGCTTTAGTTTCCTCCACATTTATTCCCCATTTCTTAGGAACAACTCCCCAGCTTAGTTTTTTCTGAGCACCACCCAAGTCCAAGCTCAGGCTGTGATGTTCTGTGGAAATGACCCCATTTCCTGGTCTAGGGATGAGTATGTGACCCAAGCAAGGCCAGTGAGAACCGTAGACAGGACTGCAGCTGTGTCACTGAACAAAGTAGGGGTCAGCTACCTGCTGCCGTGCGTAAGCATAACACAGTAATTGGTGGACAAGGAAAAAAGGTGTTTATTAAAAGGTTGCCCAATTTGGGGGAGCTGGGGGGTACCCTAGCTTCAAGCCATTCTCTTTTGCAAAACACAGAAAAGAGCCAGCCCCCCCCAGGACTAGAATCAGTGCCCAGACATCCCCCTCCATTCTAATCTGTCCTCCTGGGGCCCAAGGCTCTTACATGAACAGGTCCTTGTCTCTCTAGCTCCAGGCTCTCTTTCTGGAGTGCACACCTGTGGGGCCCGCGTCTCCCCTGCCTCGCCGCAGCTTCCTCCCTCTCCCAGGGCCGGGGTGCACTGCCAGATCCCTGCATCTGGTTGCTCGAGGGGCTCTGTCTGCGGGGCCCAGTGTCCAAGGCTGCTTGTGCCCCGGCACCAGCAAATGTTCATGGCCCACATCTGTGCAACGCTCTCTGAGTGGGAGAACGGAGTGGTCCAAGACCACTGTGCTGTGCAGCACAAACCTGCCATTGGTGAGGTGCACATCCCGCAGGTGGGACTTGGCCTCCGTGGGCTGGCTCCTGACCATGCAAGTGAGGGCAAGGCAAAAGGGGGCGATTTGAAAGTCTTTCTCCCCAAATCCTATGTGCTATAGGAGTATCCAACTTGGCAGCCAGTTCAGGCTAACATCCACCATGCACATCAACCCACACGGTGTCTCTGCCCCTCCTCCTGCTGCCATGATCCAGAAGTGGGCAGGAGGGTTTCTAGTGGCACACAGGGGCACAGCATCTCTGCCCGGGGTGGGGCGTCACTGTGCTTATCTCCACCGTACATGTGTGCTGTGACCTTCCCAGCCCTCGCAGGCTCTGTCCAAGCTGTGTCATGAGCCACGCTAGTTGCCACCCTTCCCAGGGGTATGGAAGCCTGTCACGGGTTTAGGTTGCAATTTCAATCTGCTGCCTTTGGCATTTCCCAGCACCTCTCAGGCATCCCTCCCCTCTGCCCAGCGACCTGGCCAGACCCCTCTGTTACAGCTGGAGCTCATGGGAAAGAGTGTCCCCTTCCTGTTCCAGGTAGGGAGTAAGATGTAGGTCTGGAGCTGCTGAGAGCGCCATGTGGAAGGTCAGCCCATGAGGGAGGTCAGCATAAAACAAAGCAGAGGCTACCCAGCACGAAGGGAACAGTTATGACGACTTCATTAGGATTGAGCTGCACTTGCATCCTTTGGGTTTTCAGTCACATGAGCAAATTATATATATAACACAATATTATATATGGTGTTATATGTATTATATAACACCATATATATATTTTTTTTTTTTTTTGCTTGAGTCATTTTGATTTGTCTTTCTGTCACTTGCACTAAAGGCTGTGGCCTGCTGGAACATGCAAAGCACTCAGAACCCCATCTGGCATGCAGCAAGGGTTCAGAAATAAGATAGTACTTCAGCTCCTTATTAATAAAAGCATTCTGCGAAAAGGTGCTGAGGGGACCTTAAAAACAACGGTGGCCCTGGTGGTGCATGAACAGGGACAAGGGGTCCTCTAGAAACTGCATGAGGAAGGGAGGGAATGTGACCGAAGGAAAGGTGCTCAGCTTCGGAGAAGGCTCTGCAGGGCCCGGAGAGCTGTCCTGGGGAAGAGGGCTTGGCCTTGAGCTGTGTCTCCAAGGGCGGAACTCAGGCCAGGAAGGACTTCCCTCAGGCAAGCCCCCCGCTGGGGGGCGGGGAGCAGAGGGGGCAGACACTTTCAGGGGTGTAGTCACGCCCCTCCAGGGTCCGGGTCTTCCTGGCACCAGCTCTTTGCCCGACGGTATTTTTCAAGCCGTTTGACCATGACTCACAGTAATAACTGTGTTTTACATGTAACCCAGTGTTCGAATACATATGTATCTGAAATAAACTTTTCACAAAACTATCCTTCTACTATCTGAAATGCATTTGGATAACTTCCTATTCTACTCTTTTATTTGTTCTCTTCCATGTCAGTTTTTAAGATATGGGTCTTGACCCAGGAAGTTGATTTTATGAACCCTAATGGATCTCAGTCCAAGTTGGAAAAATATTGTTGTATAGGATATTCTCATCTAGGATGGGAGGTGATGATGATGATCATGATGATGATGACAACTGTCATTGTTATTATTATTGTAGCGAACATCACATTGGTAACGCTTGTTATGCGCCAGGGTCAGATCTAAGGCCTTTATGCGTGAAAAGAATTTTTAAAACTTCTCTGCTCTTGTGTTATCTATCATTTCTTTACTTGTGCAACTTCATAATTGCTTACCATGTATAACCATAATTGAGAATTACCTTAACTAAATCCCTATGTCCTTTGCCTCAGTTAGTCTAGGCTGTAACAATGTACCATGGACTGGGTGTTGTTTCTGAAACAACAGAAATTTGTTTTTCACGTACTGGAGGCTTGGAGCCTGAGATGAAGGCGCCAACAGATTTATTTGGTGTGGGGTGAGGGTGCCCTTCCCAGATGCCTTCTCCCTGTGTCCTCACTTGGCCGAAAGACAGCTTTGTCCTCTTCCTCCCCTGGATAAGGGCACTAATCCTACTCACAAGGGCCCCACCCTCAAGGCCCAATCACCTCCCCAAAGCTTTACCTAATGCCGATACATTGGGGGTTAGGATTTTAACCTATACATCTGGGGGAGTCAGAAACATTTTGTCTGTAGCACCTTTCGTCTAGTTATTTTGAAGGGTCAGGCTCACAGTGGGCATCCTCTGAGTGTATCTGTGCAATGATGATCAGGAGAGCAGCGGGGAAAATAGGACATGTGCATGCAGAGCTTGGGTCTCGTGGGCCCTGGAGAGCCAGGTTGCTGCAAGAACCGTGTCCAGAAGCCGGTCTGGAGGTGGGGAAGGAAAATCTGGGCTGTGACCTCAGTCTCAGTGCTGGCTCTCACCCTGCATTGCTGTGCAGCATTAAAAAGGTCACCCTCTGAATCCCAGCATGTCCTCCTTCCAAATTCAGAGGGTCGGGCGGGGCTGCCTGCTAAGACCCGAGCCAGCAGCAGGGCCTCCAGCGGAAGGTGGGTTGGTTACCTGTAGGTGTAACAGGAGAGTCCAGGGCTCCTCGCTCACAGCAGCTACTCATTCGACAGTCCTGTGTGGCTGTTTCCTTCCACTCAGCTTTTGATGTGAGAGGGGAATGATTTAAACACAAGCTTATTTCTAGGTCTGGTTTTAATTTCCGATGCCGTGGCTCCAGTTCTGATAACCCCTCCATCTCCACCTCCTCCCTCCAGGCGGTTAATTCCGTGTAAATGGGGCATAGCCCGGTAATCGTGGGCTCGAAGACATGAGTGCTCTAATTACTATTGTTTGAAAGAATACTACAATAATTCCATGTGCTCAGTACCTACTGTATTCTATGTGCTTTATATAATTTGGTCTTCATCCCTATGCATGTTCCACATTTGGGAAAACTGAGACTCAGGCAATTGAAGCAACTTGCCAGAAGGCACGCAGAGAAAATGCAGCAGATATAAGACCTGAACCCAGGTCTAACTAGGCCCAGGTTTCTCCACACTTCCGACCGCTCTCTCCTCCACTAATTCTTTCTACCAAATGCCGTTCTTCAAAGTGCACTGTGTTCTGTGTTGTGTTAAACCAGATCACCCCTCTGAGGAGACAGGGGTCTGCCTGGCTTCAAACTCCGACTCCTCTATGTGACCTGGAGCAAGTTGCTTAATCTCTTTGTTCCTCATTTTTCTTATCTATACAATGAACTTGGTAATGTATATCCCTAAGTTATAAGGTTATTATAACTGTCAACTGAGTTAATATGTGTAAAATATTTAAAATTATATCTGGGTCATAGAAAACACTTGAGGAACTTTGACTGCAGATAATGTCATTGTTCTGGAATTATAACCCAAGTGCAATAAGGATTCAAGTCCAGGTGCAGAGACAAGAAAGGAACTCCTCCAGGCCCAGTTGATGGGCATGGATGGTCTGAGGCAGGGTGTGGGCTGGATCTGGAGCCCAGAACCATCCCTGGACAGAGCCCGGAGGTCCAGGCCACCCAGAGGGAATGACCACAGCCTGAACTTGTCGAGGATGCCACTTTAAGATCCCCTGCAACCAGGAGGGCAGCATCGCCTGATGTAGTAATTTTCTGATGTGAGAACCATGGACCCCACATAATAAGTTGGTGGGTCCCCCATATCCAGTTTGAGAGACTCTGCATTAGAAGTTGAACACCGTCAATGAGACCCTCCCTTGGAATCATGCATCATAAACCCTCAACCCACCAGGATGCTAAAGCCACGTTTTATCACCCTGTTATTATAGGTCATCCAATGACCCAGAACATACTCACGTTAGGTTGGATTATCCTGAACTCGACTCTCTAGCATGTAAAGGGTCCCTGAAGAAAACTCAGAAAACCCAAGAACATTTCCACAAATACCAGCATGAGACACAACTGGCAGAGTTGTTAAGGGCATTTGCTTTGGGGTCAGACAGGTGCTGGTTGCAATCCCTCCTATTTTAACTCTTGCAAAGTGGTTCGGGACAGGCAGGTGAGCTTTCCCCTTCGGCATCTCGGTTTCCTCATCTCTATTGGGAGAAGCACTGAGTCTCCACAAAGCGGGCCCGTCCACTGGGGCTGGGCATAAGGATTCAACAGGAGAGCCACAGGGCTGGGATTGAGTCCCAGCTCTGACCCTGACGTGGGAGTGTCACATAACTTCTCTGGTCATCACTTTCCTCTTTCCTTTAAAGAAATCATTCATAAAGAGATCTCTAATATCCCTTCCAGCTGCAACAGTTCTTCCATGACGTCCTTTTTTGTGGCATGTGGGTCAAGCTCCTGTCCATGCCACGCAGCTTAGAGTGTTCTTAACTCTGAGAAGCTCAACGGTCTCCCAAGGTTCCTGAGAAACAGGCAGACTCACCATTGTGCACTGATGACCCTGGTGAGGTCTGGGGACAGTCCTACCCAGAAAGGCAGCCATTGCACCTGCTGGCCACAGGGTGTTCTTCTCCCGAGGAACATTTGTCTTCCCCCTGGTGTTATTAAGCCACGTGGGGTGGGTTTCTGCCTGACCTGGGCAGAAACTGCCATGGCCTGGAGACCCGCCCTTCCTACTGGGAGGCACTTACTTGGAGAGCCCGGGCTGGAGCGGCGGCACGGAGGCCAGCCAGCGCTTTGATTCAAACCATGCGCCATGGTCGGGGCCGAGGGCTGTAACCAGGCTCCTCCTGAAGCAGCTCTTAGAGACTGCTCCTGAGGTTTCTGCATTCATGTAATCTGCCCCTTAGTTATCAGTTGCTTTCATCTGATATTTTATTCATTGAAAGACAATAATCTTAATAATAAGTAACATTTATGGAGCATTTACTATGTGCCGGGAGTTTTCTAAGAGCTTTACTAAGAGCTTTTCATGGAGGGACCCCCGAGCCACCAGTGTAGATGGAATAAGGTCCTTTTCTTTGCTCTCTGCCCCTATTTTTAAAAATACAATGAGGCTCTGTCAGAAAACAGCTCCTCTAGACTGGCATGTGTCCAAGTCATGGCTGTTTGAAAACCTTTGAGTCTTTCCATTTCTTAGATTTTGCAGAATATTGTGGATTTGTTCCGTAAGGGCCTGCCTCCATAAAACTGTCACCTAACAGCATGTACATGGAGATCAAGTCTCTGCTGTGGCCACCTGGGGAAACTTGACCCTCTGTTCCACAAAGCACGAGAGAGAAGACCCAGAGAAGCAGCAGAGAAGGGCCTGGACCTCATGGCGGGACGCAGCCCTCCTTCGTCTTTACTAGATGCGCAGAAGCAGCCTGGTGTCTTCCGGAGGCAGGAACGGGACCCTGTTGTAGGGTTATAACTCAGAAGACAGCTCTCGGCCCTTGAGGGTTCCTCTCCTCTGCCCCACCTCTTTGCCTTCCAGTTCCTTCTGGCGCAGCATTCTGGGGTCACTGCAGGGCCTGGTGAGGCTCCGTCTGACCGTGACTGTCCCGTGTGAGCCCCAGCTGGGCAGGTAAAACACCTGTAATCCCTGCACGGCCCGGCTCGTCCTGAGAACCGTGATAACACATGACCTTGTCTTGTTTTCCGTCATCTCTTCGGGTTTATGCCAAGTGGCATTTGTTTCCTGTGGCTGCTCCGCCGTATAACCACACACGCAGTGGCTCGAAACAACAGGAATGTGCTGTCTCTCAGTTGCTGAGGCCAGGAGTCCGACATCGAGGTGTCGACAGGCTTGGCCAGGCTCAGAGAATCTGTTCGGCGCCTCTTCTAGCTCCTGGGGGCTGCCAGCAGTCCTTGGCGTGGCTTGGCTTGGAGATGCATCGTTCCAATCTCTGCCTGTGTCCTCATATGGCCACCTTCCCCGTGTCTCTGTGGCTGTTTTCTCCTCTTGTCTCTTCTTTCCCTTCTTACATCTCACTGGATCTCGAGCCCACCCTCATCCCAGATGAGCTCCGGTCAAGATCCTTTACTTGGTGGCATCTGCAGACACCTGCTTTTTCACATAAGGTCACATTTCCAGGGGCCAAATGAAGGTATCTTTGGGGAGATACTGTTCAACCCACTGTAGGGTTTTTTCTTCCTTGTCCCTGGGGAGTACTAGCCACATCTTTTCTGCTCTTTCTGGGTCAAATTCAGCCACTTTAAGTTTCCAACATGGTCTCAATTTAGCAACAAGAATGTCTCATGCTGAGACACAATAGCCAAAGCTCAAACTTGAGTTAGATGTTCTCTCCTCCGCACGTCAGAGCTGATTGAACCTGGAAGACTGCAGGGGAAAGGAAGGCACTGTTCTTCTTTCTGCTCTTTTCTGCTTACCTCCTCCTGCCTTCCTCACACTCCTGCTGTTTTTCTCTTTTGCAGGGTCTAAGGTGGGTGAGGTGGCAGTGTGAGGATTGCTCACCCCGGGCTGAGTGGCTTCACGGTTTTTGGACCTGGCGAATATTTATAGGGCAGACCCTAGAGAGGCCTAGCCAGTGAGGAGAGCAGGCTGTCCCTGCAGAGAGGCTTGGGAGGTTCCTGTGTGTCCCTACTGGTGCCCTCTCTCCTGCAGTCCCCTTGAGCTAGGTTGGCGCAATTGGTCCTAAGCCCAGGCATTCAGGCGGTGCCTGCAGAACGGCTTTGTTAGACCTGCTCTTCCTCTCTCTTGGCACATCTGACCCACAGGGAGCATGCACTTGGCACTGGCCCCAGCCTCCAGAATACAGGCTCAGCCCGACCAAGCATCCTCTCCTAGCTGGCCTCCCGCAGGCCCCTGGCCTCCTCTGCCCCTTCTCAGGGCTCACACCTTGATCCCTGAGGCTTTCTGACTTTCTCAGGCGTGGGTCAGCCCCCAGTCTTCTGTGTCTGTCACCTGCCAGTGGAAACTATACTTTAAAAATCTTCACATCCCTGAAGCTCCCCGCTAGAGGCTCAGCGTCAGAAGGCAGCAAACCCCAAGCTCTGGGAAACGGACGAGGGTTCATACATAGACAGCAGCCCTCTGGAGAGAAATCCCTTTACCACTTTCCTATGCCCACACTCACGGTCCCTGCTTTATGTCTTTGTTCTGGTAGCTCTGTCCCCTCACACACAACCTCTTGTCATCTCCTGTGCACATTACAATGTAGCTTTTGCATTAGTTCTTTAGTTACAAGAGAAGAAAGGACAGCCTGTTGTAGTTACATAGATTAGTTTAGGGCATTTTTTAAATAAAATCCTTCCCACTGTTTTCACTTTCACTAATGAAAGTGAGGGGGGTGCAGCGCAGTGGATTGGGAGGCCCTGCACAGTATCCAGTTTGAAGATTCTGGGTCACATGGAAAGAACAGGTGTGTGTCTGCTC
>CM052538.1:7160297-7198169 GCA_028533065.1 Trachops cirrhosus | reverse complement strand
TGCTTCAAAATGTAACAGCTGTTGGTGCACGTGGTGAAGGTGGAACCGAGGAGGCAGGGGTCATCGCCCTCTGGCATCCACGAGCGTGATGCCGTGCTGGCTTGGGAAGGCAGGCTGTGGTGTGCTGGGCTCAACTCTCGGCAGCCTCTCCTCCTAGCTCTGTGCTCAGCCACGTCCAGTCACAGCTGGAAGTCAGCCACCGTGGCAGTCGGGACACCAGAGGAATTGATAAGCACTGCAAATTGGGGCTCTTGTTCCCAGAAAGCCAATTGTTACCCATTTACCAGCATACCACCAAAGTCAGAGTAATGCTTTCTTCTTTCATTCTGACTTGCAATTCACTTTAGTACAAACCATTTAGCATCTCTGTGTCTCAGTGAGAAGAATCACACACGTGCTTTCAGAGGAAACTGTGAGAACCAAATAATGCATACACGAGGAAGTGCTTTGAGCCCAGTGAAAGAAAAGCTCTATTTTCTTTATTCTTTGATTCCAGGAAATAAAGGCTTAGAGCAGTTCAATTTCTTTTCCAGAGTCCAACAAGACAGTAGCAGATATTGGGTGGGAAGGGGGGTCCTCTTTTCTATTTGTTGTTATAATGTTCCAAGTCATCCTCTTCGTTAAGAAAAATAAAACTGTAGTATAAAGTATAATTTAAAAATATTCCTCATTGGTATGATTGGATGATGTATACTTTAGACACACTGATTTATGCAGGGCACTCTGTGGGAGGTGGTGGACTTCACACAAAGAAGGAAGGGAGGGCAGGGAATTCATAAGTTTATGTTTCATACTTAATTTGGAGCTGCTGTCTGTACTTAGCTTTGCTTGGGTTATTTTCATCTTTCGACGAATGATTACTGAGCATCTTCTGTGCTGGGTTTGGGGCAGAGATCAATAAGATGCTAATCCCCAGGTCTAGGTGCAATGTACGAGGGGCCAGAGACAAATGTATATTTACTGAATGAGTGGGCACAGTGTGGGAAGTGGCGTGAGTGGGGTGACAACCTAATCACTGCAGGTTGAACGTAAACAGAAGATACTTACAAAGAGAATCTGTATATAATTAATCAGGAGTTTTCTAGCAGTCACTTCCTTTCTCCCCTTCTACCTGGTCTTATAGGAAGGAGAAGTAAATAATTGAAAGGCTGGAAGGAGATCAGCAAGGGCTTACTTTGGATCAAGATTAGACTCTGGGTGAACACCTTCCCAGAATGAATGGTACCTTCCCCATTAATTAAAGTTCCCAGAGAAGAAGATCCTACGAGCTCTTCTACCAGTGGCCCCCAGAGCCTGACTTCTTCCTAGCAAGAAATCCCTCTGGCTCTCATTCTTTCTGACTTGCTAACCTCTTCTGTGGCACGTGGTCTTCATGTCATTCAGTCATTCATCAATTCTTCAGTCAACGTGGAGCGCCTACTGCGTGCTCAGTCAGTGGTTTTCAGCCATTCCAAAAATGGCAATGCCTAGGTCCTCCGGCCTTGAAACTGAGGGGGTGCATTTGGGCTGGGGCCAAGGGCTTCTTTAATGACGGTGATGATGACAACAATAAAAAATAGTAACTTCGGTGGTAACAGCTGCTATGGCAAACACAAATTAGGTGGCAGGCACCACTCTGCATTGTATAAATCACTTTATTTCATTCTCATGGCAACCCTAGGATGTAGGTGAGTTTATCACCCCCATCACAGATGAGGAACCTGCACCATGGAGAAGCGAACTGGCCCAAAGCCCACAGCTAGGAACTGAAAGCTGGCATTTACCCCCTTCAGTCTGTTTCTTACCCGCTGTGTTAGGCAGCCTCCATACTTCTGTTAAGCTTTCCAAAAGGTTCTGTTGTATTTCTGGAGTTGGAAATTATGGACGTGGTAATAGTACCTGACACATAGTGGGCTGTTTGTCCAGTGACGTTTACTTCTTTACTTGTGGCCCTTGGTTTGGCCGTCTAGCAATGGGGACGGACACTTCAGTTATGCACATGGGGACACACGCTTGCCGTCCGTGTGCAATGTGACGCATCATGTCCGAAACACCATGATGGGCACGGAGAGAGGGAGGTGGAGCCGAGTACTTCTTTCTGGGTGCTGGAAGAAATACTGGAAAGGTCAAGCTGTAAGTTGGCTGTAAAGCCAGAAGCGTATTTACAAGTCCTCAGGGGAACTGAGTTAGAACCCCGGAACCCCACTCTTGTGTGGAGGTGTTCTGCACAGTCCTGTGTAGGACAGTCAGTGGCTGTCTTCCTGGGGCTCCCGGAAAAGGGCGAGCCTGTCACTGGATCCGACTGGGCCAAACTCTGACTAATGCAGTCTGTTCCTTAACCCAGCTCCATGCGCATGTGCAGTCATTCCCAACCTCTCTTATGTCCTCTGGGGGTCGCTGCCTATGAGAGGGACTCCGAAATAAGGAATTGAAGGCCTGTCTCCGTCATCTACCCCCAAGTCTGTTTCTCTTGCTCTATCCAGTGATTTTAGGAAGACAACAAAGTAGCAATTGATGCAGTTAGAGGATAAGGTATTGATATATTGCTTGCATTTATAACCCCAGAACTTAGCAGAATGCCTGGCATGTAGCAGGTACGTGGTAAATGTTTGCTGAATAAATGAAAGAAAAGAAGAAACAAAAAAGGAGACTCTATTACTTCCACATAGATATTTTTAATTCTCCTGGGTAATGATGGTGGAAGTGACATTTCTGTACACCCCGATAAACATTATCTCATTTAATTTTTCTCAATATTGTATGAGATCGGATGACAGGTATCTTCATCATCTTCAGCCCCTTTTAAAAGTAAAGAAGTTACGTTTTAATGCGCTTGACCTTGCCTAAGACCACTTGGTGGCCCGTGCCTCTTGGGCTCAGCTTTTCCAAATTTTGTGTCTTCTCTACAACTGCGGGGGCATAGAGAGTATCCAACTCCAAAATAAGATCCCGCATCAGAGAAAGAGGAGAACTACGTGCCTTCTTTTTCCTCTGAGATGAAAGATGCCTGCACATCTCTTTATCTTCAGGGCATCCCTGATGTCTCACCCCGTGTATTGTGTTTCTCTGTGGATTGTAGTCTGAATCTACCCACTAGATGCCAGCAGCAACACGCCCCACCTCCCCGCCCCCTGCAGACCATGACAGCCAAAAATGTCGCCAGACATTGCTAATTGTCCCCCGGAGCAAAATAGTCCTTTGTTGAGATCTACTGGTCTAACGATTTTGTCCAAACAGTAAGTGTTCAATTAATTGCATCCTGGTGGTATTATTATTTTTTCTTTTTGAATGAGAACATTCATCAGTGTTCTCTCTCTAAATGAGAACACTGAGCTATGTAGTTACTTGAAGTCTGGTAAAAATACAATGCAAGAAGTTAGAAATCAGAAGACAGAGCTAGTCAAATATAATCGCCAAAGTCACATGACTCATAACACAGCAAAATGATTCCATTTTTTATATCGAACTGTAAACTTCTGTCTCCTACTTTTCTTAGGAGGCTGATTACCTTATATAGACACATATACAATTTTTATATAAATATATCATTTTTTTCCTTTGGAAGAGTTCATAACTCCTTTTCTCCTGCCTATTTGAATTTAAAATTATCCAAGTAAATTAAGGAAAAACAAGTTAAAGTCAGCAAACTTTGGATTTGAGTCAAAAGTAACATTTATTTTCTACCCAACCGATGAACATTGAAATTCAGGGAAAGTATGGAATGAAAGTCTAGTAAAATGTTATATAAATTCTTAAGTCATGTTGACTTCAGGGGTGACATCACGCCAGGAAAGCTAGTGGAGCTGGCTGCGGGGACACCGATCCGGAGACTTATCCCCCTCTGTGCATTTCTGAGCAGAAACACATGTCCGCAGGGTGAGCCTCTGCAAGCCCAGGCAGAAAGCTTAGACTGCCCCGCTACCTCAGGCTTCATCCCTACACTCCACACTCGTGTTTAAGGCAGCCTTGGCCTTCTCATTCTTGAAGAAAATACATCAGGACCTTGACATACAGAAGAATCTTCCTTTGGAGGGCATTTCCCAGTTGGCGCCCCTGTTCCTGTTTCACTGATGGCCCCATCTGAAAATTCAGGACCGTTTTGGGTCTCTTATTAAAAAACTATTCTCGCTTTCTCTGTTTAAGGATTGGTTGTTATCTGTAATTAAAAGGCAGTCTGACAGATTGGAAGGATCAATGGTTTGACTTACAGTCCCTCCCACACCAACCTGATGGTTGTGTGACTTTGGATAAACTACCTAACCCTTCAAGCCTTCCTGTTCGCCTCTGTAAAGGGAGCTAGCCCGCTACTCGGGGAGGCTGGGGGTCTACGGAGATGGAGAATGGGGAGCCCGTTACAGGGATAGATGCATAAAAGGCATGCATTCCCGCTCCCTTACCATCAAGCTCACAGTCTGACCAGCGGTGGGCCAAATGGGGCCTGCACCGGTGTTTTTCATGCAAAGTGCTTTCTAACATTCTGCATTAATTGTCAGTGTTTAAAATGGGAGATTTCAAGTAAAAAGCTAAATTTCAGGTTTTTGGGGAAAAAAATAAGAGGACCTGGCAACACGGGACCCCTGTTCATGGGGCACCATCTCCGTCCCCCTCTGATGTCACACACCTGGCTTGCTTTGCACACCTATGTGACGTGTCTGCTGTGTTTAGGGCTTAAGGTCTTACCCACAATGCACATAAACAACCACGGAGACTCCAATACGTGGAAGGGCTGAAGGATGCAGAGGCCTACAGCCATAGACTCTGCCTTCAAGGAATTCACAGTCTTATACGGGCTTATTGTAAGTGATGATTTCAATTTAGCAGGAATTTATTGAATTCCTAGTGTGGACCTGGCACTGAGGATACAAAACTTAATAATCTATGGCCCCCGCCCACGAGGAGCCTGCCCTGCTGACCTCTTCCATCCTGTCAATTGGATTGGAGTTTCTGTTTTCTGTATCCGACCCAGGTTGAGACTCATAACATCATTAACTTTGATAGTCTGCTCCCAACACCATCCAGTGAGCCCTAGTTTTTATTTGCTTTTGTTCGTTTGTTTTTAATATACTGATAACAGAAAGTCACACGATGACTTCTCTGTAGATAAATTTAATCTTATTAACATTCTGGAGAACAGAAACCAAAAACACAAATCACATTCCCTTTTATTTCCAACAGAAAGGCTTTTTAAAACATCTGGCTTCCCAACGCCTAGCTTTGTGCCTGGGAAGGAAATAGTGGGAAGGAAACAATGTTTGTTCTCGAAATAAAAGGAGGAATGGATAAAGCATTGAATGGAAGGATGCAATGTCAATGCCTAATCCAATTCACCCCTCCCCCCACGGCCATTTATTTAATTAATCCACAGGTGTATACAGAGCTGGGGAAAGAATGCTCCGGACCCAGGGGACAGTGCGTCCAAAGGCCCTGAGATGGGAACGAGCTGGAATACGTTCCAAGAAACAGAAGGAAGGTTAGCGTGGTTGGGGGGAGGGGTGAAAAGCGGTTAGAAGTGACAGCAGTGACTGGTTTACGCAGGGCCTTGTGGCAGGCTTTGTGTGCTTCCTTGGCGTGGCGGGAATGTGCCAACCCATTGGTCACTGGGTAGAAAATAGGTTGCAAACAAGGAAGCAAGAAAGTCAGGAGACCGACTAGGTGGGACCCACTTAGAGCAAGTGAGAGGTGATGGGTGATGCCTATCGGGTGACAAGGATGGTGACAGATTTTAAGGACTGAGCACCTAGTGGCACCATGACACTGTCCAACTGATACGCAGTGCCGAGCACATACATATTTTAAATGTTCTAGTGTCCGCGTTCCAGGAGCCACATTTTCTCATGGCAACAGGCTTGTGTTAGGGACAGCTTCTTTTCAGATTTACTGGTATTTTTGATAATATTTCTTTATATTACCCACTTTCTTATCTTTAATTTTTCTACACAGTGAACACCCTTGTTTTGTTCTGCTACATAAATTACAGCTGACATTCCTCCTGAAAGGTGTGCGATTCCCTCTTTGAATCCCCTTTTTTCTTAACTTTTCCACTGGCACAACCATGATGCACCCCTCGATTTTTGATCAGCACTATAATTTTACATTTTAAAACCGGTCTGTTCTTACTTTGTCTTAGCTACAAACCAATTTAATCATTTGTAATCAGAACAATTACTTTAATTCCCAGTTATGATTCAAGTCACTGTAACCGGTGCTGTCTGCACACAGTATTTAAATGTATGCATTACAAGGTCATACGGCACAAAGAAAAAAAACTACTCAAGCTGAATGAATCTGTTGACAGCCCCGCCCGAGTAGCTCGGTGCGGTCCTGTGTGGCGGTAGAAAGGGCGCCCCCACTCAACCCTCCCACCACGGATCGCGAGCGAGATCTCACATGACTCAATATTTACCTGGAAGGGTGATCCTATCAACAGCATACATGTGCTTGGTGGAAAAGTATTTTACACTGCTTCAGTTTTAAATTCAACTTTACTTTGATTTAAAATGAAACAAAATTTAAACTTCTGTTCCTGTCTCACGGGTCACATTTCAAGTGCTCAGTAGCTACCTGTGGCCAGCAGCTGCCATGTTGGACAGCACAGCTCCAGAGATGTTCTTAAGCCCAGCAGCCTGCTCTTGCCTCTCCGGGCCTCTTCCTCACCGAGAGAGGGGGGCTGGGCGCCAGAGCTCCAAAGGCCATCCTTTGCCTCTTCCTCCCTGCCCTTCCACCCCGCCCTCCTCAAGCCTGGAATACCAGGGCATTCCGTGAATAAACAAGGCAATGGGAAACCAAGCCCTTCGGAACCAGATTACAGTTTAAAGACGTTTTTCTCCCAGGACAATGAGCATTTTCTCTAAGAGAAGGAAATGATCCATTTAACACAGGAAAATTGATGCATGCATACCAACGTGATTTCTGTAACCGTTGGTACTATAAATATACATGTCCACAAACCCAGCAGCTCTGAGTGTGCCAGGGCTGGCTACCGGCCAGTATGGCTGGTGTCCACATTACAGCATTGAGGAGCCGCTGCCATAAGTTGGCTGAATATGTAGATTTTTGTTAAATGCCAAATATGGGGCTGTCATACTCCATCAAACAAATAACACCAGTGAGTGCCATCGGCATTCAATAGACTGTAACATGTACGAAGTCTGTTGAGCAAATTATACTCATTTTAAAATGTGCGCAACTGCGGATCGCCACTCATTCATGTGTTTGTATTGTGCGGTAGGTGTGGGGTCATTGTTGGCTGTCCCCCCACACACACACCGTCCTGCACGACTCATCTATGTCCATGAGCACTTTTGTTCTCCACAAGCACTGTCTTGATTAAACTTTGATCCCCCCATAGCCCCCTTTCCCCCCAATGAGCCTCTAGACCTGCCATCCACGTGCCTTGTCTTTGGGTAGCTCTTTGAAGCAAAAACAGAGCGCTTAATGTCTGTGAGAATCTGGATTTCAAGAAGGATCAACTTGGACTTCCCGCTGTTGTGCAAGACCCTCCTTGCCCCCCGTCCCCCATGGCTAGTGTCACAAATATTAATGTCACACTTCTACATGCTGGGCTCAGAATGGCCCCTTTTAATTAAAATACGGATCTATTTTTTTCACATGCATTTTCAGATTTCTGCATGGGGAGAAGTGCTTCTCCTGCCGAGCGCAATTTCAGATTGGGCAAAATAGGTGCAGGCTTCATGCAAATCTCTTTGAAGTTTCAGAACGTCCTTAAACCCTGGGATGACTTTTTGCTGCTTTTATATTCTCAATGGTTTCCTGGACATTAGGGAAGAGCTTTCATGTATTCGTATCTTTTGGATTCTGAAACATTATTGGATAAATATTAAAGAAAACCAAATTGAATCAAAGTGAAAGTGAATCAAATAGGCCCTAAGTAAAATATAAAGAGCAACACTTAAAATATATTGTTATTAGTCATGACTTTGGGGGAAGTTATGGACTGAATGTGATTCTCAAACCAGTGAATCGGGGAAGAGAAATGCCCTCTGCTTGTGGCATGCGAATGTGCCCACACAAGGAGAAAGCCCCGACTTCATTGGTTTAGCTTGCTAGGAATAGAAATCAGGAAGGGAACTTCCTCTGGGCTAAATTTCTCTAACTTTCTGAGTGGATCATGACTTCCACTGGGCCACACAACACATGGTTGGGCCTCAGTTTTGCACTTATATCATACTTGATTCACATTGGTATTTTTATATTGTTTTCCAGGCACACACCTGTCTCTCCTACTAGATTATTAAGCTTCCTGAGGACAGGTGTCAATAATTGATGTTGGGGGTTCATATGTCACACGTCATCTCCATCCATCAATGTCTACTCTTCATCCTTTTGTCCTTTGACTTACTCTTAAATTTCCTGGGGTCCGGATGGGGTAGGTCAGCTCACAGTGACCCACTGTGCAAGTAAATAGATAAATCGGGGATTTGGAGGGAAGGAATCATGTCGATCACCAGCTCTAATTTCCTTGTTTTCACCAATGGGCAGTCTCGGGAGGCGTTCCTCAGTTCCCGTTTCCTCTCCCGTCCGCCGTGTCTTCACGCTGCTCAATGCTCTCACACTCAAATGCTCGTCTGCCGTAAATTTTCATGCAAGTTCTTCGTGCTCATATATGGGCCTTGCGAGTATCAGCTGACTGCAGACTTTAGTCTTGCTATCTGTGATTAATTTAGAAGCATCACCGGGTTTGGAATGCCAACCATCAAAACAGGTGAAGGAGCTGCAGGGCTTATCCGGGGCTTTCCGGAATCCATACTGTAACGTTCAGAAGAAGGCTCTGAACTTCACCTCTTCTTGTTGACTGGTTACCCCGGTAGAATAAACCTTCGATACAGTCACCTCCAGGCTCTCTGATAACAGGGACCGGATGTGAGAAGGAGCAGGCATGGCCTGTGTCACAGACTCCTCAGTTGTGGCCGACCAGCTGAGTTATGGAGCTGCCCCACCCCCACCGTGCCTCAGCCACCAAAATGGTCCTGTGTCCTGTGATCTTCAGGGACCTGGTTACCTTGACTTAATTTCATTGTTTGGCTTTGTTTGTTCTCCCTACCAAATTTACACCCCGTTTGCAAAACCTACAAAGTCTGTCCTCTCTGAGTATCTTTCCTTCTTATTCCTCCACTGCTGTGCTGGGCTGAGCCATCGTATTCTCCTGATTTTAGGTGCTTTGGGAAGAGCAGGGTTCGATCTTCGTGAGGGTGCCAGTATTTCAAAGACGGATGAAGACTTTTCATGGGTACCCCCCTATTTGGAACACTAATGCTTTCCTTTTGCCATTTCACATGCTTCGTTTATGGGAAATAATTTCCAGTTTTTTTAAATCCCTAAACAGCAGTTGTCAGAACAATGTCACTGTATGTAAGTCTCAGCCCAGGTCGCCTGCTGTACCCCACCGGTGCGGACCCGGTCGTGGACGTCTGGTGGTGGGAAGTGGGGGACCCAGCAACCATCCGTAGGAGCCTACATGTGAAAAAGAGGGTACAAGTCCGGACTGGGGATCGGGCAGCTGGAAGACGGGGAGCTTCCCCATCAGCTGGCGGGCCCGGCGACAGCTTGCGCAAGCTGCGTTCACAGCTACTCACAACAGCTAACTTCCAGCACATTTTCACACTGCTTGGCTCAAGCTCCTGGCAGCGTTCCTAAACACTCCGAGGAAATAATTCCACAAAGTGGCATAAATTAATGTGACTAATTAACATGATGTTAATTATTTGTAAATTGTATGTTTGGATACACATTACTTGAGAGGCATGTGTTACATTCGGTGTTTACTGAAACAAGTGACTGCTAATAGCTCCTTCGGAGTGTTCCCCTCATGACAGTCAGCAAGTGGAAGCTCCTCTGAAAATAAAAATCGTGTCCTCGGGGAGCTGTGTGAATGGTGGAACATAATCAAGTGCCACCGAAGTGGCCCGTTCCCTTGAAAAGTGGGAGTTCCTGAGGCTCCCAGCCCCACACCTGCTGCGGTTTGGCTATGGCTTCATGGCAGCTGTTTCTCCCTTCCCGAGGCCCCCGGCAGGCAAAGGTTTGGGGACATGGTGCCTGAGGTCTGGCCGGACGATTGTAGCATCTCAGCATCTCCTTCCAGATCTGTGTCGGTGCTGGGCCGTCCCACCCGCCACCCTCCCGATGGGTAGTGGGCTCTGGGAAGACCGGGGGGGTTGGGGGGAAGCCTATCAGCCTGGCCATCTCATGCCCGGGCTAGTTCAGGATTTCTCCCTCTGCAACAAAGCATTGTCTCTGGGCTCAAACTTGACATTCTAGTTCTTAGTCCTGCAATAAATCAATCTGTTTAAGTGGCCTTTAAGTTCTAAAGAGGGTATTTTGTTCCTTCAAGGTTCATTAGTTTCAGAAGCTTGGGGTGTGTATTGCTAACATGAGAAGCACATGACTCTTTTTACTTGAGAAACAAAGAGAGGACAGCCTTCATGGCGTTCTTCGGGTGTAGCGGCTAATGAGGAGCTTTCTGGAGACACAAGGGCCCTCACGGCTCCTTTTGTCCCTGTGGGATACCATCTCCCAGCACAGCAAAGCCACGTGTTTTGTGGGTATTCTTTGGTGAGGACTGAGTGTCCACGTGCTTGGGGGGAACTGTGGCTCCCACAGCCGAGAGAGAGAGAGCACAGTAGGTCCCGGTAAGATCCAGTCATGGCCAAGCCAAGGGAGATTGCATCCTTATTCTCAGTCCCATTATTTGGGGTGCCTAGCTCCAGCTTTCACGTCTTATTATGGGTCTAGACATTAAAAAAAAAAGACAAAGGCAACAACCCTGCGGGCGAAGAGGATCCGCTGAGGGAGTGGGGCAGCTCTTTCTGGGAGGCTCCGTGCTCACTCTGGAAAAAAGTGCCCCTCTTCTCTGGGAACAGTGACTGAAATTGGTTTCCTGGAGGGACATGTAAAAATAGTTATAGAAAGTCTAAAGCATTTTAATTCATTCCTGGGCAGTGATGACTTAAGTCAAATCAAAGAAGTGGGCTTAAACCACACACCTGGTTAGTCCCAACACTGGAGCTGCAACAGCGTCCTAGTGAGGCTGACACCTGTCTCAGGTGCTGTGGCATCAAGCTCTGACCTCACCTGACCCCTTATGACCAGCACGAGACAAGGGCCTGGCACGTAGTTGGTGCTAAAGACACGTGAGCGAATGAATGACTGATTCCTGGTAGGGCACTCAAAAGAAGCTAGATAACATAGTCATTCGCAAAACTATGTAACAGCACAGATATTAAATTCCCACCAAACTCTTCAGACACAACTGATTTTATTTCAGTTGCATCGACAAGGTAAATGCGTGACTCTCCGGGGGATGTAGAGACATAGGAAGAAAGTGGGAGGAGGCAAGTAGGCAAAGCCCCAAATTGCCCGTGAATGCGACAGCCCATAAGTACTAGGAATGAGGACCAAGGCTTTAGGAGTTTTTTTACATTTGTGAAGCAGCACCTTGACTTGAGAAGGAAGTGCTGTCTCTTTTGGGGGAAAGGAGGGTGAGCATTTATATGCCAGTATTACAGGAATGTCTGAATTAAAATTTCAGGAGGAGGGCCGCATTTGAGATGTATCTGATCATCTCGGGGGTGTCTTTCCACGTGTCCTCCTGCAGAGAGAGGCCCTAATGCTCCGAGGAAGACACCCAATGTCACAGTACGTTGCAGCTTTGGTATTTTAAAACAAAGACACAAGCCTGTTTACAGTTATTGAATGGAAGTTCCAGAACATATTGTTTATAAATTGTATAAGTGACTGCAGGAAAAAACATGGAAACGTGTCTCCTTCTGAACATATATTTGTCTTAGAGGGATTGTCCTGAATTTAGATTCTTTGTAACTCCAACAGACAGCAAGAACCCCAACATGCACAAGGGGGGGATCAAAAATAGAATGTATTTATAAAATTTGTGTATTTTTTCTTACATGTTTAAACTTCAATCACCTTCAAAGTCTCCTCCATGTGATGCAATACCCCTATCGAGATGTTTTTTCCACTGCTCAAAGCGGTTTTTAAACTAGTTGATTTTGATGCCTTTCAGTGCTTCTGCCGTTTTTTGTTTCACCTCTTCCACATTGGCAAAGTGTTTCTCTTCCACATTGGCAAAAGAGGAACTTTTTCATCTGGAGAAACAAAAAATTTGCTCAGAGTGAGATCAGGTGAATAGGGATGGTGGGCCAGGTGGGTCACGTTGGTTTTTTTGGGTCAAAAACTGCTGAACACAGCATGGTGTGGGCAGGTGTGCTCCTAAATCACTCATCATGAAATGGGCAAATGCGTTGAAAGAGTCTTCAAAAAAATTCACTGAACGAAGCTTCTCACAACAACACCGCCTGCTACACTGACACAGATGGGTTCCTAGAACTCTCACCTGGGTGGAAAGCCCGTACTACAAGGGGCCTGCTGCTCTCCAGAAGATAAGTCCACTTTTTGGGGGCGGGTCCCCCTTGTAGTTAGAGAAGGTATATGATAATGACAGCCAATGTGCTGTTGAGAGTTTACTGCCTTGCAGGCCCAGTTCTTAGCACTTTGCATGCAGTAACTCATTGTCCCCTTGCACAGCTCCATCAGGTATGTTCCATCATTCATTATTTCCACTTTACAAATGGGGAAACCTGGCACAGAGAGGTCAATAAACTCTCTCAGGGTCACACAGCTTGTAAATGGGGTGCCAGGGTTGGGAATTAGGCATGCTGGTTCCAGAGACTATGCTTCTAACCATTCCTTAGCTTGATTGAACAGCAAAAACCTCTTTTATCTCAAGGAAATGGTGCTTTGTCTTCTGACAAAGAGCAATCTCAGAAAGATCCAGGGAGGGGCCACCCTTGGGGGCAACACTGGGGGCAAAGTCAGATACCCACCCCCACCCCCAGGTATCTGCAGGGAAAGGGAAAATATAAATATTCTTTAAAACAGATATAGTTTTTCCTGGTACAGCCACCAGCTTTATAAATTCATTCAACTGCTGCTCCAAATAGACTTCACCACTTTGGTACTTTGAAATCACGGTGTTCATTATTGGTTTAGTTGTCAGTTTTCTGTGCCAGGATCTCAGTTCTGGTAACATGAAGAAGGACAGTTCGTGTCGATTCCGTGTGTTCTAGACACCACGCACTGGTCTAAGCCCTCTACACAGACTCGCACAGCAGGCAGGATCCTTGGCACCCCCATTTTGCAGATGAGGAAACTGAGGCACAGAGGGTGAGAGCTGGTGAGTGGGATCTGGACAGTCTTAATGCACGTGCCACGAAGAAAGAGTACAAGCACATACCTTCTAGACTTATTCTGCGAGAACTAGAAGGTGTGTTAGGGTTTTGCTGCTCTTTGTGTAAGAGAAATCTGTTAAGAACTTTTTAAAAAAAATCTATGCCAACCTGTCTGGGTGTCCAGTAACCTGAAGAAAGTGAAAAGTTTATAACCCATTAGAGCAATTAGAGCCTGGTCGTATATTTTACAGGGAACATTTTGGGCAGTTATACTTCCTCGTGAGAAATGGAAGCGTTTCATTCTCAGTATAAATCTAGCCGGGACCTGCAGTTCTTACCTCAGCCGACCCAAAAGGCCAGATGCTACAGTCACCTCTTGACAGCAGAGGATTCTGGGTAGCATTCCTACTAGAGTTATGCCGAGAGAAGATAAAAAGAAATAAAGTTTAAAGCTGAGACTTGGCTCCTTGCCACTGTCTAGTTAACATAGGATTAATATTTTCCTTTTCTACATAAAAAAGTAGTTTTCTAAGGGATCATAAATTTTTAAACCAGAGACTGTCTGTGAGTTCTGATTTTTTTTTATAAATTCAAATTACTGGCTTCAGCTACCATTTTTAAACTCTGCCCTGCTTTGTACTTATTCAGACATTCAAACTTCAGAGCCCTTCATCTGTGAATTAATCATGTGCAGAGTATATGCAGTTGGAATTTAGCTATAAATATAAATGAAATTGCTCCAGCCATGTCTGGGTTCAAAAAAAAAAAAAAACTAGAGCAATTTGGAGTTTTCAGATTTAAAAAAAAATTTGAGAAATTTTAAGGAAGGAAAAAAAAGTCAAGTTGAGAAGACCGATTAAATATAATATAGTCTTTTTGCATCAATGTGGTGGGCTTCTGTGGTACAGACTTTATTCTTCAGATTCTGCAAATCAGTTCATATGCTCTACAACCCAGGTGAAAAGAACTGAACAGTGTTTACCAGACCTGGAGTAGCTTCCTCGCTTGACCTGCAGACACAGGAAAGGAAGCTTGGGCGTTCCTCCCCGTGAGGGACGACCACGTGCTGGGTGACAGAGTTTCCCCTGGTACCGGTTGGCAAGAAGGGAGCTGAGAAAGATGACACAGGAAGCGACAAAATGGGTAAATGGTGCCAGCTTGCCTAAGAGCACACACCTTCGACTACATTTTCCTCCCAGAAAAGCCTGTGGCACAAATGGCTGGGAAGCATTTTTATCTACTGCGGAGATGTAGTTAGATGTCCTCCGTTCCGATGGGGGAGCACAAAGGAGTTGGGATTTGAGGTGAGAGCTCTGAGCTATCGTCCTGGCTGTCATACTTATTAGCTATGAGGCTCCGGCAAATTGCTGGCCCTCTCGGAGACTCAATGTCTTCACGTGTGAAGCAAGAACATCTGCCCCTTAAGGTCGCTGTGGCGATCAGTTGCTTTGATTATAGACATATATCGGATGCCTGCCACGTGCTATGATGCAGTGTGAAGGACTAAGGGTACAAGCAAGAGTTGCTTCAAGGGATGTATCTTTGACTAAGGAAGACAGACTGGAGGGCAGTCATGAAAGTGAGAAATAAAGCAGTAGAAACATGTGGAGAGGATAGGGTTCCTGCAGGAGAAAGGTAAGTCTGGAAGGTGTGCCGACTCCGGCTGCAAAGGTACTAAAGGTTGGACGCATTCCTCTTCCCTCCGAGTCGAGCCGGGGAAGGAGTGGCAGAGCCGGTCTGAGCCCATGCTGGTGTCTGAGTAGGAATGCTTCCTGGTGGCTGCGGGGAAGGAGTGGTCCTGGCAAAGACCTGGGGGGCAGTCGGCGTGGGATGCCCGGTGCTGTTGAGCTGCAGCACCCAGTCCCATGCGGCAACTTCACCTTCCCTCACCTTCACCTTGTCCTGAGGCCCCTGAGCAAGGGGCGTGTGGGGTCAGATCAGGGGCAGGAACCAGGGTCCCGGCAGCGGGGACTCTGGGATGCACTGCTGTGCAAAGCGATCTCTTCCCAGGGGCTGTATGGCTCCTATTGGGCGCACTCCTCAGGGGTGTGTTTTTCCTTTTTAGTTTTTCTTATACAACAGGCATCTTAAGGTATCACATAATTCACCTACTGAAAGGACGCAAAATCAGTGGTTTTACTGTCTTCACTGAGCTGCACAACCGTCGCCACAATCAATTTGAGAACAATTTCTCCATCCCCCAACACCCATTAGCAGTTACTTTCCTTACTTCCTTCCCCCGCCCCCGGCAACCACTTATCTACTGTCTGTCTCCACGGATCTGCCTGTTGTGGACATCTCATAAACAGACTCGTACTGTGGTCTTTGGTGACTGACTTCTTTCATTTAGCATAGTGTCTTCAAGGTTCCTCCATGTCATAATATGCATCAATAGCAACTTATTCCTTTTTGTGACCAAGTATTATCCCATTGTATGGCTAGGTCACTTTTATCCACTCCTCAACTGATAGATACGTGTGTTGTTGCCACTTACTGGCTATTATGAAAAACGCTGCTAAGAACATTCCTGGGCAAGATTCCTGAGTGTAGACATATGGTTTAATTTCTCGTGGTCTTGCCGAACTGCATTGTTAACTCTGTGTTTAACCTTTGGAGAAGCTGTCAGACTCTTCCAAAGTGGCTGCACCATTTCCCCCTTTTTTCTCAATGCCTGATGTGTTGTCTACTGTTTGTAACTGTGTGAGCTGGGGAAGACACCCGGAGGAAGGAGCAATAGCTCGATTCCATCCTCTTTGCTTGGCAGTCCAGGGAAGGGGTTAGCTACAGCTGTGGAAATGCTGCACGGCAAACCCCAGACCCCGCTCCTTACAGTAACAAATATTTATTCCTTGCTCTTCGGGCTACAGGTCAGCTGTAACTCTGCTTGCTCTGCTAGGATTGCTAGGGTTTGGCTGCTGTCTGTAGGTCAGATTCATTCAGGGGCCAGTGGCTGCCCAGGCAGCTGTCAGCCACACAAGAGGCCATGTCAGACCACTAACGTTCCTTTGGCCAAAGCAAGCCAAGACCCCGAATCAGTGGTGTGGGGGAGTTTGCTCTATTTCAGGGGGAGGTTCTGTAGTGTCACATTACCAAAGTGTGTGTTTACATGATTCCGTTACAGGAATGGGGTCAAGATTTAGGAAGAATGACCTGATTCCACCATCAATATAGAACTTACAGTACTCTCAACTGAGGTTTTCTAAATCAAGATGGCAAGCAGGAAAGTAGACAGAAAGAGAGAAAGAGGAGAGAGATTTTCAAATCGCAGCATATTTCAAAAATTAAAATTCGAGAAGGTCATAGTAACTTAGAAGCCATTCTTTGGAGAGGTGCTTTATTTAAAAAGTGAAGGTGTTTGTAATTAGCCTATTTATTTTACATATCCCATTTCAATGCTCAAGGAATCCTCAGTAGCTTGGTCACTTCACAGAATAACGAAGCTGGAGGATGGCCAGGGCCTTGGGGGACATCGTGTTCCATCTGGAAGAGTTCATGAAACACGCTCGGAGGAGCCCTGGCTCCAGACTGGCGGTGTCTACTTTCTGAGAGAGCCTGGTCCTCTGCAAGATCCCCTGAGTGGTTCTCATAACAATTACTTACATTCTACTTATTTGTAAGACAGCCCTTGAAGTAGATGTCATTACCATCCCATTGTACAAACAAGGGAAATGAGACTTGGGAAGAACAAGACCAAAGTCACAGCTACTCAGAGACATAAACTTGAGCTCTGACTCCAATGCCTGCGTGACCATCTACGACCCCGGATGTTCCAGACGGAAAAATCCCTGTTTGCTTTGAACTTGAGTCCACCTCGCTGAGCCAGAATCTACCTCTTTCATTCATTCTTTCTAGTTTTTCTTTGTTTTTAAGTAGGTAAAACATTTCTCATATAGTCTTGTTTGTACTTGAAAACTACGTAATCAACCCTTTTTTAAAAAAAATCAGAGCTATTATAAAAGGCAAGCTTAACTATCAGGTGAATTAGGTTAGGTTCTAAACGGGAGGAGTCTGGGTCACGGGGGTTTGATCTATTGCTTTAGCTGATCTATGATGCGGGCTTTAGTTGTCCATCCGCCTCCCAAAACTGAACACAGCCTGAACTGAACACGTGATACATAGAGCAGGAAGTTGTTTTATTTTATTTCAACATTACAAGGATTTTTTTTCTCTCTTCCCAAATTAAGAGTTTGTATTTCTGTCCTTATATCAGCGGCGCACTGGGAGCAAATGAGATTATCCAAAGGTACCTGGTGGTAACACGGTGATGGTGAGGATGGGAGAAAGAAAAAGCAACAGAAAGGAAGGTGAATTAGCCCGGATATCCGATATGGAAGGTGAAAAAAAGATACAGTTCAACAAGAGAGGACTGTTGAAATCTAAAATGTGGAACCACAAAAGAGAGAAGCCTTATTAGACAGTATAAAACAAAGAACGGTTCATGTGAAACAGCCTAATGATGAGATTGGTAGTGAAAAGAGGGCACCTCTCTCACCGGAGATAGGAGCGAATTGGGTTAGACCAACCCTTCCTGAATGCACTACTGACGGCACCATTCATTTCTGTCTCTACACCAGTCCATCCGACGGACGGCTGTGCATGGGAATGTCCGTAAACTGTGTAAGGGATTGATGAGTGGACAGAACAGTGATGAAGAACAGTGAGTTAAGAAGCAGCACTTGGAAAGGTTGTTTGTTGTTCTGGAGATACCAAAGAAATAGAGATAGAACGAATTAGATGCTCTGTTTGCCATTGCACTGACACATTATTTCTCAGAATGCATCTCAAGACTATCTGTAATTTAAAAAGTTAGTAGACAATACAATATACTAAATATAATAAATGTGTTATTGCTTACACTTAATTTGTGAGGTGCAGTTAAGTACTGGACAGCTATTTTTTTCAGATCACTAATTACTCTTCACCAAAGACCAAAATATATAAGTTATCTTTAGATATCTATCTGCAAATACTTGGGATACCCAAAATACTTTAAAGTGCTTAAAATGTAAAATGTATCTTATTAGCTTGAAAAAATTACTAATTTTTCAGGCATGATCTGCATACTCTAGTTACTTTGAGAATAACTTGCCTTAGTTTGGAAAATGCAAAAAAAATCAGGGTTTTAGCACCATTTTACAATAGTAATGATAATGGTAATAATAATGATGATATCAAATATCATTTAGGTTTTATTCTTTCCAATTAGCCATGCTGAATGTTTTGCTTATATTGTCTTAATGATTTCTTGATACCTCTCTATGAGAAGGGAACTTTCATCAACATTTTGTATAGATTAGGAATCTGACTTTGGAGGCGCATTCTTTTTTTCCGAGATCGTACAGCTAGAAACCGGTGGCATTAGGATTTGAACATAGGTGTGTCTGAATCCCTGCCTGGGGCACTGCAGTTAGCACATATGGAGTCTCCATGGGAATTAGAAAAAAGCACCTCTCCCTCAAGAGAATTTTATCTCCATCTGGTAGAAAGTTGTTGTAATAAACTGGTTGTATAGACCAAGACAGCTTGCTGCCATCTACCGGAAGGCTGTTGGAATGCGTGCCTGTGAGGTCCGGGATGTGATGTGAAAGGTAACCCCCCAGGGAGGTGGCTCTGCTAGGCTCCTCACCAGGTCTCCAATGCAGCCAGGAGAATGTTCTGGTTTCCCAGGAAAATAAAATAGGGAACATCTTCCTGCTCGCCCTCTCCCATTTTTCCTTTTTATTCAGTCTTAAGCCTGAGTGAAACACTGCATTGATCCTGAAACCAATTACCTGTCTTTTATTCAACGGGTATTCACTGCCAGTCTGCTCTGTGCCTGCGTTCGTCCATGGGGATGTAACGGGTAGTAAGAGAGCGTCTTCCTTCTGGGAGCTCACAGTCCGGGTGGGGCAACAACTAAGCACTTAATTACAATATGGAGTCAAGGCCCGTGGGTGTCCCTGCAAGAACCACCTCCAAATGGTTGGCCATAGTCACCTGAAGGAGAGTCACCGGGATTGAGGAGGAGACAGACCCCGAGTCTGGGTTCAAGGAAAAGACGTCTCAATGGATTGTCATTAGTTCAGCAATGTTATTTTATTCCTGGCTGTTTTGTTAGATTTACTTTATTGGGAAGAGTTTTTAATTTATCTCCTTCTGGTATTTCCTCATCTCGTCTTCAAGCTTTTAGATTACTTGAATTCACATTCTTGCCAAGTCGTTCTATGTCATGAAGATTTTACAGAACATTTTCTTGTTTTTCATTTATTTTTTTCTTAGAAGTGCTATCCTGTATCTTCTATGTTCTCATTTCCTTTTTTAAAATTATTCTTTTCCTATATAGTATATCCCCATACTTACTCTGTAGTCCATTGTGACATTAATTATGCCAGCAGGTTCAGACTTTCTGGGTGGTCTGATGTGGGAGGCACGGCCTCTTGGCTCTCTTCTCCATGACCTGAGACTGCAGTGGTTTTCCCTCTACGAGCTTCCCCTTTCTGAGGCAGTTTGACCTTTGGGAGATGAGACCGATTTGGAAGCCTTGCTGGGTTGCAACTCTCCATCCACCTCAGAACCATACGTGGAAATTTCATTACACTAAGCCACGCCCCTTCGTTTCTTTTGTTACTCTGAATAATTGGTTTTTGCTGTTATTTACTTGTCTCTGTTAACGTAATTTCATGTGAAAGCATGCCCCTTTCCCTGGCCCTACCTCCCAGCCTTCTTTTCTGTGACTGTGTGTGTCCTTTTGGCTCCTAAACTATCTGCTTTCGCAGCGCAGCTACCCTGGGATCCTGGACCCTCCCCCCACAAACTTCACCTTGTCTTCCTTTCTCACTGAGCATGCGTTCTTCTGCGTAGGCTCACTTCCCGCTCCTTTCATTGATACTAAAAGGTGAGCCCCTTTTCCGAAAGCTATTGGCTATGCCAAATACTCAGATACCAACTTTCCTGCTTGCCGTCTCATAAATGCAATCTCCTACAATGCCCTTTTTGTTTCTTTCTCTTACGATACTGTCCACTCATCAGAGAAATGCCATCTCCCTCTTCTCTGCATCCAAACCCATCTCCTCAGCGTTATGCTTCTCCTCCTCTTGGTTTTCAGCTTCCTGCTCTCATCTGGAACTGGTATTCTCTCTGTCCTACACGTGTGACCTCAGTGTGCTTATGCATGTACACACACACGTACACACACATTGTAAGCCAACAGTGTGTATTGTATCTGTGCTAAGGGCCTGATGTTGAGAACCAGAGCTAGACTCTCTGCACAGAGAGAGCAGCGAGCTGGCAGTTTGCTTCACTGCATCACGGAATAAGAAGTCTGAGCTTAAAGCGGAAATGGAACCAACTTAGAGGAAAACTAAATTTTCATCTAAAAATCATGGTTGAATTTGAACTAAAAATGGTAATATTTCCTAATAAGGACCAGTTCCAAACATGAGTCTTATATTAGATATAAGACATTAAATACTCAGTTCATCAGGAACCCTCTAGATTAGAAGCTGCCTTTTCCAGAGAGAAATCTGGAGCCGTTCTGTCTGGGTTTGAATGCTGTGTGAGTCGATTGCCAGCTCTGAGATCTAGACCAAGTTGCTTCAACCTGTGTCAGTCAGCTTCCTGATATGCAGATTGGGGGTAAAAGTAACCGCACTTCATAGACTCTGTGGTGAGGATTAAATTAGCAAATAACAAGTGCTTTTAAGAGTATATGCTACTAATAAGTAATAGCTGTTATTATGATTTTTCTTTGTCCCATAGATCTGGAAAAGAATAAGGAGGAAGAAGGGTTGAGTTCTATTTCTAATATTTCCTCATGACTTATCCATTCTCGTAGGGGTCAGGACCATCTCCCTAACAGCCCGGCATACTTAGGAGGTCCTGTATATTTCAGTTAACCATTTGTAATCCATTAACCATTTAAAGGGTTTTTATTATTGCACTTCTATGTTATACTACTGTTCTCTATTTACCCATCACTTTCTTCACTCGTCTATTAGTTCATCCTGTTTGTTCCTCCTGCGACTTTTTTGCAGGCCCCCAAGTTAGAATACTTATCCTCATATTCCTTACAGAATAAAGGCGATTATACTAACAAGTTGTGTATTTCCATGGAGATAAGTTCTATAAAGGAATTGAGGTCACTACAAAAGTGTAAAAAATAGAGGGGTGCCTGGTGGATGTTAAACAAATAATTGATGAATGAATGGATGGATGGATAGATAGATAGATAGAAAGAAAGAAGTCTGGGGATTAACCAGCTCCAATAAGTGAGACATTATAACGTCGTTTGGAACCCTATGGCCAATGGATGCTGGCTGTCAGCTTCGTCCTCCACGGGTGTTTTACGTGACTGCCAGGGCCTCGAAGGCGGAGCTGCATTTGTTCCACCTGCTCCAGCCCGGCCAGACCGCCGGTTCCATGTTGGTAGAAGGAATTAATTTAATATGAAATGAGATCTACATTCAATATTTTTTTTTAAAATTTGACTTCAGCTTCCTGTACATTTATTTTCTTTCATCCTAACTGCTGTCCTTTTCTCATGAAAAGACTACTTTTTGCCGGGTTTGTGTTTAGAATGTCACGCCTCTCTCTGGTTCTGTTTCATCGCTCTTTCTAAAGCCAAGTCACACCCGTGCCAAATTTCTGCAGACCCAACTGAGCGCAATTTAACTTTTTAAGCTTGAAACTATTTCCTATGGAAACAAATGTGGGAGGCTTATTGATTAATTGATTGACTGATTGCTAGATGTTAGAAACACTTTACCTAGAATTAATTCTATGTAATTATTCAAAGAGAGAAATCCGAAACCTCCTCCTCCTGCAAACTTTATCAATCTCTTTCAACGCTCCCAAAGCTTCTCTGAAACTTTGCTCCAAAATCGAAGAGTCCGAGCATGAATTTACTAAGTGCTTTTGCATCACGAGCAAATAAGGCATTTAACCAGTTGCAAATTCTTACAGATTGCAAATCAGAGTTTATCTCTCTGTGCTCCCACAAAATCCTGGGCGGGTTTCTCTCAGAGCACGTGCTCTTGTCACTGGAACCAGCCTCCCTGTCTGTGTTGAGCACGAGATGCTGACCATGCGTGCAGGGGAGGTACGGTGCCCGCCGTGATGCCTGACGCCGGGCACAGTGCTCGGCAGGTAGTGGTAATTCAACGGATACATTGTTACCAAATGAATGAACAAATGACAAGAGGTGCACGTTTTAAAAGGGCAGTATGAAAAGGGTTGGCAAAACACAGAAGCAATAAAAAATAATTTGAAAATAAGAGAACAGGCTGGCACGTTGGATATCCTTCCCATTGAGCTCATATCCTCATTTAAGGAGCTCCTCCTTTGTCAGAGTTTTCCCACTCTCTGAACAAGCCTCCGCAGGATTTGGCTGAGGGGGGCCAGGTGATTTCCTGAGCTCCCCTCCTGTGCTCCTTCAACAAACCTTTCAGGGGTGCGTCCTGCTGGGCTCCTTGTGCTCCTGCCCAGGCACCTCCCACCGAGTAACGCACTGGAGCCACCGCAGCCGAGGAGCTTGTGATGAAGTTGGGAGATGTTACATCAGAGAACAGAGCTCTCTTGGCATGGTACAAGGTTTTTGGTTTTTGGTTTTCTGCAAAACTGAGCCTTTATGGATACATTTTCTAACAGAATCCACTGTGTTTTCATACTTGCGCTCACATGAGCTTTAGTTAAGTTGCCCTTTCCCTCAGCAAGTCGCTTACGGAACTGTCCCTCCCCCCAGGTTGCAAATCCATATATGTTTGGAAACACAGAGCCCTTCTCACGTGCCAGGGATTGTTCTAAACACATAGCGTGTATTCATTCATTTCATCCTTATAACCCTGTCTTCCCTTGAAGTGCATGCTTTAACATTCTGTTTTTTAAAAGAGGAGATGAAACAGAGATTCTTGAACTCACTTGCTCCAGCTGTCCAACTGGCAAGTAGCAGAGTCAGGACTTGAACCCTGGTACCTGGGACCAGGTACTAGAGTCCAGTGTGCTCTGCTCCCTCTCCTTGGAGAGAAGGCATGGCTTTTTCAACTTCTATCTCAGGCATCTACCACGGTGACTGCCTCTTGGCTGACTCTTGGTAAAACAATGGAAGACAAAAGCTCCATAATTAAAATATCAAAGAATAATTCATTCTCATGCTGTATTTCCACTACTTTATTCCCAGACTTCTTTCCATAGCTTCTCCTTGCACCCCACCACCCCCATCTTAATTCAATCTCTCTATTACCCCACAGAGCATCCAGGGCTTCCCTTGATAGCTTTGATTATAACACATTACTATACATTGATTTGCACAATCATCTGCTCATTGTCAAGTAGGTGTTAAACTCCAAGATGGAGACCATCAGTCGGCGTATCCAGCCACACCGCTGGCTTAGTGTATGCACTCCACAAATATTTGTGGAATTAACGAATAAGGCATCATTAACTTTATAAAGCAATCGCATTTTATTATTTAAGCACCCACATAATTGTTTACACAAGTGGCAGCTCTCTCTTACCATCAAAAGCTACCTTCTCTATAAGGGAAGGGGGTGCCGAAAAAAATGGCAGCTAGAAAAGGACTTCGTAGAGCATTTGAACTTCCCTCCCAGAGAACTGGGATTCCTTCTGTGAGCCTGAGAAAAACAATGCAGATTTTGTGACTAAACCGCCTTCCTTTAGACTCCACAAAGGTAGGAATTGTGAATATTTTACCTGGGCTGGACGGGGCTGAAGAAAGCGGTTTCCAAGTCAATGATTTACAACCACAGGACAATAGGAGCTTTTGTTCTTCCTAGAGCAAAGTGGTTTTGAGGAATCTCAGCGCCTCAATTGTTGCGATCAGATGGGGTTTCCGCTTTCAATTAAAGCCCAGCCGACCTGACTGCTCTGGAGATCCTTCGTTATCAGGGGGTGCCAACTGCAGATTAAACTTCCACGCACCACAGCCAGAGCTGCCTAAAGTCTTCGGGCAATTATATTGCTTTTCCTCCTAAACGGCCCCTCAGCTCTCCTCTTTGCAAATCCTATTTGAACTGCTTTGACGTATATGAGCTTTAATACTCCAAGCTGCTCCGGAGCTCTTTGTTCTTGTTGTTTTAGCCGGCAAATAAATTATAAATTTTAAAAACATGTCATCTCTCTAAAATCACGATGTGGTTTGAGTTCCTTACCAATTATTCCAACTGCTCTCTTGGTCCCCTCCCCCATGCCTCCCCCTCCTCCAAATGTAAGAGGATTTACTGTAATAAAATGATTCCATTATTAACCTCAAAGAATAAAGGTGCAGAGTTGAAAGCAAAATACATACAGAGAAGTTGTCGTGTGGCCGGAAGCATCTTCAGGTGAATTACAGAATCTGATTGTCTGGGGGTTAGTTTATCTCTTGAATCATCAGGAGTTTAGCACCCCCAGAGGCCGCCACACCTCCGCCCATCTCGGCCTCAGGTAGGGTAGGTATCTAGGGCCTGCTGTCTGTTAGGTGTAATCTCTGTGCCTCTCCAGTTTCTGTTCTGTTGGTCTAATGACTTAGGGAGAAGAGGGCCAAGGGCAGCCAGCTGGGACAGCGGAGTGTGATGAGGCATTTTTACGTCAATGGGGCGTTCCCCACGCAGCCGGCTGACGGCAATCTCGGCTCTGCCTCTCCCAGAGCTCCCTGGGCCTTGGTGTTGTCACCTGTGGAATGGGGTGCACCTAATGGTGACTTTTGGGATTGGACCCTCAGTGTAATGCAGCTGGGCTTTCATCATTTGTGATGGTGTTTGATACTGCACATGCCTTTAAATAAAACACCCTAACCCCTGCAAGATTTCTAGACCGCTGAAGACCCGCGCAATCATTCTCCTCCCAGTCCCTGGGGCCCACTTCTTCTTGTCTGGAACATACCCGAGAAAACAGGACAAGGGAAATGGAAACTGGAGCCTCCAAAAGAAGAATGATAAATGCCACGCAACAAAACTCTTGGATTTCACTCATACCAGAGCCCATGAGCCTGGATGTAGACCGTGTTCACTCTATTTACGTGTTCCCAAAAGGCTTGGTTACCCAGTTTGCTAACTGATAGGAGGTTAGAAAGAGCAAACAAAAGAGACTAAGTTGCTCCCAAAGGCAAACCAGCATGAAAGAGTCAGGTGATGATACAACAAAGGAGGAGACACAGAATCTATTTCTTTCCCGTTCCTTTCCCCAACACAAGAATTCAAAAGGGTGAACTCTGTGATGGTCTCCTAGAGGTAACATCCCTCCCACACTGGTCCCTAGCCAGTAAGGGCCTGACTTCATTGCAACACAAACCAGGCAGAGTGAACACCGGGCGCCCCATCGCTCCCTCCACCTGTGTCCAAGGCAGACCCTGAAAATCCATCTTGCTGCTTTTTTAACTGATGCTAATATAAGACATCTTTTGTGCAGGCTCTAGAATCTTTTTCAACACAATGCTGGCACACCCCCCTACCACTCCTCTGAACTGAAGTCCACTGACTATCTCTGTGTGAGTGATGTCTGTTTAAAAGGATGGGGACATGGGCAATCACATTTACGAGAGGTTTTCTCTAAGGGGGTATTTAGTTAAAAAAAGATGTGACTCATTGAAGGTTGAGTGAGAATTTTGTTCAGCAAAAAAGTTGAGAAGGACCTTCCCCGAAGTCATTTTTCTCATCCAAAAATCATTAGGACGATGGGGCATGGCAAATGGATCTCAGGCAGACTCACTGGCTCTCGGTTTGGGGGAGCAGCAGTTACCGTGGGCCAAGGTTTCTGAAGGAGCCCAAAACAAGGGGAACTGTCCCTGGCCAGGTTCTAAGTGAGAGGCCACCCTCCGTGTTGCAGGGAACCTAGGTGGAGCTCTGTGGGCACGACATCAAGGAATGCCATTTTTCACGCGTTCCCTAGAATCTGCATAATTCTTACAAAACAATATTTTGATGAATTAAGTCAGAAGAATGCAACCCGTATGTTTCTGATTCCCATAAAATTTATGAGGGTTTAGAAGCTAGATGAAGAGGTGCTAGGCAAGACGTATCGTCCAATTTCACTAACCCTAAAACATTGGAAAGAGAGCCTACTTTTCCTTTCCTGTGTTTAACCCAAAGCTCGGGGACTTTCTGGCCCCTTCATGAACGTTTCCAATCTTCTCTGGGTTTTTATTACCCACATAGGGATAAACATGTGTTTCTCTCCTGGTGTATACACAGTGGAAAGGGAAAGAATCCAACTCGTAAATTGCTGGTGCCTGTTCCTTTCGCTTCAGCTGCTTGGCCCTCCCTGCCTGCAGTGGCTGGGTGTTCTAGCCAGTCGTCAGAAGTCAGTTTCTCCCACCCCTGGAAGGAATGTGTAACAATTTACTAAGAGGGCCAGAGCGCATCCTGCCTCCTTGGGGGGCCACATCCCAGGGGCAAAGCCTTCTGTCTTCCTCCATGGGGTTGCTTGCCTCCCACGCTCGAGCCTCTCGCCTTTATGTACTCATTTCAAAAACATTGTGACTTCCTTTACTATGCATTTGGGAATGAGCAATATAGGCTAGAGGCTCTGCCCTTCGGGCAGTCTCAGTTAATAGGGAAATAAGGCATAGATACAGGCAAGTACAATGCAGTGTGATGCATGTTATGTGACAGGACATACTTGGTGTCATGGGAGGACTCAGCTCGCTCCTCTGACCCAGCCTGATACTAGGGTGCAAGTAGGTCACCAAGGGTCAGTAAAGACTTCCTAAAAGAAATGGTCTGTGAACTGGGTTTTGAAGTGTGTATAGGAGTTCATCAGAAAGATAGTAATTGTGGGAAGGAAGAGGGGAGATGGAAAGAGCGTAGTTGGGGTGGAAGGTAACACAGTGAGGCTTCAGGAAGCATGGCATGCTCACCTCCACGTGCCTCTCGGAGGCGCTGAACTGGAGTTCCGAGGAGCTGGTGGGGCCCTGATGTGAAGGGAGCTCAGAGGCTCAGAGCTGAAGTGGGACTTGGACATAGATCCAGGAGGTAGAGGGGGGAAGTTGGGTGGCAGATATAGGGGTGCCCAGACAACCAACGCTTCTCAGGCCTACCTGTGTCTGGCCCCTGCCCCTGTTTATTCCTCAGGCCCTAGAATCAGCCTCCCCACTTCCCAAACATACAACCCAATCGGACTTGTCCTGCGCCCCAGGCCAGCCTACCAGGGAGCCAGCCTCACGCATTTCCTTGCACCCAGGATCCTCTCTGCCCCTGAAGGAAATGGCCCCCAGCTCTCTCTTTAGGAGGACGCAGCAGTGTCACGGCTCCGGCACGGGAGAGGCAGCCTCCAGGTGGCGACAAGAAGTGTTCTCAGTGGCTCCCTTCCTGACTGTTGTGCTCTCCTTTGGATCTCATCCAGGGACCCCCACCCATAGCTGTTACTGGGCTGCCCCACAAGACGATCACCCAGTTCACCCTTTAATGCTGTGCACCAATTAAAGATTTAAAAGCACCCTAAAAAAGTCACCTCTGTCTTGGCTCTGGTTAGCAACACTAGCATCATTGGGATTACCTGCGATTTTCACAAAAACGTCACCGATCAGCAAGGAAGCACAAATGGAAAACGGAAACCCAGTTGCACAATAGGGCACAGCTTCCTGGTGTTGCTGTCATTGGGGCTGGTTTTAGGCTTGACAATGCCGGTCCGATCTACCTGTTGTAAATAAGACTTAGCAACACCACAGCCACTGCCAGCCCATGTGTTATTTAGGAGGTGTCCCCTTTGGGTGTACGTAGCAAATTTCAGCTCACTCTTGCCCACTGGAACCTGGTACCTTAGCGCGGTGCCCCTGGCTGTAGTCTAGCTTCAAAGAGCTGCTACAGTACCTACTAACTGCATTAATTCTCAGTCCTGATCTGTGTACACCTGGGATCCTCCTCCTCAGAGCACAGCCATGGAGTAGAATGGAAAGGCCAATCCTTGGGACTTCTGAACCAAATTCCTTCCACTCTTCTCTCCTTCTCAGCTCCCAGCCCCGTTGCATCATGCCCCATTGTGGACCGTCTTTGGGATAAGGTTGGGAGAGCAAACCTGTGCTGGGTCCCCAGAACATGGACTTGCAGCATCATGAATAAAGATGGAGTGTGCCAAGCCCAATTTAGCATCTCAGAGAGCACCCAACTCACAGGCTTTGGAGTCAACCGAACTGAGTTGGTGTATTAGTTACATATTGCTATGTAACAAATTGCCCCAAAATATATTAGTTTAAAGAGCAAACATTTATTATCTCAGCATTTCTGTGGTTTAGGGGTCCAGGCATGTCTCAGCTGGGTGCCCCTGGGCCAATGTGTCTCACAAAGCTGGAATTAAGATGTCAGCTGGGCTGCATTCATCGCAAATCTTTTTTTTCAGATTATTTTTTATTGATTATGCTATTACAGGTGTCCCAATTTTTCCTCCTTTGCCCCCTCTCCACCCAGCATCCCCCCACTGTCTCAGGCAATCCCCCCACCACTGTTCATGTCCATGGGTCATGCGTATAAATTCTTTGGCTGCTCCACTTCCTATACGGTACTTTACATCCCCATGGCTATTTCATGACTACCAATTTGTACTTCTTAATCCCCTCACCTCTTCATCCATTCCCCCACACTCCCTTCCCATCTGGCAATCATCAAAACCCTTTCTGTATCCATGATTCTATCTCTGTTCTTGTTTGCTTAGTTTGTTTTTTAGATTCAATTTTTGACAGATATGTATTTATTGCCATTTTATCGTTCATCGTTTTGATCTTCTTTTTTTCTCTTAAATAAGTCCCTTTAACATTTCATTTAATAATAGTTTGGTGATTTTGAACTCCTTCAGTTTTTTATTATCTGGGAAGCTCTGTGTCTGTCCTCCGATTCTAAATGATATCTTTGCTGGTAGAGCAATCATGGCCGTAGGTCCCGGCTTTTCATTACTTTGAATATTTCTTGCCAGTCCCTTCTTGCCTGACAAGTTTTTTTCAAGAACTCAGCTGATAGTAGGGCACACACCTGTTGGTAACTAACTGCTTTTCTCTTGCTGCATTTAAGATTCTCTATCTTTAACCTGTGGCATTTTAATTATGATATGTCTTGGAGTGAGCTGGTTTACATCTGTCTTGTTTGGGGTTCTCTGTGCTTCTTGGACTTGCATATCTATTTCCTTCACCAAATTAGGGAAGCTTTTTTTTTCATTATTTTTTCAAGCAGATTTCCAATTTCTTGCCCTTTCTCTTCTCCTTTTGGCACCCCAATGATGTGAATGTTGGAATACTTGAAGTTATCCCGCAGGCTGCTTATACTATCCTCATGTTTTTGGATTCTGTTTTCTTCTTTTTGTTCTGATTGGTTGTCTTTTGCTTCCTTATGTTCCAAGTCAATGTTTTGATTCTTGGCTTTATCCACTCAACTGTTGTCCCCATGTAAATTAATCTTTTTTCAATTAGTGTATCTTTTGTTTCTGACTGGATCTTTTTTAATGCTGTTAAGGTCCTCACTAAGTTCCTTGAGCGTCCTTATAACCAGTGTTTTGAACTCTGCATCTGATGGATTGCTTGTGTCCATTTTGTTTAGATTTTTTTTTGGTTTGTTTGTTTTGTTTTTTTTGAGTTTCGTTCTGGTCTTTCATTTGGACCATGTTTCTTTGTCTCTTCGTTTTGGCAGCCTCCCTGTGTTTGTTTCTATGTATTAGGTAGAGCTTCTGTGACTTCTTGTCTTGGTAACATGGCCTAATATAGTGCATGCCCTGTAGAGTCCAGTGGCACAGCCTCCAATATTGCCCAAGCTAGGTGCACCCTTCGTGAGGTACACCCCTGAGGTACACCCTTCATGTGGGCTGAGTACATGCTCCTCTTTTAGTTGAGCCTTGATTGCTGTCGGCAAGTCAAAGGGAAGGATTTAGCCAGGCCAGTCAGCTGCAAGAACTGGCTGTGACCACTGACCACCAACCTCCATCCTCTATGGAGCATCAGTTGTGCAAGGGCGTGGTAGTAGTGCTCTGATGTGGTCTGTAGTTGTGCCCTGGGTGTGCAGGTTCCAGGATTTCCCAGGTTGCAGGCCAAGGTTAGCCCCCATCTGTGTTCTGTCCAGGGCCACGCTACATGAGCTATAAAGCAGTCTGAGATGGCTGCTACTTGTGCTAGGCTTGGAGATTCCCAGCTGAAGCCAAACTGAGTGTAGGCTGGCTGCTGCTAGTGCTGGGTTTGGGGCCACTTAGTAAGAGGTAGAGGGGCTGAGGGTGCACTGAAGCCGGCTGTTGCCTCTTTGAGAGGATTTAGGACATTGTGAAGCATGAGTCAAGACCAGTCATTCATATGGAAAAGTCACAGTTAATGGTTTGGGTGGTCCCTTAATTTGGGTGGGATGAAGTCTCAGGGGGTCTCCAGGGTGAGGCAAGCAGTGTTAGCCAGATAGACGCAGCCTCAGATATGGCACTGGCCTGCCGGCTCTGTGGCTGTGTGATGGGAGGGCTCAGAAAGGGACAATGGTCTCTGCCCACCTTTCTTTCTCTGAGAAAACTGTCCCCCAGCTGTCACCTTGATGCCAGACACTTCAGTTCCTCCCCATATGCAACTGGTGCCCTTCAAGCTACTACCCTGGTGCTGGAGCTCAGAGAGAGTGAATCTGAGCAAGTCCGTGTGTGTGTTCTCTAAGGGGGACTGCTTAGGATTCCAGCAGCTTCTTCTACTTACTCAATCCCCACTGGTATTTGCAGCCAAAAATTGTGGGGACTTATCTTCCTGGTACTGGAACCTTGGGTTGGGGGGCCTGGCTGGGACTCCTCATTCCCAAGATGTACCTCCCAAATTCTTATTGACCACACACAGATGTGGGACCAGCCCATTCCACATCTTCGCCCCTCCTACCAGTCCGGATGGATGTGGTTTCTATAATTCCGTAGTCCAACACTGCCATTCAACATGATTTCTGGAGTATCTCACTGCCAAGAAGCCCTGACTATGAATATGCAGCCCTTGGGGAAGGAGAAGGTGAAGAGAGTGGGTACTTTTTTCCGCAGCTTCCCCAGAGGATGTCCTTGCATAGCAGCAGCCTTTAATATAGCCGAGATACAGCTCTCTGTGCTGTCTTTCCACAGTTCTTGGAGAATCCTGTCCATAGCCCAAGTCTTAGTTCATGGCCATCCATGTGGATCTGCTTTCTCCAGCATTTTCATCCAGGTGTGGGCATCCCTCTAGAGAAGAGAGCAGGAAATATTTTCTGCTAAGGTTCACGTGTGTTAAATGCAAAGTTAGCTGGCCTAAACCTGAGTGTCACTCTTACGAGGATATTGCATAAGCTATCTCGTCTAAAACTCATGGCAGCCACTTGAGGTTGACGCCATTATCATTCCATTTTATAGATGAGGAAACTGAGGCCGAGCAAGGATAAGCAACTCACCCAAGGTCAAACAGCTAGTAAGTGAAAAGATGCTTGTGATAGTTTGCAATAACATAGTCCTTAGCCCAGAGAGCAGACCACTGGAAAAGAGTACATGTAGTTACCTGATCTTTCCCTGATGACCTGGCTGGGTTTCAGGTGGGTGAGATTAGAGGCGAGAGCTAGTAGACATTAGACGTGAGGTCTTTTCAAAGCTATTGTTGACAAATGCTGGTCACTCATGACCAGTTTCATACTCCAGGCTTTATGATGACATGTCTCCCAGGGCAGTACGTTGAGAGTGAGTATGATGACATCTGGCCGTGAGCGACTGCAGAACAGTGAGAGAAAGAATGAGATGCTGGTAATGAAAACCAACTGGTAATGAAGGAGGCCTCTTACCTGCTCTAGGCAGTCCAGTGACTGATGTGTAGTCTGATTGGAACACAGACAGTGGTTCGGAGCAGTGGATGGAGATAGAGCACAAATGGTCTAGCCAGTGTGTGACTTCGGACAAACCACTCTCATCTTCGAGCTTCACCTCCCTCATTTGTACAACTGGGTTAAAAACAGTTCCTACCTCGTAAGAGCACACTGTGAATAAATTATGATAACGCACAAAAGCTTGGTTCAAATATGTGGTGTGCTGCCCGCCACCCCGTGGGCTTATAAGCTTTTGGTCCCCCATCCTGTATCAGCCTGGATCAGAATGAGAGTGTTGGACAAGATGGTCTTCAGAGACCATTGCTATGGAGCCATCGCTCATCCCAGCACAGATCAGAAGGGAATGAGGACTCCCTGTAGACATCATGGGGAGCAGGAGTGACCTGCCTCCCTAGGAAGCTTTGAAACATTACTTCCCCTGAAGGGTGCTGTCCCAGGAGAAACGGCACGCCCACATCAAGAAGCGCCTCCCATTGTTAGAAGGGAACTATTGGGCTTTGGGGTTGTGGTTTAGCCTCTGTGAGTTCTCAGGGCAGGTGAGACAACTTCCCACGTGAAAACCATGTCCGGAGTTCTGAAGAGCATTGCTGCACAGAGATGTGATTGCTTCTGTGTTTTTCCCTGTTGGTACACTGATTTACGAGGGGGACCCCAAAAACTTGGAATTTATTTATAAAAAATTGTGTACATGTTTAAATTTCAGTCCCCTTCAAATTACCCTCCCATTTAATGAACTATACCTATTGAGACGGTTTTTCCACTGCTCAAAACAGTTTTTGAACTCTTCAACGTCAATGCCTTTTAGTGCTTCTGACATTTTTTGTTTCACCTCTTCCATATCAGCAAAAGGTTTCCCTTTGAGGACTTTTTTCATCCGGGAAACAAACAAACAAGTCGCTTGGGGTGATACCCAGTGAATAGGGACGGTGGGGCATGGGGGTCATGACATTTTTGGTCAAAAACTGCTGAACACTCAGCCTGGTGTGGGCAGGTGCACTTGTAAATCATTCATCATGAAATGGGCAAATGCATTGAGTCTTACAAAAAAATTCACTGACCCCAAACGCAGCCTCTCACAACAACGCCAGCTGGTACACTGATACAGATGGATTCCTAGAACACTCACCTAGCAGGGGAAGCCTATACTACCAGGGGCCCACTGCTCCTCAGAAGATAATTCTGGCTTTGGATTGGGGAGGGGTCCCTCCTTGTATTCATGGAGGATTCAGTGGGCATCAGAAATCCTGGTTTCTGAGTCTAACTCATTCACTGATGTGACCTTTATCTGTCTCCACCTCTGTCCTTTTATCTGTAAAACTGGGATAATAGTAGCATCTATTATGTAAAGCTGTTGAGAGTATTGGAGGACATAGCACAGGTGAAAAAAAAACAATCCAATGGCCGGCCCATGATAATAACTTAAATTTAGTGAGCTAGTGGCACCATCTTTAGCAATGGTAGCAGCAGCAGCAGCAATTAGCTGGCAGGAAGGGTTGGGATGACAGCAATGAGAGGCTGTTGCTATTAGTACGTTGTCAGTTGTAAGAAAATTTCTCACATTTGGACACCCCAAATTCAAACTCATCGTAATTGGAGTTAGTATGAAGTTCTTTCTCAATGGAACCAAAAACAATTTGCTCACAAGTGAATAATGAGAAGTCTGGTGATGGTAGGAAATATGGGAGTGTTAAACTCTTTTTAAACTGTCTATATAGATTTCAAGTATGTTGAGCTGCTTTCTAGGCATGTATGCCACGTAATAATTATAAAGGTGGCTGTATTGATTTATTCAGGTATCTTCAAGTATCACTTAAATTGCTAGCCCTTCATAGTCATTGATTTTAAAGAACATGATAAAAGCAATAAAATGGAGTTTCTTTGAGGAACATTTTGTCCTTTTTATTTATTTTGCATGTCCTTTTTCCGCTCTCACTTTTCTCCAGTTATGCTCAATGAGTGTTATTTTGCTAAATTCATACCAGTCTTCATTCATTCATTCATTCATTCAACATTTACTGAGTGCCCGCTCTGTGCCAGGGAGGTCCCTCCCTCCCGGAACATACATCCTAGTCACAGGCTTGGCTTTGGAATGGAACAGTGGCAGTCTTTGAGAGTTTGTTAGAAGTGACCAGTGGGAGGTATGGAAAAACAAACATGGTAAAAGTGGACATCGATAAGATGATAAATTAATGAGAATGTAGGCCATTATACAGGATCATAGACCTTCGGACAGTGTTTTTGTGGAGGTCTTGGTTGACACTCTCAAATTATACGAATACCTCTTTGCACATAGAGATTTTAAAGGGGGTTCTCCTTGAACACACACATTCACCCTATACCAGATTTATAAAATTCCTTTTTAGTTTCTCAATGATCTGACATAAATACTAACAGAGAACACTAAGCATTACTGACCATTACCCCCCAAAATTAAAATATTTAAAGCTGAGAAATACTGACATCCAGATCTGCTTCTGCCTTGCTCAGATCCTTTATAACCTCTGTCTGCAGAGTAAAAACTGAACTCTAAAGTTTTTCATTCAAAACTGCCACATGAAGTTAGCCAATTGCTATTGTTCTTAATATCTTTTCTTTAGTTTCCAAGGCTTCCTGCAAATTTAAGGGATTTTTGGGTGTAGAGGGAAAATTATTCAAAAACTATTGCCCGTAACTTCAGCCACTGCCCCATCTCAGTGGTTTTTGACTTGTATCCTTCTTTGTAAAGCGTGTGTCACTCATTTATGTCATTCAACCATTAGTCATTGAGTGCCTCCTATGTACCAGGCATCATAGTTTTGGGTTTTCACCTTATTTGTTCCCCTTCAAAATATATAATCCAGTCTGTGGTTTCTCCAAGTCTAAATAAGCATTTCCTCTTGGTTGGTTCTCCAACTGATACCTGGCCCGCTCATCTAGAAAGTCAAAGTAGACTTCCCTATCGAAAGGCAAGTTTCACTGTTCCCCTGATTATTTACTGGCTGCATGAGAAAAAGAAAAGACTCAAGAAGAAAGGGACAGGCGCTTCTTTGTATAGATTTGCTACCCACCTACCCCACAGGCATGCTCTGTCTTCATTTCAAAGTACCTTCACTTGCACCATTGAAATATGGTTCTTAATCTAGAAACAATTCCCACTATAGTAGTCTTGAAAACAACTTTCTCAATTTACACAGTTTATTTAGGAATTTATAGACTTTGTCTAGGGGAGCTCAAACCCTCTCTAACTTGCCACTCTGACCACTTGTGGTGGAGGTGATTTTTATCTTCTCAACACACATCTGATATCCAGTAGGACTTTGATCCATCTGTCCATCTAGCCAACCATCCCGTTATGATGCTCTATGCTGAACCTTTATCTAGACCCAGGGACCAAGGCTAAGACTAAGGCAGTGTTCTTGCCTTTAAGGAGCTCACGTGCCAAGATGCACTTGAAGTTGCGGAAAGTCCCAGGTAGGTTGAAGAATATGGATATCTTTTGTGAGTGAATCGGTTGCTATGACATCAGAGACATGCTTCTCTGTCTTGAGTCTAGAATGTCATATAGACACCCGGGCCTGAAATCTTGTCTTAGTTACTGCTGTACTCATTCTGACATGCAGCATAGTGCTGAACACACAAAATGTAAGTGAAAAGCATTGTGAAATTAAATGAGGTTGAAATTTGTTTGCTACCTGCCAACTGTTTGTTGGTGAATTGAGACTCCAATGAATGACACATTTTTTAATGCTTAAGTTCTGAACCAGTTGAGAAATAAGACGAAGAAGAGGACAAACATAAAAGACTCTGTCTGTGATTCTGGTAGTTATTGGAGAGCATGGCTTATATCTACAGGCAAAAGGCTTTCCAAACACCAAGTGCAAGAACAAGTTAGACTTACCCACTCAGTCACCAGTGTTGCTTGCTTACCCTCTAGGACCAGGGTCAGCCGCTGGAGACACTGAACAATACAAGGGGGGACCTCCAAAACCGCAGTTATCTTCTGGAGAGTGGGCCACTTGTAGTACAGGGGAGCCTGCTAGTGAGTGTTCCAGGAACCCCTCTGTACCAGCCGGCATTGTTGTAAGAGACTGTTCGGCTTCAAAGAATTTTTTTTGAAGACTCTTGCAACGCATTTCCCCATTTCATGATGGGTGATTTACGAGTGCACCTACCTATACCCGCTGAGTGTTCAGCAGTTTTTGACCAAAAATGGCATGACCCCCGTGCCCTATCCTCCCATTCACCCAATCTTGCCCCAAGCAACTTTTTTTTTGTTTCCCTGGATGAAAAAAGTCCTCAAAGGGAAACATTTTGCTGAGGTGGGAGAGGTGAAACAAAAAAGCAGCTGAGGCACTAAAAGGCATCAGAATCGAAGAGTTCAAAGCCTGTTTTGAGCAGTGGAAAAAACGTCTCTGTAGGTGTATTGCATCACATGGAGAGTACTTTGAAGGGAACTGAAGTTTAAGCATGTAAGAATAAATATTCAATTGTTTATAAATGAATTCTGGGTTTGGGGGTTTCTGCCTCCATCCATTCATTCTCAGCAGAGCTTGTACGTAAGAAAAGGAAGGGGACGGGCTGTGCCACGCAGGACCGGTTCTCCTGCCGAACTTTCAGCTCTCCGATGAGATTCCCTCACTCTGCTTACCCCCCTCTTCCCCACCTGTGAAGTTGACCAGGAGGCAGAGAGCAGTGAGGAAGCATCATATTAATGGGCTTCCTTCCGCCACAAGGGAGAACCCTCAAGAATCTGGAAACACCTGTCCTGGCAATACCACATCTCTGTTGATTTGGAACACACTCCTCACCCATGTCCTGCCTGTGGTGTCATGCTTGTCCCATGCTGACACTGGTGTCGTGTTCCAATTCAATGTAGTCTTTTAACTCTACCACTCAGAACTTCCTATTTGCCTGATTTCTCTTGTCTACCCCTTCCACATCGGCTCAACCCTTCTCCTGGGTCCTATCAGCCTGGTTTGGCTCCTAACCCCAGCCTGCCTGATGGGCCCTGCCTTCCACTTGTTAGAGCCCCAATGTGGTAAATAAACATAGTTCTTACAGGCAACTGTGCCACGCACTGTTCTGAACATTCACGGTGCAGAGGGGACAGAGATAGATGTGAGCCCTTCCCTCGTGGGACTTTCAGACGACCTGGGGCCAGAGAGTTGCAGCAGATCACATCCTGATCAGGTCACATCCTGAGCCTGATCATTCTTTAGGTAGAGAAAGCAATGCATCTGAAATGTGCAAGACCCTCCCTGTGCTGGCTACGGATATTAACATATGCATGTAGAATGCTTTCAGTGGCGTTTAAAGTGCTGATGAAGTGGTTATTCACAATGTTTTTTATCTGCGATCTTGATTGTTTTCTTGTTAAATTTTCTCTACCCATTAACTTCTCTGGGGAGTGAAGGGGGAAAAAAAGAATAAAACCTTTCCAAAGTTCTATGCAGGCAAAAAAAAAAGAAAAAGTGAAAGATAACCACCAGCAGCTTGTAAAAACAAGAGGGCGTTCTGGGGATTATAAAACATATGCCTGACAACTGATATTATCCACTAGCGAGATATAGCTCATATCTCCACAGCCCGATACTGTGCGAATGATCATGCCGGTTATCAATTCGTACAAGCTCACATGGCCTGGTGGTTCCGGGAATTACCTTCTTGGATTGCTGCAAATCCCTCCTCGCCAGCAAATTCATCATGCGAAGTCCCCGCTGTAATGAACCTTGGGTAAAGCTCAGCACCCAATTGTATTTTAACACATTAAGTGGAGTGGCGGTAGTCTAGAAATAGAACTGTTAGAGAATGCAAGAGAAGAACTTCACCTTTCAAATCTGTTTCCCACAATTATTTCCCCATGTGGCCTGATGGCAGTCTGGGTTGTTTGAAATTGCCGCATTTGTCCTCTAGGCAGAGGTGCCGCTCAGGGAGGGCCCTGCTTGGTGGCCCCCAGTTCCCTGATCAGAGTC